>JAYEPQ010000007.1:25569072-26029072 GCA_036321105.1 Dracaena cambodiana
ACACATTTGCACTCTACACTAGAGGAAAGATTCGTTTATATTTAGAAGTAACCCTTTATGAATCTCTTGTGTTACCTAATACTTCATAGTAAATTTTTCTACATCAGAAACTTTAAATTAGTTAAGAATTAAAGTTCGAACCAGATGCAAGAAAAATAGAATAAATAAAAATATTGGGTCACTAAGTTGAAAGAGACTGAAATTTATTGCAATTTTGATATATAAATTTTTCATTTAAAAAAAATACCCATTCAAACATAGTATAAGCACTGAAGTAATTTATATCTTCATCAAGAAAAAAAAAATAAAAAAACCTTAACAAAATTAAGGAAACAAAAATAAAATGGAGTTTTACTTATATCTATTCAAAAATGAAGTTTTTAATATATATGAAACATGAAATAAGAAGGAGTTAGACTTTTGCACTTGCATATACTCGATCTAAAATTCTTTAAAAACACCATTGGATAGATTTTCAAAAAACGGTCATAATCTTCTTCCTCTCTGTTTTCTCTGCTTCCTTTGTTTATTGGATTCTTCTCTTCTTTTCTCTCTGTTTCTTTTGTTTTATCTACATAACATAGGTTTCAACATAGGTTTCTTGAAGGTTTTGGTTATTATGATGGTTATTAGACATGTTATGATTTGTGTGGATTTTTTTTTTTTTTTGAATTTCAAACCATCAAATTAATCTAATTAAATTGACGATATTAGGTTGACTTTTAGGGTCCACATGTAGCTATATTTTTGGGTAAATATCGAAACATAAATATAAAACAAAAGTATGTATTTTAGATAGGGACTTTATAATGTGTTTCTTTCTCCTCTATTTCTTCTCTTCGAAAACAAACTTCTTGGGAAGAAAAGAGAGAGGTTGCAAAGCCCACAATGTATGGGTAGGGTACATCTTGAGAAATAAACCAAATGGGAACGATTTTTTCAGAGAAAGCTACTAAAAATGCAAATTATTTCAGAGGAGGCTGCTCAAATTGATAATTTCATACTGATGCTGAATTTCACCTTAAATAGAAGTTAATGTAGTCAGATAAATAGAAAACCAATCTTAGAACTTCCCCTTCTCTTAGGAATTGAGAAAGTAGCAAATTCTATTCCTATTGGTTCCCTCTCGAGGGGAAGAAAAAAAATCCCAAGAATCTAATACTCGGGGTAGCTGTTTTCTGTCTTTACAAAGCACTGAAGAGTGTAGACATCATCCTACAGCCCGTTTGCGGCTATGAAAAAGAACCAACCATGCAAATCAAAAGGAATCTGATAAGGACATTACTACATTGAGCCTCTCATAAGATGTAATTCAAGCAATATAAATCAAAACACAGAGGAGAAACTTCTATGGACCAGGAATCAAGTGTTCACATAGGATTACAATAGACATGCACATTACAGACTTCATATTACCTAAAAGCTTAGAAATATTCTGTAATAATACATAAACTATCAGATTTCATGACACAAGAAACCTGTTCCAATATAGTCTTGTTGGAAATTCCTTTCAGCTAATTAGAAAGCAGATATTCAGGGCTCCACCCCACAAAGATAAACTAGAGCATGTAAGAACAGCTGCTCAAAAGCAGTGTTCATTTCATCCATCACTCGAAAGCCCATTGATTCTCCCTCCTAACTTCTTCCTCTTCCTCAGGCGTGAAATCATTCTTGATATTAAAGGTCTTGCGAATCTCCTCCGGAGTCTTCCCCTTAATCATGTCTGCCACAGTTTGACATGTCAAATCCAGCAGACCCTTAATGTTTAGATAATTCGCTGCCTAAGAACAACAAGAAGAGAGTTTATCACATTCCGTAATTATTAGATATGATCATAGCCAGAAATTTACGAAAGATACATCTCAACAGTATAAAATGCGAGTCAAGAATTCAAAATTAACTGATAAAGATATGCAATTAAGTGAAATATGCAACTCAAATGCTTTATGCATATAATATATAATATCAAAAATGAACAATCGTATATTAATATTTCGATATTGAAAATAAGTAAAGGTATCCTATAAGCTTATGACCAGTTACAGATATCCTTAAGAAGCAACCATACTACAAAAGAAAACACAGCACAGACCACCTACTATAAGGTTCATACAGTTCCTGCTGAACACTATAATCCACCTAAAGGAGCTGCCAACTCTAACACTCCAACAAAAACGGCTTGCTGTTAAGATCGTTAATGAAACTTATCTGCTAAATGGTGACCCAACTTCAAGCACCTAACATCAGAAGTACAAAAAATATCAAGCAACCATGTAAAGATGCCAAATTTTCCAGTTCCCATAAACTATATTGCAACAAAGAGCGACATCAATCTGACCAAAGTAGAAAAGAAGTTCAGCATATGTTTACCCAAATTAGGAATATCTCAATTGTCACTTTTTATTAACAGACCATTCAGCTACCAAGATCAGGATGAGCTGCTCTCCCTTTATTTACAGACCATTTGAATTACACAAGAGGCAGCTGTTGATTTAAACAAGGTTGTTCACATTCTCATATAAATACGGAACCAATCAACGCAATAATTAAGAGCATTATAAACTCAAATGCATTAAAAAAAACCATTGAAATAACAGGAAGTTGTTGGCCTGAAAATCCTTCAGTAAATGGCGACAAAATAGAAGCTAAATTGACACAAGCATGAAACTTGTAACATGAAAAATCTGTGAATGTACTCCCTTCTCTGATTATGTCTAAAAAAGGGGGAAAAAAAAATCCAAATCACTATAAACCATTTCCACTCAAGCTTGGAAGTATGTGTATCATCTCCAGTACTTATTTTGAAGCGATGCCAAAAGTAAAAGACACAATTCTAAATATCCTCAAACTCTCATAGGGCCCGTTATGGGCAGGAATTTAGAGAACTTGTGCTGTTGTAGCCCTACAGCCCTACAGGTTATGTAAGCTCTACTTTGCAAGGCTGTTAACTGCAGTTCACTAAAATTCACTAGAGATATGAAATAACAAAGGTAGAAGTGGAGTATTGTTACCTTCAAAATGGTGCAGTAATTTCAACTCTAAAACTGAAATAAACGGAGTTCCCTGAACTTCTAACAGAATCAGTTGGCGTTTAGGAGTTAAACTACCACAATAAGACTGAAGGTAGGATAACCTAAACTTTGTTCTCACACTGGGCCTTACCATTTTCTTCTATTATTTTTCATTTAAAAAAAAAACAAAGAAAATTAGAAAGGAAGAAAAAACAAAAAGAAGAAGAAGAAGAAAGAATGAAGAAAAGAGAACTCACAAAACTATCTTCAGTCAAGCTAAGCAGTAGGTAATAGAATTATGCTAATATCAAGATCACCTTTGGATCTCGTCTTCCTCTTCCTCATAATGTCAAACATTTTTTTAGATCCTAAACCGTCTTCTTGTTTTATTTTTCAGACCGTTGACTGTCCAATTTTAGTTATAATTCGCAATTAAGAATTAATATATGCATAATCAAGCAACGGATATAACAAACAAAATTAATTTAAGAAGAAAACCTAATACTGAATCATAATCAATATTGATGAGAAAAGCAACAAAACAACGACAAAATCATCAAATTCTAACTAAATCCACAGCAAAAAAAAAATCAGAAAGGGGAATCAATCAAGATCTTACCAGTATGAGATCGAAGAGCGTGGCCTGATCAACCTTCGCAAAGTCAGCATCCCAAGACTTGATTTCCTCATCGGCGGCCTTATTGTCGGAGTTGGATCCCTTAGCGTTGTACTCGACATGCTTTCTGCAGTACTCGATCACCTTCGCGAGTATCTTGCTGTTGACGTTGGGGAGAGGGATGCCGCTTTCAGCACAGTCGTCTTCGATCATGTGCTTGATCGTCTGGGACTCGCTCGCCACCTCCTGATCCACTTCGAATATTTCGCCGTCAGAACTCTTCAGCGTGATCTTCTTGTCGCTCGTCATGGCCGATTGAGCGATCGAGTTTACTGACGATAGAAGAACCCTACAAGTACAAAGAGAAAAAAGGGGAATTGAGAGAAATTTGAGATGAGCGTGAGGAAAAAGAGGGTTACTGGATGCGCCCATGTTTTTAATAATGAGCCCCAAAAGTTAGGAGGGCTCACCAAGAAAAATATGGGGCGCATCAAGTAACTCCAGAGGAAAAATGGGAGTTTATCTATTTTATATTTTATCCGATAATAATTGGTGGTCGGTGGGTCCATGGCGGGAACTTCTAAAGGGGCACAACTTTTTTCCTAGTGAGCCCAGATTTCCTAGTGAGCCCAGTTAAAATTTAGAAGGGGATAGAATTTCCTAGTGAGCCCAATTTAATTCCCAAAATACCCTTGCTTCATATTCCCTAAATCCTCACTTCTTCTCAACCCCCAAACCCAAAATCCCTCTCTCCTCTCTTCTCCTTCAAACCCACCGCCGCCGGTGCCACGCTCCCCCGCCCGCCGCCGCCGCAGCCACGCTCCCCCGCCCGCCGCCGCAGCCACGCTCCCCCGCCCGCATCCGCCGCAGCCACGCTCCCCCGCCCCCACAACCCCCGCCCCCACCCCCTCCCCCCTTCCGCCCGCCCCCACACCCTCTGCCCCCACCCGGCTCCGCCCGACCCACACCCTCCGCCCGCCCCCATATCCTCCGCCCCTACCCCCTCCGCCCCCACCCGCCTCGGCCCGCCCCCCCACCCTCGGCCCGCCCCCACACCCTCCGCCCCCACCCGACGCTGCCACACCCCCACCCTCCGCCCCCAGTGTCCGCTGCCACACCCCCACCCTCCGCTACCTCATTTCTTCTCGGTCTCATATTTTTGAGCTCTACTGTAAGTCTCATTTAATTTAATTTTAATTTTGTTTTATTTTGTTTATTCTTATTTGCTCTGTAACTGCCCTGAAAACTGAAAACTTCTTGTTTGGTTTGATAATTTACATTCGGGAAATTCTAAACGAGTACATTTTTTTGTTAATTTTGTTTTTTTAATAATTAGATTATAATTATGAAGAAAGTATAATATTGTAATCGTAGTTGTAAAATATGCGAAAATTTAGTTATTTTCTAATTATAGATGTTAATATTAAAATTTATTAATTAATTTAGAAGTTTAAAATAAATAGATAAAATACTATATTTGTAGCAAATTATACTTTATTACTACTTATTTGCTCATAGAAAATTTACTGTTTTGTTAAAAAAACATCTATGAATGAAATATCTTTGTATTACATAGATGAATTCGGCAGAATCTTCTCGCGTTCGACCAACTGCCTCGTTAAGGAGGAAGAAAGCAGTATCTCGACCACAAATCCAACGCCCGATACGAGAGAGAGAAATCGAAGTGGCCGTAGATACTGAATTAAATGTAAAAACTCCTAATTTGATCAGATATGATAGTGCAAGACTAGAAGAAGGGAATACTGATGCAGGAGGCTCTCAAGATGATCTTCATGAGTCAAATTACCGAGGTCCAGTTGATTTATCAGTACTGAAGAGTTTCAATACGCACGTTGCTTTCTTCGTTTTAAAAGATAAAGAACCACCAGAAGAGTAAGCAGAGGAACAAAGATAAGATCAATCAACTCCTAATACACCCGATACGGTAATTATGTCTCGAATCAGAAGCAGACGTCAACCCCCGAGGAAGACAAGGAGACAGTGATTAGATTATATTAGTTGTGTATTGATATTGATGATGTTAGGAACTTCAAGTGGCCGATGTAATTGTTTTTTGCAAACATTTTGAATAATTTGTAGAATATATGGTTTTTGTTTGTAATGAACCCTATTGGTTGCTTTTTGTTCGATTAATATACACACTACGTTTGTATTTGATCTTATTTCTTTAATTTGTATAAGATCTTATTTGTTTTATACGTAGGGGACCTTGTTTATAATCTTCACTATTTCATTGTATCAGCTATTATATCGTTGTTTCATTGAATCGGTGTATCAATGTATCATTGTATCATTATATCGTTATATCGGTGTATCAGGAGTATCATTGTATTTGTGTATCTGGAGTATCATTGTATCGGTGTATCATTGTATCGGTGTATCGATGTATCAGTGTATTATTGTGTCGGTGTATCAGTGTGTCGGTGTATCAGTGTGTCTGTGAATTATTGTATTTTTTTTGCTTCATTCACTATATTTTGTGTAATAATGTAGAATTAATTGTTAATATAAGTCATTAAAGTGACGCTAAATTGAGTAAACTAATGATTTATCAATTTATTACATAAATAGAGTGGGTGAGGCAGCGGCGGAGAATCAGATCGGGTCAAGTCCCTGTTCGGACTGTCAGTCCGAACGAAGGGGCGCCGTTCGGACTTACAGTCCGAACAAAACTGGTCTGTTCGGACTCTAAGTCCGAACAGATCCAGTCTGTTCGGACTCTAAGTCCGAACAGACCAGTTTTGTTCGGACTTACAGTCCGAACAAAACTGGATTGTTCGGACTCTAAGTCCGAACGGGGTAATCGGAAGAGAGAAGAAGGGCAAACTGGAAAATTTTTTTAGAGGGCATAGTTGATATATACGGTAGATTTTAACTGGGCTCACTAGGAAAAAACTTGTGCCCCTTTAGAAGTTCCCGTCCATGGCTCTTCCGCATCCCGGTTTATTCAGAATGTCCAACTGGGCGCCCGGCCCGGGTTTCCCGGGCCGGCCCAGATTTTGTCCCCGGTTCAAAACTGGATCCAGTTGGTCCAGGCAAGTCACGGCCAGATCTGATCTGAGCAGCATTTTTCTATTTAATTTAAAATATTAAAGAAAGTTTAGAAGCCCAAAAAAAAATTAAAAAGTAAATTGAGATAAATTATTACAACAATTGAATTTTCCTTTCTTATACTTATAATATTATTCTTCCTAAATTTGACATTTTGTAACTACTAGTTGAAAACAATTATTAAATCACAATAGTATAAGTACATTTCAGTTAGTTTTGCACTTATCTATCTATTTCCAATCATGTGTAACTATTTCCTTTAAAAAGTAGAATTAAGAAATAACAATATTTATATTACTTTATGTCTAATTCAACTTCTTCGATATCCCTTAAGCATCGATACTACTTTTTATCCTTTGATCAATTTTAAAGGCATATCACTATTTGTATTACGGTCCTATCCATACTATGGTCATATCCAAAGATGTTATGTGCTCGTCAGTTAAGCATCTACCATTGCTACATGCACTTTTAGAATGGATAATTGACACATAAATTGTCAGTAAATAATACATTGTGATGGAGAAAGCGAGATATGTCATCGATCTATGAAGAAACTGAATAATAATGGTCATATTCAAATACTTCTCTTGACGATGAAAATCCATATTTTCCACATAATTTATTAATTATGGAGTTTCTTACAAAGTCTCTTAGTTTTTTTTGGGTTAACTACTATTGTAGAGGTTGTCTCCATTAGGTAAAGTTTTTTGCTCAAACCGTCAAGAAAGGCCTAGATGAAGTAAAGGTACTTATCGCAGAATGGACCAATAAAGAAAATGCATTTACAGATTGGAATGCCATAATCTGCTCGACAACAACTAAAAATAATTAATTTAACATTATATTTTTCAAAAAAACTGACAAATTTAATCTCCAAAGACGCTTGCAAAACTTCCTGATTTGACATTGTGTAAAGCATTTAAAAGGTTTTTAATGTCTAGGTCCTTCTTGCATAGATCAATCATAATATCTAATAAGAGGGATTGCTTAAGATAATTTGTGCAACTTTCTTTCTATTTTAAATTAAATGTCATATTTCAAAATGTAAGATCATTACGACTTATAAAATCATGAACATTAAATGCTTCTAAGCAGTTTGACTACTATTGGGTAATAGTAACAAGATAACTGAATTGTATCAGCATAAAAATCTATGGCATTGTTTTTATACAATTAACAACTGTCCTATCATCTTAATAGTTGTTTCTATAATTGGAGGACAAATAAAATAGATAATATGTTACGTCATAATCTGCTTATGTTTCCTTGTTTTTTTTTTTAATTTGTGTTTTCATATTTTAAATTGGACTTTTAATAGAAAAAAAATAAAGAAAGAATATTAAGTGTTAGGTTACTTGGCAAAACAAATAGGATGAGGAGAATTGAACGTTTAACCTTATAAAACCTATTAAAATCCAACAATATCTTAGTCAATTGATCTAATCATATAATCATAATGCATAAAATAAACTTGTTTTTTTTTTTTTTTGTTAGCTTTCCATATATTTGACTAAAAATATGACCAATGTAAAGTTTCCATCTAGATGGAAATCTTTTATCTAAAAGATAATAAGTTAAATTCAAAATCTACTTGTGTATAACTAGATAAATATAATCAGCCATAAATCCTTCCCAATGCAAAAAATAGAGAGACGTTTATGGATAAAATAGATAGAAAACTAAAAGGGTGTTTAGCTTGAGTTCTTCGAGGTTTCGTTGAATTCAACATTCCTTTTGCCTACAAATTATGTATCTACCTTTAGATCAGGCCATGGTGAGTTCATCTCGCTCTTAATTAACATAGAAAAATAGGTATTTTAATTTTATATTGTTGTTGGTTTATTGATTCTAGTATGTGTGATTCTGTTTTAGTGAAAATTTCATTGAAATGCTCAAAGATGAGATTTTTTTTTTCTATTCCCGTTATTTAGCATGCTGTCTCATCTTCTAAATTTGGTTGTAAGTAGTAAATTAAACTTAAAAATTTCGAGAATTTTTTTTAAGAATAGCATATCTAGTACTTTTGTTTAGATATTTTTGTCTAATTCTTGACGGAATTGTGAGTTTTGGCCAAGTTATTCTACTATAGCAGTATTTTTGTTCCAACAGTGGTAGAATTTATTAAAAATACATGCGGCTCTAAATAAACCGAAGAAAACTAGTGCAGATAGAAAACTCAATATTCTATACATTTTTTTATATATTCTCTCAAAATAATAAGTAACAAAATATATTATAACTCAGTTATTATAATTTTTTTTATTGTATTGAATTTTTAAGGAGATGAGTCATAGTAAAAATTAGATTATAAATAATATATTAACCAAATAATTCCTCAAAGCAATGCTAAAACAATAGTCCATTTATCTACAATTTTTGTTTATAATACTATTCCTAATTCTTATGGGAGTAACAGATTTTTGCCTAATCAATATTTAGTTAAAGTCACTAGCAAATGGTAATTCAACAGCGAATATCCAATTTTAATTATGTTAAGTATAATAAATAAATTCAATAATTTTTAAAAAAAATATATATTGTAAGATAACTTTATTATCTACAAATTTCATCCAATAATCTTTAACAAATCTAATTATGGATTTATGATTTGAATCATCCTAGTCAACACTAATCATGACTAGCCCAGTGCACTAAGGCTCTGTGCAAGAAAGTTTACAGAGCAAATATTGATTGATTCTTGCATTTTATTATATTCTCATCATGGTAAATTGCACTCAATGATATTGTATATACATATCAGCATATTAATTACTAAAAATGTCATTGACATTGTTAATTTCATGTTTGAGTATTTTATCATTATAAACCAAGTTACTAAAGCTTGAAAATGAAAACTATTAAATTGACTCGTTTTATTGATAAATATTAATTTGTAATGGTGGACAGTTCATGTTATCATTGTTATCTTCTTTTTATTGTTATTTTAAATTTAATTTAATTTAATCATTCTAAATTAAATTTATAGAAAACATGAAAATTGAATATATTGAACCGATATTGTCTATTGTTAAGGTTGCATGCAATAGTAGCTAGGCATGGTTATTATAATATTCTTGTACTAGAAATTGAATACTATAACCATTGGCATTATTTTGAATGTAATTGATAATGTGAAGAATTGAATAATCAGGAATTGAAAAATACCAAACTTGCAAGATGTGCATACTAAACAAGGTAGCTATCGTTATTTGAGACGCAATAGGCTTCATCTACATTGTTTTTGACCTATTTTTCCAAGATGCTTATGGGATGGGCTATGATCATATCATTCTTGACTATTTTTTTATGGGTGTTTACGGGATGGGATACGGTTATATTGTTCTTGTCTCCATTTTTCCAAGTGGTTATGGGATGGACAACTACTATATTGATCTTGACTTTGCATGCTTGAGTGTCACATCATGTGTTTAGTGGTGTATTCAACTTGGCTTATTTTGAGGAGTACAAAAACATCATAATTAATTATTAAATGCATTGAACCAATAAGTGGACATTACTAGACATTCACATATTATGCATATCATTGCATTATATTTTAGGATTGGATTGATGTATGTTATCTATTTGTTTATTACTATTATATTTTATTCTATTGATTGTTTTACTAATGATCACTAGTTGTGCATAATCATAGTCAGAATTAGATCTAGAGAAGAAGGTTTGTCGCAGAGTAGGATTTGGAAAATTTAGAAGAACATAAGGCACTACAAAAGTAATTTAGTGTTTGTTTTTCTTTAGTGGACTTATTTTATTATTATTAAAACTGTACTGGTACTTTATAAGAGTTTGATTAGGAATATTTATATCAGTTTTATTAGTTTTGGATTATTTAATAAAATTTATTTGGACTTTAACTTTATTAAAGATTAGTTATTCTTTGAAACTTTATTATTCTTAATTTATATCATATTGATTCCACTATAATTCATAAGCTGTAAATTGAGAAATGTGATTGTTATCAATTATATACTTCCAATAACCCAGTTTTATTGCCATGGCTAGTGGGACTTACACAATTAATTGCATAATATATTTATCTATAATTGATTTGTATTCCAACACTATTTTCACATGATAAAGTTGAATTCGACAAGTGGAATATTTTTAAATTTCACATCATATGTTTGTTAACTTCTCAAAGCACCAAGGGGTTTGGTCGTATATCTCATATCAGGTAAGGCACTATCAACGGACACCAAAAAATAGCTATATGATGCCATTATAAAAACATGTGTGTGTGCGTGTGTGTGTATGTGTATGCATGCATGCATTCACAAGTAAATAATATCTAATTTGTTACAATACCATAGGCAATAATTAAAGCAATATATGAATTTCTTTTTTCCAAAAGTTTATGAAAGCACGAATAACATGTAATAAAAGCATATTGCTTAGAAGAGTCAAGATATAGTACCAAAAGAGAGCAACATATGAGTAGTAAAAGGATATGCCGATTACATCCAGATGTGCGGACAAGATAAGGAAACTAAAATACATTGTAACATAACAAAAGAAATAAATATAAAAAATGGAAAGGATCCTATAATAGTTCTAATGGAGCTTCACCTGCTCCAACAAATATGGATCCTCAAACAAATATGGATCCTCAAACAGTGGGTTATTGTAACATCCCATCTTCGAAACGTGATCTAGAAACATAGTGCAATATCGATGGACATGTATAAATGAAAAACAATATATATGAAATCTTAAGTAAAAACAATTAAGAATATAATAACTATAAGTTAACAAATAGGTGTAGGCTATAAGAATCGTATCCAAAGAAATTATTAACATCACAAGTCAGAAGCCAATATAGTGATCCAGTGACGAGTTAGCCTCGGCAGAACAGGGTTAGCTCACCAAAATAGAGTTTGCCTTGCCAGAACAGGGTTAGTCTTGCCTGCACAGAGTTAACCTCGACAGAACGAGGTAACTTTGCCAGAACGAGCTAACCTTGCAAGAACAAGATCAATGTCACCAGAACAAAAGATAGAACATCACTAGAGCAAAAGATAGTCTTCACTAGAACAAATGATTAGGCTCACCAAAATCGTCAAACTAATTTTATATTTAACCTCACCAAGGGATATTTAAATACATCTGATCATGGGTAAAAAAAAAAAATACCATGATTTCCGCAAATTGAGAGAATGGTTATGGTGCCTTCCAACTATAAAAGTGGTTCCATGCCTCAAAGGAAGGGGATCAAATAAAAAATCAAGGATAGGAAAAAGGGTTCAAAGGAGTTCATCTTCATGTCCTGTCGGATCGTCAATGGAAGTAAAGAGAATCATTCTGATCGTACTTCTATCATCACACTCTCTAGAGTCACAATTTGTCATCCTTTTTTATTGTAAAGAGTTATTAACTCTTTGTAAAGAAAGTAAATCAAAAGTGTTGCACTTAAGTTTATTTTTTTTGTTTTATGTTCTCAATGGCGACATTCAACTTTAAAATTGTAAATGATGAAAACAAACTGGTGACTCTGCTGAGGAGTCACACCTCCCTCATTAAGGAATTCGTGTCATAGTTCAGCAATGTTGCAACCGATGCTACGGTTGACATCCTAGTGATTGAATTTGACTAGGCCAAATATGAAGAGTTTCTATGCAACAATAACTCCATCTATCCATACAAGACAGGTTTGTTCCACAAGGCCAAGCGAGTGGGGACTCAATCTACCTCATTTTCATAGACTTACTTCTACTATTGATGTTGATCAAGACAACAATACTAGTGCAGTCATTGCCGCTACCAGTACTTTGACGGCTACAACCCAGGCAAGTTCGTGCTCTTTTGTTCCGACTTCAATACTCAAAGCCACTGTTCTTAGTAACAAACAGAGGAAGAAGACCTTCTACACAATCGCATAGCCAAGAAAAAGGTTGGACTGGCCATTGAATGGGGCAACAACACCGACAAGACCCCTAAAGTAAATGAGGGTCATGTTATTGACAATGAACAACCTAAGTTTGTCCATGGTACTATGGGCAAGACTAATAATTCTGGCAGAGCCATCAGCTCTGTCAAGTTCAAAAGGCCCGGTGGACCTAATGGGCCCAATGGAGCTAAGAGATATTCTGGCAGAGTTATCAGCTCTCTCAAGTTCAAAATGCCCGTGGATCTAACAGACCCAAAAGCTAAGAAATATGTTAGTGGAACTAGTAGATTGGGCATTGGAAATTCCAGAATTAGCAATAAAAGTAAGGTTGTTCTACCTATAAAGGACTTACGAAATCACCTGGATCAACTACATCAAATTTAGCAAAATCCAACAAATGAAGATGATTCACCAGCTCAGTTCTCTGTCTTTAGCCTGTTATCATTGAATTAGCCTATCCTAAGATTAATAATAACTATACTGAAAGGATCTCAGTATTACTCTAGAAGATTTCAGAAGAGGAGGGGACCGACTCATGCAACCATTAATATGGTGGGATGGGGAAATCTGATACCGGGGATGACTAATGTAAACTCGTCCCTTGATGCGAAAAACCATTATACCCAATCGTGAACCAGAGCAGTAGGGGCAGATAACAATATTTTTCCTCCCCATAATGAATTGCAAGAAGGAGAGGATGATACTGATTGACATTCTGCATATACATCATCTGAGACGTTAGATTCATCTTACCAGAGAAGTGTTCTCATTGATGTCATCAGGAATGATATAGGGAGTTTATTGCAGAGGTTTAAGGCACAAGAAGAACTATCAAAACAGTAGCAAGCACTACTAGAGCAATTGAGAACAATTGTGGATGCTATTCTAGTTCAATTGCAGCAACTGATGAAGACCTCATCTAGTGAAAACCCAAATAATCCAAAAGATACTGACAGTGGTGCATTAGGATCCGAAGATAAAGATAAAAAAAGATAATAACCACAAAGATAAAGAAGAAAAGACATTTTTCCACATACATGATGAATCTAATAAAAGCAAAGAGAAAGTAATAGAAGACATTTAGAATAAATTGGATGCATAACTCATAAAGAAGTTCTTCAAAAGGAGGAATCATGACCTTGTGCCCACCTAAATGGGATTTGGTCCCTTTCTCGAAAAATTATCGAGCTCTAACTATTAATAAATACTATGGAAAAAGATCCCCTAATCAACATATTTATCATTTCCACTCGCGGATAGGGAATGTTATGGGGAGTAATGCACTTATGATCAGATTATTCATAGGATCATTAAAGGGTATTACTTTTGAATGGTTTAAAACTCTACCAGTAGGATCAACTAATTCGTGGGTAGATATAGAGGCTCAGTTTCTTACTTGTTTTTATGAGAATGACACCGAGGTATTTATGCCTAGGTTAATAGAAGAAAAGCAAAGAAAAGGGGAGACAATCAAAGACTTTGTTGAAAGATTAAGGAATCCATCTATAAGATGTCCCAAGGGATGTCTCTATCTATGTTATTACAGCCATGTAGATATAATCTACGTACTGAGATTGAATTCAACATGGGCACCGTCTGGTCCCACACATGAAAAGAACTATAAGAATAAGCTGAGATCATTGAAATATCAATTTCAAGACGTTCGGCAGAAGAAAAAGGTAAACACAAGATTGAGACTACTTCGACACAGCCACCTCCTAAGGCAAGAATGTATTAGTTATAAATACATCGACAACCTAAAAGGAATCCACCTTTTCAACAGAATACTTCTATATCTCAATGAACACAAAAAAGTATTCATTTAAGGATGACCAGGTGCTCAAAATATTTAATATGTTAGTCAACAACAACAAAATTGAGCTACCTAAGCCAAAATGACTAGAAGAGGTCTGACGTATTAACAACCTCAAATATTGCCATTATCATAGGATCATAGGATAATAAGTCATTCCACTAATCATTGTTTTATTTTGAAAGATAAACTGCAAGCCTTGGTAGATGCAGATGTGCTTCACTTGAGCAAATAAAAAAAGAAAGTTACTACAAGCATGATATCAATGCAATTTGGGAAAGAACTAGCGAGGATCAAGATGCTTAATGGGGTATTGGTTCATAAAGTAATGACAAAGATTGTTAATATAGATTCGAATCATCAACAATCCAGTGGTTTGATTTCCATCCCAGTTGGGCATAGAAATGTGATGTGGGTTCATCCCAGTCTAGTTGAAGATGATTAGTGGACAATTGTTATTTCTAGAAGGAACCGAAATTTGAAAAAAGACTTGAATTGTCACATAATATCTCTTGTAGTAGATGATTACAACATTTCCACCAGTTTACTGACCAACTCAGATGAAGAACAAATCGTTTTCATGGTGGAGACAATTACTCCTATTGGTACTCAGTAAGGTAAACAATATCTAAAACAACACAATGCAAACAGTCCTGATGACCATCAATGAGATCCTTTTAAAAACTTTGTTGCTTCTATATTAGCACCTGAACCTCCTCTTGACAAAAATAAACCTAAGAAAATCAGGTTTGACAAGTCCTTGTGAAAGCGGGTTGCAGAAGGTCGTTCCACTCTATTTAAGTTTGATATAGTTGTACAGTTGGCAAATATTCCTACTTGCATCACTATGCATGAACTGTTAAGCCTATCCAAAGAAACTAGAGATGCCCTCTGCGAAGCTTTGGCTGATTGAGAGACATTTTTCACTTAAGTACCACTACCAATAGAAGAAGAATGTTGTTGTTGCCATCAAGTTTCTTCTTTATCTAATATAATCTTTTCACCCGAAGATATATTGGTAAAAAATCCCAATCATGATTGGTAGATGTACTACATAGGATATAACGGATCTACAAAAGTTGAACGAATACTAATTGATAGGATATATCGGATCTACAAAGGTTGAACGAATACTAATTGATCCCAGTTCGATGATAAGCATTATGCCAGTTCACTTGATGCAATTCCTGCATATACCAATCTGCAAACTGTCTTCTACCGCCACTTTAATCCATGGTTTCAACGTGCAGAGTAGTCGAGCTGTCGGAAAAAAATTCAATTGAGGTGCCAAATTGGAGATCTCAAAACAGATGTTACATGCCATGTTATAGATATTGACACTTCCTACAATTTGTTGTTAGGATGACTGTTGATCCACTACAACATCATAGTCCCTTCAACCTACATCAGTTTATGAAATATGTAGATACACAGGGGTGGTCAAGATGGTCTATGTAGAGAAGTAGTCTTTTAGAGGGGTTGAGAATTACTTCGCTGATGTGATATTGTACAAAGATGAACAAAAAGGTGGAACTGATGACAAAAACAAAGTGGATGCAGATCCTAATGACAGTTCAGAGAAACGTCTGTTGAATTGACTCTTCTTATAATAGAACTAAGTGATGTAAAATCAACCCAGGCATCGATAATGAAGGCAAATGGGTATTTTGATTATTTGTACACCAGTTCTTGCTTGCCCGAAAATTGCATTTTTGATTCCATTGCAAAAATTATTTGAATTACAACGAATTGAGATTACAAAATAATCCGAGAAATTACAAGAACAGGAATATTAATTTATTCCCTTTTTTACGTGGGTTCGGGTGGCGGTGGAGTCTTGCTGCTGCCTCCGTTGACCGTCTGACCAGGAAAAGATGGCCTGCTCCGCTTCTCAATTTCCGGAGCTCGCCCGAAATCTCCCCAAAGTCTAAGAATCCAAAAGTCCCTTCTCCGGTTAAATTCCTGTGTTTTATAGACCGAAAAAGCTCCAAATCCGGCTCAATTCTCTCCTGAAAAATCGGATCACAGATTATCAGTCCAAAAATAGGAAACAAATCAACGGGAAACAAAGAACGGAAAACAACCCGCGGGCCCGCGGGATCGCCTCGCGGGTTGGCACCCGCGGGATCGCCCCCGCGGGTTGCCACCCGCGGGAATCCTCCCGCGAGTGGCAACCCACGGGGGCTCCCGCGGGGGCTCCCGCGGGATGCAACCCGCGGGTGCTCCCGCAGGTTGCATCCCGCGGAGGGTCCCGCACCCGCGGGTTGCAACCCGCGGGTGTGCCCACTTAGAATTTTTTTTTTTTTTTGGTATCTACAATCTCAAGTTTGAATTTTCTTTGTTGATGTTTTACTGGTTTGGCATCATGTTTAATGTTAAGGCGATGTTGGGCGATTTTAGATCTAGTCCTAACATGTCTTCATAATTCCAACAGACATCCATATAATTCCGGATGAGTTCAATTAAATTTTACAAATTGCTTTGATGAAGTTTTTACTCATAAATATGGATTTTGGATTTTGTTCATCTCCTATATTTATTTGGATGACTTTATCATCCATGGGAGTTCACGTTGTTCGAACCATATCTTCCATTGGGCACCCATTTTCTGAGCCCATAATAGAGGGCCTTCTGTGTGTTCTTCGTCATACGTATCGAAGGAAGTAGATTTTACAAATGGGTATTTTGATAATAGAACTAAGTGTGTTCTTCGATAATAAGTATGGTTTAGCATATGTCTCTTCTGAACTAGGTACACTCAGGCTTACCAAACGATCGCTAATAGGAGATTCCGCTAATGCCATGTTCATTGTGCGAGCTAAGCATAATCAACTCCAATTATCTTCGAAAAATCCACTTCCGAACCAAAACTTGCTCTCAGTAGTTCCAATGGCGAATGAGATGTCCCCCAATTTGATCATTACGGTCCAAATTCTCACATGTTTATAGAAATGATAGGATACGACATTGCAAAAGGAGGGGTTGTGCTTCAATCAAGAAAGAAAGACCCCTCTACAACCATGTGTTCCTAAAGGAAAGAATTTTGATTATTACAGTAAGACTAAGTATGGTTTAGCGTATGTTCCTAAACGAAAGAATTTTGATTATTACAGTAAGACTAAGTATGGTTTAGCATATGTCTCTTCTGAACATGGTACACTCAGGCTTACCAAACGATCGCTAATAGGAGATTCCGCTAATGCCATGTTCATTGTGCAAGCTAAGCATAATCAACTCCAATTATCTTCGGAAAATCCACTTCCGAACCAAAACTTGCTCTTAGTAGTTCCAATGGCGAATGAGATGTCCCCCAATTTGATCATTACGGTCCAAATTCTCACATGTTTATAGAAATGATAGGATATGACATTGCAAAAGGAGGGGTTGTGCTTCAATCAAGAAAGAAAGACCCCTCTACAACCATGTGTTCCTAAAGGAAAGAATTTTGATTATTACAGTAAGACTAAGTATGGTTTAGCATATGTTCCTAAAGGAAAGAATTTTGATTATTATAGTAAGACTAAGTATGGTTTAGCATATGTCTCTTCTGAACTTGGTACACTCAGGCTTACCAAACGATCGCTAATAGGAGATTCCGCTAATGCCATGTTCATTGTGCGAGCTAAGCATAATCAACTCCAATTATCTTCGGAAAATCCACTTCCGAACCAAAACTTGCTCTCAGTAGTTCCAATGGCGAATGAGATGTCCCCCAATTTGATCATTACGGTCCAAATTCTCACATGTTTATAGAAATGATAGGATACGACATTGCAAAAGGAGGGGTTGTGCTTCAATCAAGAAAGAAAGACCCCTCTACAACCATGTGTTCCTAAAGGAAAGAATTTTGATTATTACAGTAAGACTAAGTATGGTTTAGCATATGTTCCTAAAGGAAAGAATTTTGATTATTACAGTAAGACTAAGTATGGTTTAGCATATGTCTCTTCTGAATAGGTACACTCAGGCTTACCAAACAATCGCTAATAGGAGATTCCGCTAATGCCATGTTCATTGTGCGAGCTAAGCATAATCAACTCCAATTATCTTCGTAAAATCCACTGCCGAACCAAAACTTGCTCTCAGTAGTTCCAATGGCGAATGAGATGTCCCCCAATTTGATCATTACGGTCCAAATTCTCACATGTTTATAGAAATGATAGGATACGACATTGCAAAAGGAGGGGTTGTGCTTCAATCAAGAAAGAAAGACCCCTCTACAACCATGTGTTCCTAAAGGAAAGAATTTTGATTATTACAGTAAGACTAAGTATGGTTTAGCATATGTTCCTAAAGGAAAGAATTTTGATTATTACAGTAAGACTAAGTATGGTTTAGCATATGTCTCTTCTGAACCAGAGGTAGATGTTGCACACAAAAACTCTTCAGAAAGTATGAATTTTCGGTCATCATCACCATGTAGTTCTGATTCTGAATTCAGTCTAAATGATCTATATAAGCTCTCATCAGTGAATATGACATCTACTTCCTTCGATACGTATGACGAAGAACACACAGAAGGCCCTCTATTATGGGCTCAGAAAATGGGTGCCCAATGGAAGATATGGTTCGAACAACGTGAACTCCCATGGATGATAAAGTCATCCAAATAAATATGGGAGATGAACAAAATCCAAAATCCATATTTATGAGTAAAAACTTCATCAAAGCAATTTGTAAAATTTAATTGAACTCATCCGGAATTATATGGATGTCTGTTGGAATTATGAAGACATGTTAGGACTAGATCTAAAATCGCCCAACATCGCCTTAACATTAAACATGATGCCAAACCAGTAAAACATCAACAAAGAAAATTCAAACTTGAGATTGTAGATACCAAAAAAAAAAAAAAAAAATTTTTTTTTCTAAGTGGGCACACCCGCGGGTTGCACCCGCGGGTGCGGGACCCCCCACGGTCCCGCGGGATGCAACCCGCGGGAGCCCCCGTGGGTTGCCACTCACGGGAGGGTTCCCGCGGGGGCGATCCCGCTGGTGCCAACCCGCGAGGCGATCCCGCGGGCCCGCAGGTTGTTTTCCGTTCTTTGTTTTCCGTTGATTTGTTTCCTATTTTTGGACTGATAATCTGTGATCCGATTTTTCAGGAGAGAATTGAGCTGGATTTGGAGCTTTTTCGGTCTATAAAACACAGGAATTTAATCGGAGAAGGGACTTTTGGATTCTTGGACTTTGGGGAGATTTCGGGCGAGCTCTGGAAATTGAGAAGCGGAGCAGAGCCATCTTCTCCTGGTCGGACGGTCAACGGAGGCAGCAGCAAGACTCCACCGCCACCCGAACCCACGTAAAAAAGGGAATAAATCAATATTCCCGTTCTTGTAATTTCTCGGATTATTTTGTAATCTCAATTCGTTGTAATTCAAATAATTTTTGCAATGGAATCAAAGATGCAATTTTTGGGCAAGCAAGAACTGGCGACCACAGTGGGAGCCCCTCTGTTTACCACAGAGAATCTGGTGGCGCAGTCCGACCGGGTGCCGATTGGCTCAATGGTTGAGACACTGGTCATAGAAGTTGACCAGCAAAAATATGAGGAATTTCTTTCTTCCTCTGATTCGGAGCCTAGGCGTCATCGCCGGGTGATGATGAAAAAAGGTGAAGCGTCATCGCCCACCGGAAAGGCGTCATCGCCTATGAGAATTTATGAGGCATCATCGCCCGTTCGAACTGACAGGACGTCATCGTCTATCAAGAACACGGCATTATCGCCCATTCCAAAGTCAAGCCAAAAGTCAAACCAGTCCTTGACCCGCTCTCAGAAGAGAAACCTGAGGCGTAAGGCCCAGCGGGCCCGCCTCAATAGCGCCTCTGGAAAATTGCAGTCAGAAAATCCAGATCAGGAAACATCAGAGAAGAAAAATTCCAAAAATGGAAATCCGCAGGCAGAAGTGCGGGTTGCATCGCACAGGGGCAACCCCGCGGTTGCAACCGCGGGTTTGCACCCGCGGTTCCAACCGCGGGTTGCACCCCGCGGGTGCAACCCCGCGGTTGCAACCGCGGGTGGAAACCCTCGGCTCCAACCGCAGGTTGCACCCCGCGGGTGCAACCCTGCGGTTGCAACCGCGGTTCCAACCGTGGGTTGCACACCACAGGTTGCAACCCGTGGGTTGTACTCCGCAGGAAAAATCAAGGGTTGGTTCTGGTGTCTATTCGGGCACACGCGCAGTGAGCACACAGCGCACATCTAACCTTTTGGTTACTCTCTCAGGTGTACCATCCCGTTCCTCTACAGACAAATATAAAGATGTGCCCATGCGCTCACCAAGCTTCTCTTCGGATGAACATATTCCGAAGAATAAGTCAGATGCGTGCGGGGCCCGTGCAGCTGCGCAGGCCAGCACACACTTCAGAAGAATCCGCAGAAGGGTTGGAGAACAATATGATACTGGAAAAGAGCTCAGCCCTGAGATATTGCAGACTCTCCAGTATTATGAACCAAGTTTACGACGCAAGCGGCGTCAGGTTGCAAATAGAGATAAAGAAGTATCTCAAGACTTGAGAGAATACCTCAATTGGAAGAAGAACTCCGCACAGAATACTCCTCAATGCCAATGCGAACAGTTAATCTCAACTGTTCTATCAAACTGCTAGTGCCATCCGAGACGGTCCGTTTTTGAGCGGATCACCGAACTTAAAAGAATACGTACGGTGAAAAAGGCGTACTCTGGAACCGATCTACCCGCTGCCTCATCAAATATGGTTAATAAAGGCAAAAAGGTGGTCGGAAACAACCTTTCGGATAAGGAAATTACTCCAGGGTTAAAAGGAGTTTCTATCGAACCAGAGGGCGCGCTTCTAGAAGAAGTCTTTGAAAGGCTTGAGAGACAAGAAAAACGTCTCGAACAGCAAGAAGGGACCATAGAAGAAATGAAACAACTTTTGATTGAGTTGCTGGCTCAAACTAGAAAGAACCAATCATCGCCGTCCATTTCTAGTCGGCAGAAAGGAAAACGGCCTGTCCAAATAAATGAAGACAGCGAAGACGAAGATGAAGAAGTGCCTTCTCATTCAAGAGAGGAAGAGGAAGTGAAAGTTATCATCAATCCTCATGCAGAGAAAATAGAGAAGATGGAGAACCAATTACAAGCTCTTCATCGCAAAAAACTACAAGAGGTGGGGGTAGTCCGTCTTTATCCCATAGAATGGGAAACCGTGCCTTATCCTGCAAAATACAAACCGTTGAACCTTCAGTCATTCGACGGTAAAAGTTCGCCACAACAGCACATTTTCTACTTCCTCTCACAGACAGGACATCTCATGGGGAATGATCCGGCCATGACTAAGATATTTGCGAGTACTTTACGGGGGCCTGCATTTACCTGGTACATGCAGCTATCCCAGGGATCAATTAAATCATAGGCTGATGTAGAACATGAGTTCCTAGCCCGATTTTTTTAAGATGATACAGAAGTCTCCATATTATCTTTGCTAGCAGCGAAGCAAGAAGAAGGCGAAACGGTCAAAACTTATGTCGAGCGGTTCCGAGAACTTTCTGTTCGATGCCCACATGGCATGACGCAGGATACGCTTGTGGAAACCTGCAGACATAACTTGTTAACCGATATCCTAGACAAGATGGGTTCGGTCGAATCCAAGTCATGGAAGGATCTGCTTAAGCAGGGCGAACAGGCTGAAGAGATACTTCGACGCCTCGAAGAACAACAGTCTGCAACCGGAGATGGTACAAACGAATCTCCATTTCATTTTTCTCGTTCAAAAGGGAAAGACATAACGGCAATGGCGGTAGAAAGTACACCGAAGCAGAAACCATGGCCAACTACAAGCAACACAGCAAAGTCGCCCAGACTTCAAAAGCAGTATTCGTTTAAGGATGAACATACTACTACTATGTTCAATCTGCTCACCAAACGCAAGATGCTTAAATTGCCGGAGAGCAAGAGACCTGAAGAAGTTGGGAAGACTAACGATCCGAATTACTGCCCGTACCATCGGATTGTAGGTCACCCTACAAAGAATTGTTTTATCTTAAAAGATAAAATTCAAGCGTTGATTGATGCTGGAGCAGTTCAGCTCAAAGCTGAACAAAAAAGGAGTTAGAGCTAACTCCGACACATTTAATGTGTGTGGTCTAAAAGTACCACTTGAGCTCACAACAATTCCAAAGACGGGCTCAGGGCAGTTAATTTAAACCCCCATAACCTGCGGA
The DNA here is from genome assembly GCA_036321105.1 of Dracaena cambodiana. Taxonomy (NCBI): domain Eukaryota; kingdom Viridiplantae; phylum Streptophyta; class Magnoliopsida; order Asparagales; family Asparagaceae; genus Dracaena; species Dracaena cambodiana. Next base: position 25,591,678 of record JAYEPQ010000007.1, read on the forward strand.
AAAAAAAAATCAAAAAAAAATATAATAAATAAAAAAATAAATGAATCACCCAACGCCATCAAGGCTATGGGAAGAGAATAAAATTCTCGCCAACCCCACCATACAGGGGGTAAAAAGTATGAATTGCCCAACGCCGCTAAGGCTACGGGAAGAGAATAAATTTCTCGCCAACCCCACCATACTGGGGGTAAAAAGTATGAATTACCTAACGCCGACAAGGCTACGGGAAGAGAATAAATTTCTCGCCAACCCTACCATACTGGGGGTAATAAGTATGAATTACCTAACGCCGACAAAGCTACGGGAAGAGAATAAAATTCTCGCCAACCCCACCATGCTGGGGGTAAAAAGCATGAATTACCCAACGCCGATAAGGCTACGGGAAGAGAATAAATTTCTTGCTAACCCCACTATACTGGGGGTAATAAGTATGAATTGCCCAACGCCGCTAAAGTTACGGGAAGAGAATAAATTTCTCGCCAACCCCACCATACTGGGGGTAAAAGTATGAATTGCCCAACGCCGCTAAGGCAAAGGGAGGAGGAAAAGTTTGGCATTTAAAGCCCAAACGAAATCCCTGACAACTCACCATGCTGAGGGAAATAGCATGGCTAACCCGACTCGAACGGTAGTTGGTAAAGGTAAATCAAATCCGTTGATAGCTGGGGGTTTACTAAAAATCCCACAACAAATCTGTCATAACAGTATCCTTATTCGAATATAAGGATACATCACTGCCCTAAGCTGCTAAGGCAAAGGGAAGAGGAAAAGTTTGGCATTTAAGCCCAAACGAAATTCTCGACAACTCATCATGCTGAGGGGAATAGCATGGCTAACCCGACTCAAACGGTAGTTGGTAAAGGTAAATCAAATCCGTTGATAGCTGGGGATTTGCTAAAAATCCCACAACAAATCTGTCATAACAGTATCCTTATTCGAATATAAGGATACATCACTGCCCTAAGCTGCTAAGGCAAAGAGAAGAGGAAAAGTTTGGCGTTTAAGCCCAAACGAAATTCTCGACAACTCACCATGCTGAGGGGAATAGCATGGCTAGCCTGACTCAAACGGTAGTTGGTAAAGGCTAATCAAATCTGTTGATAGATAGGGGTTTGCTAAAAATTCTGATCAGATAAATCTCCTGTCACGTTAAGATTTCACCTCTGACAGCAAAACTTTTCTTGTCATTTTGCTCTAACAGAGCAAGCGACACTCCAAAATATTAGTCAAGTTAAAATCATACCTCTGACATCATAATTCAAAATCAAATGAGATAAGATCTGATTAAATCCCTTGTCACGTTAAAAAAAATTACCTCTGACAGAAAAGAAAATTCACACTTCATCAAGTCCAACATTACAACCTCTGATGAACGTGCTTTTGATATCGTTAAGTTAAAAATCACCTCTGACGAAAATTATCTCCCTATCAAGTTAACAGTTATCTCTGATAGTCCGATTCCAAAGCTAAATACGTTAAACGTCACCTCTGTTTAGTCAGCTTGTCCCTATCACGACCAGATCCTCTGAATAGGTTAAACTCCAAGACACGTTTAATGTCACCTCTGTCTTTTCCTGATTCGTCATACTAGATGTCACTGAACGGTTAGGATTAAAATAAGCACATTAATATTATACCTCTGCTTGACCTAAAATAAGCACGTTAACATTATACCTCTGCTTGCCCTCTAATGAGTACGTTAAAATCATACATCTGTTTATTATTGAATAAATGAATATATTAACAGTTATCTCTTTCGACCAAATCTTTTAAAAGGTCTATAACCAAAATTAAAGAATCCAAAGTATTTCGAAATTCAGTACGGTTCAATACAGAACTTCGAAAACTTTGGAGGGGGTTATGTAGATACCAAAAAAAAAATATATATATATTTTGCTAAGTGGGCACACCCGCGGTTTGCACCCGCGGGTTGCAACCCTCGGGGGCACCTGCGGGTTGCATTCCGCGGGACGCCCCGCGGGATGCAACCCGCAGGTGCTCCCGCAGGTTGCGGGTTGCAACCCGCGAAGCACCCGCGGGAGCCGCCGCGGGAACCCGTGGGGGCGATCCCGCGGGTGCCAACCCGCGGGGTGATCCCGCGGGTGGCAACCCGCGGGAGCGATCCCGCAGGATACCAACCCGCAGGTTGTTTTCCGTTCTTTGTTTTCCGTTGATTTGTTTCCTATTTTTGGACTGATAATCTGTGATCCGATTTTTCAGGAGAGAATTGAGCCGGATTTGGAGCTTTTTCGGTCTATAAACCACAGGAATTTAACCGGAGAAGGGACTTTTGGATTCTTGGACTTTGGGGAGATTTCGGGCGAGCTCTGGAAATTGAGAAGCGGAGCAGAGCCATCTTCTCTTGGTCGAACGGTCAACGGAGGCAGCAGTAAGACTCCACCGCCACCCGAACCCACGTAAAAAAGGGAATAAATCAATATTCCCGTTCTTGTAATTTCTCGGATTATTTTGTAATATCAATTCGTTGTAATTCAAATAATTTTTGCAATGGAATCAAAGATGCAATTTTCGGGCAAACAGAGATGCAACAAGCAATTGAAGCAGAAGTCAAGAAATTAAAAACCTGTGGATTTATTCATGAAGAACAGCATCCTGACTAGTTAGCCAATATTGTACCAGTCATGAAAAAAAGATAAAGTTCAGATTTGTATTGATTATCGGAATTTAAATGATGCTTGCTTAAAATATGAATTTTCACTCCCTATCACAGAGGTCATGATGAATAATACATGCAGTTTCGAGAGGAGATTCTTTATGGATGGGTTTTCTAGGTACAACCAAATCAAGATGTACCATTGATTATGATCTAAATCGTATACTCACAAGTAAGACAAGGATAGTAACCCAAGATCGTCCTCTTGAGAATCATTTTGATTATTGTGTTGACACTAAAGAAGAATAAATTACAGAAATAGAAATAAAGATTAGATTTTTATTAACTAAAACTAAAAGTAAAACTAAAAAGCATTTAAATTTACTTGAAATAATATTATTTGTTAGATAGATTTACTCCTCATAGAATAATTTACTGGATATGTTTATGTTTTTTTTTTTTACTTCAGTTGAATAGATCACATAGTCTTCCTATAACTGGAAAATATATCATTGAAATACAAAATTTAAGAAAGTTACAAACTTGATACTTTGAATAAATTCCTCCAATTAAACCTATATATATGTATTGAACTTTGAATGTTTATTTTTATTATTCATATTGTATGCTTAGATATACATATAGAGTTTATCTAAGTATAAAATATGAATAATAAAAATAAACATTCAAAGTTTAAGCATACACCGTACCTAAAAAGTCTACGATGTATAAAAACTAAGCAACAAATATAACATCAAATAATAAATCATTAAAGATTCAAAATCATATCTACAATCTAACAAGATAATAGAGAATCAGAGATATCAACTTGATATAAATAAATTGAAAGTAATAAGCATAAAAATCACATACTAGTAAATTACATAGGATTTGTTATCCCAGCTGAACCAATATAAGAATTTAGCCACTCATACTCATCATAGGCATGAAAAAAAAGAAATTATTTTATTGACTTCTATAAAAGATTACAAAAACTAAAATCTTGAATTTCTAAACTACTCTATTGATATCTCTCTTCTCATGATCATGATGATCTCTCAATTAAATTAGGTATTTATACCATTTTACAAAATCTTAGGAAGAATTCTATTTAAAAGAAAACTCTATTTTTCTCTGAAAAATCTCAAAAACTCAAACTACAGATGTGGCCCTCGACAGCTCAATCGTCACTCTCGGGTTGGCATTATAGTCACTGGCTGTCGATAGCCATCGATAGTCAGACCTGTAAAATCATAGTTTTGAGCTAATATTTGAGATACACTTTGATTTTTCAATTTCCATACATATAAATCTCTGCAAAAAAATAGAAAATACTAGAAAAATATCATAGTGGAGAATTTGTTTAATAAAATTATTTTTTTATTAATTTCTTGTAGTAATCAACAAAATTAGATTACGTTTGCATAAAATAAACTAAAATAACTACAATTTTTAAGCGTAATCAGTCGACGGCCAGCTCAAGCTGATTCCTTGATTAATTTGTTAGACCTCTCGATAATCAAATCCAAGCATGATAACTCAGATTATAGAAGGGAACTGAAGTATTCATCCCTACATACCAACAACAGAAAGCCAAGATTGTTTGCAACTTTAGATATTTTATTTGTAAACAGAAAGAAGCACCCATACACCCCATCATGAAATGTCACCAAGCTCGTGCTCCATCAACTAAACTCCCTCTGAATGCCAATGCAGTATTGGAATTCCTGACATATAGTTGGTTGTATCCAAATTATCGTGCAAAACAACTTGGAAGATTTTGCTCCAACTCACACTGATTTTCGCTCCTATATAAAAGATGAGAATGACGAATGCAGAGTAACCATGAAAATACCCCATAGGAGGATTAGAAAATGATTCTGTGATATCTTCAAATAAATCTCCAAAAGGAATCCCTTCTATCTCCAAAAAATTGATCTAAAAGGTATACGAAGAATGATAACTGACCAATCATCGTGTGTTCAATAGATACTCTAAAGTCCACTTCATATTTTCATACTTGCATAAATTGGAGAGCCTCTCACTATTTGGAGTTGTTGGACCAGCGGGAATCAATCCCTGGCAGTGAGATACGAACGAGGCCACTAGGCATGTATACGGCAAGCCAAATTCGTTTCACTGAGGAAAGCATCGAACCACAACCTCATACCATATTAAATATGATAAATCATAGCTGATAGAAGACCCAAAGGATGCCCATATACTAATTAAATTGTTGGATATAATACTCTGATAGTAACACACTTCCGCAGCAAGGAACAACACATCTCTTGAGCCAAAGAGCGATGTAAGTGTCCAATGCAGTGGTTGGAAGTAATTTCTGAGCAGCCTAAATGTGATAACTCAATAACACGGTCCCCGCAGGAAGATTAGTCTCATCCTTAGTTAAAATGCAATCCCCAACCTTAGGCTTAGAAATCCTTGAGCTAATCTCAGCCACATCGATAGGTCAGTGGAAATCTATGGTTTCTTTTCCATCCAAATTGGTAAAAAAGTGATCAGCCCACTTCTTATGCCACATTGTCCACCCCCCCCCCCCTTATATTGAATAAATCCAAGTATATACAGAAATGGCAAGTTAAGTCCTAGAGAGTTTGATACAACGAGCTATCCCGCGAAGACAAAATTTTGAGCTCCTTAGGTCCTGGGAACTATTCTTCATACGGGATATCTTCAATCGACAATCTAGAAACCTACCACATCTCGTGAAAAGCTAAAGAAGGTACCAGTTGCAGAATTAAATAATCCCAAGATCATAAATAAAACTAAGTTGGATTGGTGGCAATGCCATACTGGGTAGCTCTAATTGCTCCAAACAATCCAATGTCCACCAGTTCTTTCTCAAATTTGATGAGTATGAATCCTATTAAAAGGGCCCACCAATCTTTATTCCCTGCATGAATCCAACTAGGGGCTCTAAAATTCTCGGCCGGATAATCATGCTTGCCCTCATGAACTCATTCCTAAAAGTCCTAACCATTCTAAAACTTTCACCTACTGGAACATCTCTCAACATCATCCTCAGAAGAAGACCAGTCACATTGGTGGGGGTCTATCCTGTACAAATCCAGACTAGATAAACTTGGCAACTATGAGAGAATCCTGAGTGGGGGTGAGCCACTATTCCATCCTTCTTTCCTCGGTGCATGGATGAAGGTAACTCAAAGGGTAGTGCCTTTCTATGTCTAGAAGTGAGAAATAGGCACCCTTTAATTGCTAAATCTAAGGGCAAGATGGGAGAAATAGAGAATCCTTGGTATCTATGGCATATCCGAAGATAAAGCTTGGTTTGGGGAGTATTGGTCTATCTTTACTCGAGAACGGAGTGATAGTGATGAGTTCTCTAAGAGTTTGAGCACCACCAGTATGAATAAAATTGGTACTTTCCTCATCATCATAACTATATAAAGAGTTAGGGTGTGGACAGTGAAAATCAGCGTGAACCCTAATATCCAAGTTGGAATCGGCCATATGATGTGTAGTAATGGGGGATTGGCATAGAATATTGTGGAAAAGAACAAAAAAGAAAACATAAAAACTTTGAGGAAAATACAAATTTTTTTAGTAGAGTTAACTTTACCAGAAAAAGTTACTTTCACTATAATTAATTTCGTCAAAACAAGTTAACCTCGCCTGAACAAGTTAGCTTGGCCAGAGCGAGTTAGTTTCGCCAGAAACTATGAGAGAACAAGTTAATTTCGCTAGGATGAGTTCACTTCACCAGGCCGATTTAACTTTTCCAGAACGAGAGTTAAGCTCCACAGAGCTTAACTCTGCCGAGAGAACCTTACAGTAACTCTTCCAAAAAGTGGCATTTCCTCTACTAGATAGGGATGATTCCTCTACCTTAGCAGAGAAAATCTCAATGATCAGAGACTATCCCACCAAAGGATAATCCTATTGATCTCACCAGCCAAGTCATTAGAATGAATCAATAGTAGAACTAATGAGATTCTAAACTATTTATTCAAAAAAAGGGAAAAAAGAGAGGAAAGAATACAAAGACCTAACCCTTTTCATTGGAAAAAGAAAGGATGCAAAGATCCAATCCGCTTTTTTAGACCAAAAAAGAAAAGAAAGGATGTAAAGACCCAATCCTTTATCTTTGAAAGAGGAAGGGATACGCAGATCCATTCCCCTTGTTTTTCAACAATAATTCAACAATAAAGATGGCTTGCTATCAAAATCTATCAAAGGAAGCAATTAATTTATCTATGCAAGAGAAAATAAAAAGAAGATTGTAGATCAATGGACATACATGCGGTCGGCGGTTGGATCGTCACCGAAAAAGACTCGCTTGCTCCCCCTGTTCGCATTGCCATCAGCTTCTTCTGCGACACTCACTTGGGTGCCATGAGATCTGGAGGTTAGAGGGATGAAGATGATGAGGGCGACGATAATAAATTTGAAATAGAGGTAAGAGCGAAGACACAGATAAAAAGGTTTTTACTTGTACTTGAACTATTTAAAGGAGAGAATCCCAAACAATGCTGCAAAAATCTAGGCACCACAAATAAGACACATTAACCAGGCCGGATTGATCATGTGTTAGCTCCGCCATAGCTTTTCAAATAACTGGGTCGGACTATGTGTTAGATTCGCTAGAACTTCTCGTCTGGAACAATTACTAACAAGAGAAACAGTGTATAGATTACAAAAGAGAGTTCAAAGTATTCTAAGAAAATAAAATGATGATCTTAGAAACTTTGAAGGGGGTGATATAGGCTATAAAAATAGTATCCAAAGATATTATCAATATCACAAGCCAGAATCCAATACAATGATCCAATGATGAGTTAGCCTCGTCAGAACTGGGTTAGCCTCACTATAATAGGGTTAGCCTCGCCATAATATAGTTAGCCTCGCCATAATAGGGTTAGCCTCACTAGAACAGAGTTAACCTTGTCAAAACAAGGTAATCTCGGTAGAACGAGGTAACCTCACCAAAACAAGGTTAACCTTGCCAGAATAAAAGATTGGCTTTGCCAGAATGAAAGATTAGTCTCGCAAGAATCATCCAACTAATCTTATCGTTAACCTCGCCAAGAGAGATTTAAATACATCCGATTAGGGGTATAAAAACACTACGACAATCTATGCAAATTGAGAGAACAGTTATGGTGCTTTTCAATTATAAAAGTGACTTCACGTCTTAAAGGAAGGGGATTGAAAAATATTCAAGGAGAGGAAAAAGGGTTCAGAGGAGTTCATCTTCAAGTCTTGCAGGATCGTCAACGGAAGTAAAGAGAATTGTTCTGATCATACTTTTACTATCATATTCCCCAGATTCACAAATTATAATTCTTTTTTATTACAAAGAGTTATTATTCTACTATCATACTCCCCCGACAAATTATAATTCCTTTTTTTATTGCAAAGAGTTATTAATTCTATGTAAAGAAAGTAAATCAAAGTGTTGAAGTTAACTTTAAATTTTGTTATGTTTTCTATTCTCAATGGCGACGTAAAGTTTGACATCGTAAACGATGAAAATAGGAACATGTCTTGATCTTGAAAGATAGATTCTACTGCTATATGAAAGATATATTAAATATGCTTATAACACAAATAGAAAAATATATAAATCCGGAGTATAAATATGACACGTTATTTAAAATATGAATATGTGTAAGGTTACAAAATAAAGAGAGTGTCCTTCAAATGGCTATCCATAAGAGTCATCATAATTATTACTATATACCATACAAAAAAATATCAAGAGAAGAAACCTGGAGGATATACTCATATTCAGCCTACTCTGAGAAATAATGATCATCTACTGGTGGTCTCTAGTCTATGTTATCAATACTTTAGGTGTAAAAGCCCCACCCAGTGGATTAAATCTAGCATGTAGAATATAAAAGAACATACATATAAATGTGACTTACAAAGGCCAAGCAAATAAGTATGAACAGTAAAATTCAAGTAATAAAGTGAAGTTTTGACACCTGTTTTAGTGATTGCAAGATAAGTAGGCTACTTGATTATGATGCTCTAGGATTTCTCTCAAGGATCAATTTCCTTTCACTTCTTCTATTTTCTTAATTCCATCATTTCGTCTATCATATTTTATTAGTGATCAATTGAAAGTTCCCTAATTTTACACCTGGACTCAAAACTCTTTGCTAGTAATTGAATCTTGACTACGATCTAAATCATATACTCCAAAATGCAAGAGATCGATAAGTAGTATAAGGGTGGAAATCCAAGATAGTTCTCTCAAGAATCATTTTAATTATTGTGTAAGATACTTAAAGAAATGAATTACAGACAAAAAAGAAAAATTGAAGTTTTAATTAACTAAAATTAAAGATTTAAGGATTTTTTAAAATACTTATAAGAAATTATTCGTGAGATAAGTTAATTCCGCTATAGAATAATTTATTGGATATGCTTATATTTATTTATCTCAAGTGTATAGATCACGTGGTCGTTGTACAACCAAAAATTATATCTTTAAAGCACAAAATCAAATAAAGTTAAAAACTTAATAATTTGGATAACTTCCCACGACTAAAGCAATATATATTTTGAGTTTATATAAGCATGATATATGAATAATAAAAATAAACTTTTAAAGTCTAAGTATACACTGTGCCTAAAGAGTTTACGGTATATAAAAAAACAAAGCAACAAATATATCATCAAACTATACATCATTAAAATCTCAAAATCATATTTAAAAACCTAAAATGATAATAGAAAACCAACAATATTAATTTTACTTAAATGAATCAAGCATGACAAGCAAATAAAGCACACACTAGAAAATTTTCTAAGATTTATTACCTCAACTAAACTAATGCAAGAATATAGCTGCTTGTAATCATCATAGCTATTAATATATGAATAAAAGAGATTCTTTATTAATAATTATTAAAGAATACAAAATTAAAAATGTAAAACTCAATAACATCTCTAACAACTCTTATTATATCTCATATATCCTTCAAAACTCTCAATTACATTGAGTATTTATAACCTCTCAAAAATCCTAACAAGAATTTTATTTATAAGAAAACACTTTTTTCTTTGAAAACCCCTCAAATATAAGTTTCTGCGGTTGTGGTTGTTCAAAGCTCTATCAACAGTCCTATCAAAAGTTGCTCCCGGGTTTGTGTCTTAGTCGACGACTGTCAGTAGTCGGCAAATGGCTATCAATAGTCAGACTTGTAAAATCACAGTTCTGAGCTGATATTTAATATATATTTTGATTTTTTAGTTTCCTTCCACATAGAGCCCTGCAAAAAAAAAAAACTATAAAATACTAGAAAAATATTAATGTGGAGAGTTTTATTAATAAAAATAATTTATGACTAATTTCTTATATTAATCACCACAATTGGATCACGAGTGCACAAAATAAATTAAAATAACTACACTTTTCACTCATAATCGCACCTCCAACTTAAATTTTGCTAGTCCCTAACAAAATTACCAAATTAAGAAGATGAAATAAATCCTAATTAAAAAGAAAATAAATATTAACTCACTTTCATCGGATTAATGATTGCACTTAGCACATGTAACAAGCCGTTAAACCCCTTGGTTATCATAGTGGATGAGTGTTGTCTCGTGAGGGTTTCCAGAAATGTTGCCCACTAACATCAAGAAATGTTGGGATTAAGTATAAACAAAATAAAAAATACGGATAAGTGCAAAATAAAGAAAAAGAAAATATTATATATCTTATATAAATATATATATATATATATATATATATATATATATATATATATATATATATATATATATATATATATATATATATATATATATATATATATATATATATATATATATATTTGCTTTTTATTTCTTTACCATATCAAGTTTAATTAGAGATATTCACATGGATATTTATAAAGATATCAATTTTAACAAATAACTCATAATCTAATGATTTTATGTACTATCATGATCATTTAAATCATATCGTAGAAATACTTTAACTTTTAGTTATACTCTCCTATGCACTCTTGTGATCGTGTATATGAGTTTTGTCAAGTTTCAAACTCCAATCAAACTTTTCATTTATATATATATATATATATATATATATATATATATATATATATATATATATATATATTATAAATATTGCCGTTCATGTGACACTTATGCTTCCCGAGGCACAAATGCCCAGTTACTTTGCTCATGTTTATAATAAAAGTGCATAAGCATCGTTCGTGTGAATAGGCATGCTTACTGAGGCGCACGAACCCAACTATTTAATACTTACTTGCTTTTATTTATTTTCCTTTCTTTTTCTCAGAAGATCCTTTCCTAATACCAGGGTCACTCCTAGATATTTTTTTTTTATTTTTTTACTCTTTTTTTTTTTATATATAAGATAGGCCTTCCTTTTAAGTTTTCTTTTTGTTATCAACTTTTCATGACTGATTGTGTAAATATTTAAAGTGCATATTTAATTCAAATCTTAAGTATCCATTTATCTTATTATCGGATTTAAATTCACAATCAATAATAAAACCGTTATCATATAAGCATCAATATTAAGATGTCAATCTTATAAATATAACATAGAATACTTCCCATCTTACTTTTTTACTTCTATGAAATGAAAGATTTTGATTTTTTTTAAATATTTTTATGATTTTTTAGTTATTTGTGATATATATGATACAGTAAAGTGTATCTATCCACCCCCAACTTAAATTATGCAGTGTCCTTAGTGCATCAAGAATATAAATATACAAATAATACACTAAGAAATATTATAAGAGGTTAAGGATAGAAAACTCCTGCTTTTGTCAGTTCACCGAAAAAGTCACTCCTATAGGTAGTCAATATCAATAATGCTGTTTATCTTTTTCTTTTTTTGCACTTGCATGTTTGACACCGGCAAGACCTTGTGTTTCCCTAAGTCATCGGCTCATCCTCATCGGGAGAGATCGTAGCATTCTCACTAGCCATATGTCTGCATACTTTGGTAAGGAGTCGGAAATGGCATTCTTGATGATACTCGGCTCGGAATTGCTGTGTCTCGATGATTGCAGTCTTTCGTTGAATGTGTTGGTCATTCATATTATTGACTCATTTAAAGTTTGGAATGTAATCACTAATGGTTGGACTGCTTGAACTGTTGGACCTCCTTGCCCCTGATCTTGTTCTCCATGACCAGTTAGGGGGGGGGTAGCTTCTTCTTCTTACTCTTCTTATACTTGCTGCTCCTGCTGGGCCTATCGGGCACTCATGCTCCTCCGAAATTATATCCTGAAATGGCTGCATTTGATAGGTGATTATGTCAGTTGATGACAAATTGATCTCGTCACTGAGCCAATTCTTCATTATCAGAGATGGTAGAACTAGGGTCGGTTTTGTCGTTCTCGGGTGTTGGATACATTTATGGGCTTAACCCATACATTAGATTATTGCGGAGTGCATGATAGAGGTGAAATCAAAGATGCGCCATTCCATGATCTTGTTCAATAATACCATGTCCATTGAATATAATTTTGTTGTTGTGGAGGACGTTATGATGTTATATTTGATTAAAAATCTCACCCAAATGAACTCCTTTCTTAAGTAGCCTACTTTCAAATAGTTTTCATTGAAAGCATGATCATTGATGTTGGTGCAAACCTCTCTGAATGCTCGGGAGCCGCTTGATATTTTATTGACTCTGTTAGTAAATGATGATTCTTCATCGGGCAAGTCAGGGACGAGATGGCTCATAGGATTTCCTCTCTTGCAAATGGTACCTCCCTGCCCCTTACTGTGGAGTATGCAAGTTGGTCGCGCATTGCTGGTTAAAGACTTGCATAAAATTCATGCTCTATCTCATTGCAAGATAGTGTGCTCTTATGCAACGTGTACTCCTCCAAACCTGCACCATGCATTAGTGCTCTGAAGGATAGATTTTCATTTATATATGCATAATCAACCTTTTGCTCGGGCCAAAGCTGGAAATTCTCATATTTCTCCAAGAGCTTTTTGTTCGCTGCCATAGTAGCTCTTTGTCTCTGTGGAGATAGACTTGAAAACTCCACTCTTGGATTTTTAGAAATAGTTTGTTTCAATGGTCCAATCCTGAGAAGTAATAGCAAAATTTATTTCTTAGCAAAATATCATTATATCTAAAAATTTTTCATGAAATTTTTTTCCTTTTTGATTTTATTTGTAATTTCCATTTCCTCCCCAAATATATCAAACATTAATTTAATTTTATTTCATTGCATGAGTTTGATGTACATTGTTTAATCAAGAACCCAAATTTTTATGCTAAAAAGTTTTAATTTTTATTTATTTTTATTCTTTAATTAGCATAATTTATAAAATTAATAAGAGAAATTCATCCATAATTCGTGAAAATTTAGTCAAACTACTCCAAATCTACTAAGAAGTTTATTTCTGTATTTGATTTACTCTAATTAGTTCATATAAGTTGTAGATCTTGTTGAGACAAAAATCTACTTTTTATGAAAAATAACCTCATGAAAAATTATAGAGAAGAAGACTTACTTACTTAGTGATTTTAAAAAATTGAAGAAAAACTTGCTAGATTGATTATGGATTTCGAATGGGGACAAATTTTCCCTTAGGGGCTGTAAAAAAGAACTAGGGTTTTGGTTTGTGAGAAGAAGAAACTCATTGGACTATTTATAACTGGGAGCTGTAGTCGACGACTGTCGACAGCCACTTCAACAACGGCTTTGACAGCCTCTCTCAGGGAAGATTTTCTTGCCCTACAGTCGACGATTATTAATAACCGCTTCGATAGTGGCTTCGACAGCCATTCACTTCAGAGAACTGTCGAGCCAAATTTTTTTAATATAGTCTTTAGAAGTGTTAGATCCTAGAGTAATGTTATTTCTAAAATCTAATTATTAGTTCATAATTCTAAAATTAGTAACTAAATTATAGTTAACAAATATTTTTGTTTTTATAGAAGATTTTTTTAATGAAAAACTAAAAATGATTAGAATTTTTTGAAAAATTTGGAAACAAAACTGTTGGAAGCATCGTATGTATCAATAGTATGTTTATTTTCGTAAGCAATCCCCCCAACTTAAAATCACACATTATTCTCAATGAATTGATATTTCTATTAAATCTATTAAGAATAAGTAAAAATCTAGAAAGAGTTCTTAGATATTAGCTCGGTATAGTACTCATGGTATATCAATTGCAAAACAAAAATCATTAGTACAAATTATACAATAATATACAATGTATCTCATTAAGCTCGTATTATTGAGATGTTGGAGGATTCACTAAATTGTGAGATTGCTCCGTGTACTTTGGAAATTCCAAGTAGTGTTTTAGACATTTCTTGCTCACCTTAAAAATGTGATCATTTTTAGGCTTTTCAATATCAACTGCGCCATGCGAATACACAATTTTAATAATAAATGGTCCAGTCCATTGTGAACACAGTTTCCCTAGAAATAGGTGAGGTCATGAATCATACAGAAGCACTTTGATGGATGGAAGAATTACACAGCATGCGATGTGGTGATCATGTCATATTTTTATCTTTTCATTTAGAATGCGTGAATTGTCATACACATCATGTCTTAACTCTTCCAATTTATTTATTTGTAATTTTCATAATGGGCCTGCAGAATTGAGCTCTAAATTAGCCGATTTGATCGCTTAATACACCTAATGCTTGATCTCCACAAGTAAACGACAATCTTTTCCATGAACTATTCTATTTGGGAACATACATAAGGGTGTTTTAAATGCAATACGGTAAGCCTATAAAGTGTCAATGAGTCTAAATGACCAATCTTTGCTAGACGGATTAACTGTTTTCTCTAAAATTTACTTAATTTTCCTATTAGCTAGTTTGACTTGTCCATTTGACTATGGGTGATAAGGTGTATAAATTTTGCATATGATGTGATACTTTTTCATCAAATTCTCAAAGGCTTTGTTGTAGAAATGAGAATCCTCATTGCTTATTACGGCTCTAGGAACTCGAAATAAAGATAATGTATGTCCTTTGACAAATTTGATAACAGTTGTTGATTATTATTTCCAGATGCAGTGGCTTCTACCCATTTAGAGAAGTGATCGACTACTACGAGGATATAGACATATCCGTTAGAAATAGGAAATGGTCCCATGAAGTCAATGCCACAATAATCGAATATCTCAAATGTAAGAATATATGTTAGAGGCATATCATTCTTCCAGTTAGCACTCCTAGTTTCTGACATGACTCGTAATGTTTACAATATTCAAGTATATCTTTAAACATAGTGGGCCAATGAAATCCACATTAGAGTATTTTGGCTACCATCTTTTTAGACTAAAATTGGCCCCCACATGCTTCTGTATGACAGAAGGCAAATACACTAAATCTCATCATCGGTCATGCAACACGCTATGATTTGAACCAAACAATACTTAAATAGGTAAGGGTCATTATAAATGAAACACACTTCATATAGGAATCGTCGTTTATCTTGAGCACTCTAGCGGTTTGGCATTTGACCTGCAATAAGAAAATTAACGATATCAATGTAGACACCTTAAAAAAAAGGGGGGAAATTTCCCCGCGGGTGGGCCCGTGGGAATTCCTCCCGCGGGACACCTGCGGGAGGAATCCCGCGGATGCGCACCCGCGGGAGGAACGCTACTACAGGTGCCAACCCGCGGGTTGTTTTCCGTCTATTCCCGTTTGTTTATTTCGCTGATATCTAGTGATCCGATTTTTCATGGAGGATTCGAGCTGGATTTTGAGCTGATTCGGTCTATAAAAGACAGGAATTGAGTCCAGAGAATAGACTTTTAGACGATTTGGAGTGAGTTCATGAAATTGAGGAGCGGAGCGGAGCCATCTCCTTCCCAGTCGACGGTCAACGGAGTGCATTAGTTAGGCTCCACCGCCACCCGAACCCACATCAAAAAGAAAATCAATCAATATTCCCGTTCTTGTAATTCCTCAATATTTGAAAATCTCAATTTTCTCGTTGTAATCAAATAATTTTACAATGGAAGGAAATATTCAATTTTTGAGCAAATAAGAACTAGCGACCACAGTGAGAGTCGCTCTGTTTACCACAGAGAACTTGGTGGCGTATATCTGACCAGGTGCGGATCAGCTCAATGGTTGAGACGCTGGTCGTGAAGGTTGACCAGCAAAAATACGAGGAGTTCCTATCGTCCTCGGATTCAGAGCCCAGGCGTCATCGCCGGGCGATGATTAAATAAGGGAGGCATCATCGCCCGCCAAAATTGAAAAGACGTTATCGCCATTCAATACTTACGAGGCATCATCGCCAATTGAAACTGACAAGACGTCATCGTCTGTCAAGAACACGGCGTTATCGCCCGTTCCAAAGTCAAGCAAAAAGTCAAACTAGACCTTAACCCGCTCCCAAAAGAGAAATCTAAGGCGTAAAACTCAACGGGCATGCCTCAATCATACATGAAGGGTTGCAGAAAACTCTGAGACAATGAAAAATTTCGGAGCAAACCCACGGATGCAGCCACAGGTTGCATCCCGCGAAAGCAACCCCACGGGTGCAAACCCGCAGCTTGCAACCGTAGGTGGCATCCCGCGGCTTGCAACCGTGGGTGCCAACCCGCGGCTTGCAACCGCGGGTGGCATCCTGCGGCTTGCAATCGAGGGCCGCGGGTGCAACCGCGGGTTGCACCCCACGGGAACAAACCCACGGGTGCCAACTCGCAGTTGCAACAGCGGGTTGCATCCGCAAATGCAACCGCGGGTTGCACCCTGCAGATTCCACTTTGCGGAAGCAACAATGGGTTACATTCAATGAAAACAACTCTCATGTCTCTTTGAGCACACCTATGGTGAGCACGCAATATACACCAAATATTTTAATCTCTCTATCAGAGGCGCGCGGGGCCCACAAACTACTCAGGCCAGTGTTCACTCCAAAAGAATCTGCAGAAGGGTTGGAGAACAATTTGATGCTGGAAAAGGGCTCAGCCCTAAAATATTGCAAACTCTCTAGTATTATGAATGGAATTTGCAAAGCAAAAGGCGTCGAGATGGAAATAGAGATGAGAAAGTACCTCAAGACTTAAGAGAGTATCTCAATTGGAAAAAGAACTCCTCACAGAATATTCCTCAATGCCAATGCGAACAGTTGATCTCAACTATTCTATCAAGCTGCAAATGCAATTCGAAACGGTTTGTTTTTTAGCGGATCGCCGAACCCAAAAGAATACGGTGAAAAAGGTGTGCTCTGGAATCGATCTGCCTGCCACCTCATCACATATGATTAATAAAGGTAAAAAGGTGGTCGGAAATAACCCTTCAGATAATGAAATCACTCCAGGGTTAAAAGGAGTTTCTATTGAGCCAGAAGGCATGCATTTAGAAGAAGTCTCTGGAAGGCTTGAGAGACAAGAAAAAAGTCTCGAACAGCAAGAAGAGACCATAGAAGAAATGAAACAACTTTTAATTGAGTTGTTAGATCAAACTGGAAAGAGCCAATCCTCGTCGTTCATTTCTGATCGGCAGGAAGGAAAATGACCTGTCCAAATAAATGAAGACAGTAAGGATGAGAATGAAGAAGTTCCTCCTCATTCAAGAGAGGAAGAGAAAGTGAAGGTTATCATCAACCCTCACGTAGAAAAAATAGAGAAGATGGAGAATCAACTACAAGCTTTCCTTCATCGTAAAAAACTGCAAGAGGTGGGGGTAGTCCGTCCCTATCCCATAGAATGGGAGACCGTACCTTATCCTGTAAAATACAAACCGTTGAACCTTCAGTCATTTGATGGTAGAGGTTCGCCACAACAGCACATCTTTTACTTCCTGTCGCAGACAGGACACCTCATGGGGAATGATCCGACTCTGACTAACATATTTGCGAGAACTTTACAGGGGCTCGCATTTACCTGGTTCATGCAGCTACCCCAGGGAACAATTAAATCATTGGCTGATGTAGAACGTGAGTTCTTAGCCCGATTCTTTGAAGATGATACTGAAGTCTCTATACTATCCTTACTAGCAGCAAAGCAAGAGGATGGCGAGACGGTCAAAGCTTATATCGAGCGATTCTGAGAACTTTCTGTTCGATGCCCACATGGCATGATGCAAGACACTCTGGTGGAAACTTGCAGGCACAATTTGTTAACTGACGTTCTCGATAAGATTGACTCTGTTGAAGCCAAATCATGGAAAGATCTGCTTAAGCAGGGTGAACAGACCGAAGATATACTTCGACGCCTCGAAAAGCAGCAGTCTGCAACCGGAGGCAGTACAAATGAACCTCCATTCCATTTTTCCCATTCCAAAGGTAAAGATATAATGGCAATGGCGGTAGAAAGCACACCGAAGTAGAAAGCATGGACAACTATAAGCAACACAATAAAGTAACCCAGGTTTCAAAAGCAGTATTCGTTTAAGGATGAGCATACTGCTACTATGTTCAATCTTCTCAGTAAACGCAACATGCTCAAATTGTCGGAGAGGCCTGAAGAGGTTAGGAAGACTAACGATCCAAATTACTGCCTATACCACCGGACTGTAGGTCACCCTACAAAAAATTATTTTATTCTAAAAGACAAAATTTAGGCGTTGATCGACATCGGAGCAGTTCAGCTTAAAGCTGAACAAAAAAGGAATTAGAACTAACTCGGACATATTTAATGTAGGTGGTCTAAAGGTACTACTTGGGTTCACAACAATTCCAAAGACGAGCTCAGGGCGGTTAATTTAAACCCCCATAGCCTGCAAAAAAAAAAGAATTAACCCCTTTTGGCCACAAAGAAGCAGGGGGTTGTGAGGGTGCAAAAAAAATGAATGATGAAAAAATATATATAAAATAAAAAAAATGAACTGCCCAACGCCGTCAAGGCAAAGAGAAGAGAACCAGCTTCTTGCCAACCCCATCATACTGGGGGTAAAAGGTATGAATTACCCAACGCCGTTAAGGCAAAAGGAAGAGAACCAGCTTCTCGCCAACCCCATCATAATGGGGGTAAAAAGTATGAATTACCCAACACCGGCAAGGCAACGGGAAAAGAATAAATTTCTCGCCAACCCCATAATGCTGAGGGTAAAAAAGCATGAACTACCCAACAGCGACAAGGCAACGGGAAGAGAATAAATTTCTCGCCAATCCCATCATGCTGGAGGTAAAAAAAGCATGAACTACCCAACGCCGTCAAGGCAAAGGGAAGAGAACTAGTTTCTCACCAACCCCTTCATACTGGAGGTAAAAGTATGAATTGCCCAATACCGCTAAGGCAAAGGGAAGAGAAAAAGTTTGGCATTTAAACCCAAACAAAATTCTCGACAACTCTCCATACTGAGGGGAAGAGCATGACTAGCCAACTCAAACGATAGTTGGTAAAGGCTAATCAAATCCATTAATAGCTGGAGTTTGCTAAAAATTCCATGACAAATCTGTCACAACAGTATCCTTATCCGAATATAAGGATACATCACTACCCAAAGCTGCTAAAACAAAGGGAAGAGGAAAAGTTTGACATTTAAGCCCAAACGAAACTCTCGACAACTCACTATGCTGAGGGGAATAGCATGGCTAGCCCGACTTAAACAGTAGTTGGTAAAGGCTAATCAAATCCGTTGATAGCTAGGGGTTTGCTAAAACCCTAATCAGATAAATCTCTTGTCACGTTAAGATTTCTCCTCTGACAACAAAACTTTTCTCGTCATTTTTTTCTTCCAGCAGAGCAAGTGACACTCCAAAATATTTGTCAAGTTAAAATCATACATCTGACATCATAATTAAAAATCAAATGAGATAAAATCCGATTAAATCTCCTATCATGTTAAGGTTTCATCTCTGATAGAAAAGAAAACTCACACTTCATCAAGTCCAATATTACAGCTTCTGATGAACTTGTTTTTGATATCGTTAAGTTAAAAATTACCTCTGATGAAAATCATCTCCCTATCAAGTTAACAGTTACCTCTGATAGTCCGATTCCAAGACTAAATACGTTAACTGTCACTTCTGTTTAGTCAGCTTATTCATATCACGACTAGATCCTCTAAATAGGTTAAGCTACAAGACATTTTAATGTCACCTCTGTCTTTTCCTAATCCATCATACTAGATGTCACTTAACGGTTAGGACTCTAATGAGCACGTTAATATAATACCTCTGTTTGACCTCAAATAAGTACGTTAATATCATACCTCTGCTTATCATCTAATAAGTATGTTAACACCATACCTCTACTTGTCACCCAATGAGTACGTTAACATCAAATTTTTACTTGTCATCTAATGAGTACGTTAAAATCATACCTCTGCTTGTTATTGAATAATTGAATAAGCATGTTGTTAACATCATATCTCCACTCATATTCCGCAAAATATGTTAACAATTATTTCTGTCTACTAAATCCTTTAAAACGTCTGATAGCCAAAATTAAAGAATTCAAAGTGTTTCGAAATTCAGTGCGACTCAATACAGAACTTCGAAAACTTTGGAGGGGTTATGTAGACACCTTAAAAAAAGGGGGGGAAATTCCCCCGCGGGCGGGCCTGCGGGAGGAATCCCGCGGTTGCCACCCGCGGGAGGGCTCCCGCGGATGGGACCCCGCGGGAGGCTCTCGCGGGTTGCCATCCGCGGGAACGATCCTCCGGGTGGGCACCCACGGGAGCGCTTCCACAGGTGCCAACCCATAAGTTGTTTTCCATCTATTCTTGTTTGTTTATTTCGCTGATATCTCGTGATCTAATTTTTCAAGGAGGATTCGAGCCAGATTTCGAGCTAATACGGTCTATAAAAGACATGAATTGAGTCAAGAGAAGGGACTTTTGGATGATTTAGAGCGAGTTCGTGAAATTGAGGAGCGGAGCAGAGCCATCCCTTCCCAGTCAGACGGTTAATGGAGTGCATTAGCGAGGTTCTACCGCCACCCGAACCCACATCAAAAAGGGAATCAATTAATATTCCCATTCTTGTAATTCCTCAATATTTGAAAATCTCAATTTTCTCGTTATAATCAAATAATTTTACAATGGAAGGAAAGATTCAATTTTTCAGCAAACAATCATTATACCGTAGAGTTGTTTTGATGAAAAATACCTACTCATTTATCAAATGTGAGACGAGAGAGGTGGCCTGTAGCCAAAGTCGAGATTGAACTCTTGGAACAGCAGTATCCATTGGATTAAACATGCTTTGCATCTTTTTTTGATAAGAGATATTTGAGCTTTGAATGATCTATAAAATTAACCACATATGAGTCCTAAATATTTGAAAGAAATTTATTAAGAGAAAAGACTACAGGTAGAAGCTCCATTTCTGTTGTCGTATAATTTGTCTGTGCATCATTGAGGGTCTTGTTAGTGTAACATACCACTTCGAGGCTTTTATCTCTTTGTTTCCCTAGCACTACTCCAATTGCATAGTGGCTTGCATCACATATGACTTCGGGTGCTAGTGACCAATTTAGAGGTTGCATTATTGGTGCTATGATAAGCATCTCCTTGAGTGTGTTGAAAATTGTTTGGTATGCCTGCGTCCATTCAAACTGCACGTCTGGCGCAAGAAGATGAGAAAGAGGTCTAACAATAGTACTAAAATCCTTTATAAACCTTCTATAAAAGCCTGTATGTCCTAAGAACGAATATATCCTTTACAGTTTTAGGTATTGGTACTTTGAAAATTGACTCAACTTTAGTTTTATTTACTTTCATCCCATTAGATGAAAATATATAACCTAATACAATACCATTGGTAACCATAAAGTGGTATTTCTCCTAATTTAGAAGCAAATCCTTCTACGCATCTTTCAAGTATAACTCGTAGATTAGTCAAACATGATTCGAAAATATTTCCAATTACAGTGAAATCATTCATGAATATCTCTAGATAGTCCTCAACTATATCGCTAAAGATACTTATCACACACCTATAAAATATTGCGAGTGTATTGCATAATCCAAATGCCATTCTTCTAAATGGAAATGTGCCAAAGGGGCAGGTAAAAGTGGTATTTTCCTAATCCTCTAAAGCAACTTCAATTTGATAATAGCCAGAGTAACCATTGAGAAAACAATGAAATTCGTGCCCAACAACTCTCTCAATTTCTTGGTCAAGAAATGGTAAGGAAAAGTTATCTTTTTGTGTTACTTGGTTTAATTTTCTATAATCAAAACACATATGTCAACTCATAGTTGTACGAGTGGGTATCATCTCTCCATCCTCATTTTTAACAACTGTCCCCATTTTTCTTTAGAATAATTTAGATTGGACTTACCCACTTACTATTAGCAATTGAATAGTTGATGCCATCATCAAGAAATTTCAACATTTCAGTTTTAACCACTTCCTTCATGGCAGGGTTAAGTCTTCACTGTGTTTGCCTTATTGGCTTAGCTACATCTTACAAAGTGATAGGATGTGTTCAAATAAGGGGGTCCATACTATTGATGTCCACCATATTCCATCCAAAAACTTTCTTATACTTTCGCAATGTCTAGAGTAGTCGCCCTTCTTGATTCTCATCAAGATGCACTAAGATGACTACTGAGAAGGTTTCCTTAGGTCCCAAAAACGTATAAGTGTGGTCCTCGAGTAGCGATTTTAGCTCACGCATTGGTACTTGGATATTGAATGGTATTAGTTTCTTTGTACTTCGAGGTAACTCTTCATATACTTCCATTTTTGGAGGCCATCCTATAAAATTTGAACATTGGGCATTAGTCAAACATTTTATGATGTTAATTGTGTGTTAGGATTTGAGCCATTCAAGAAAACCATCGTCCATTTTCATTGAAAGCTCCAAAGGATTAGAGATACACAATGACACAATGTATTCTTCTTCACAAATTTCTTTAATGAAACTAATGTCCTGCAATTCATCATTATCAATATTTGGTTGTTGCCAGACACTAAAGACATTGAGTTCAAGATTCATATCACTAAATGATCCATGGCTAAGAATGGATATCTGAGGATAATAGAGATGTGAAGATGTAAATTCTTTAGAGGTGCAGTTGATAGCTATAAAATCTACCAAAAGGTAGATTTTTTCAATCTGCACTAAGACATCTTCCATGATGCCTTTAGAATACCTTTCTAAACTATCCAACAATTATACTGTGATAGGTATAGGTTTAAATTCCCATATATCCAGTTGCATGTAAATCAAATATGATAAAAGGTTTACGCTAGCTCCCAAATCTAATAGAGCATTTTCGATTTTGTGTTGACCTATCACACATAAAATAGTTTGACTTTCAGTATCCTTATATTTGAGAGGCATTTTAGAGTGGAATAATACACCTACCTGCTATGTGAAATGCTTTCATTTATATATTGTGACATCTTTTGATTGTACACAAGTCCTTAAAAATTTTTGCATATGAGGAGACTTGTTTGATTACTTCCAACAGAGGGATACTGATATGCACTTGTTTGAAAATTTCTAAAATATTAACATAAGATGCGTTAATATTTTAAGCTTTCAATCATTAGTAGCTTACCTTTTTCCTTCATTTGTTATGTGGAACTAAGGTGGCTTATTTGAAATCATATATCACTAAAGGCTTACCTTTTTCCTTTGTTTGTTATGTGGAACTAAGGTGGCTAATCTGAAATCGTATATCATTGAGGGTCTTTGCACTCTGTCTATTATTTTTTTTGCGACTGGACGAACTGTTGTTGTGCTTGGATTATTTGCCCCATTCTCTTCTATATCTGCATAATAGTAATTCTGTTGATTGTAATATCAGTAGAGAATGTAGCCATTGCAAAAATAAATCAAAATTTCTTGTTGGAATTTTGGAAATTGCAACACTCAAAATGTTCTTTTATTAATATAGAGAATTACAATTGAGATTTCTAGGGAGTGTGATGATGAAAATATGATCAGAGCAACCCTTTTGTCTTCTGCTAACTATCTAATGAAGGATCTTTGTTGAACTGGAACTCTCTCTAGGATCTTTTTGGAATTAATTTTTTGATTCCCCTTATCCACAAACTCAGAGCAGTATTATAGCTTGAATGGTTATAACTATTCCCTTATCCACAAAACTCCCTTTAAAGCTTTCAAAAAGTATAGAATTTGTTATTTTTTGAAATAGTTTAAATCTCAGATCTTTTGATTTTTACAGGATTTCTAATTGAGATCTTGAATGTTTAAATTTCTATTTTGGTGGGTCCCATCTCTTCTCCGAGCTTCAAATTGCTGTTGTTGGTTTGAGAAGAAATGCCCTGATCCGTCATTCCTCTTTTGATAGGAAATGACAGTCGTCGCATCTTTAAAATGTTATTCCACATTTAATGCAGTCATCTTGTCTACAGCAGGAGATGATTATGCTTTAAGATTTTACCTAGAAAGTATAAGAACCCCGAGCGATGATTCTGTTCTTTACTTTGATTTGGAGTTTCTTTGTCATTGTTCTTCTTCAACCTTCTGGATTTTTTTTCTGAAAAGCTTTGGTCTTCTGCTTTCATAGCACCAAAAGGAATCTCTAGGGGCAAGAAAGTTGTCGATATGCGGATGGTCATGGCTCCTCCCCTTCTATTAGTAAGAATTTTGTTATTTTTTGTTGATATCAATTCCTTCTTTCTACCATCACTGCTAATCTTTCTGTTTGTAGTTCGACAAGTTAGGAAAACGTTTTTGGCACAATGGCCTATTGGGGCTTCTGCTGGGTCGAGTGGCAGTGCTGAATTGCAGTTCGAAGGGGATGCATCTTTATATAAAAACCCCAAAAATGCGGATATGATCATTTGATTCAGCAAGGTGATTCTAAAATTTGGAACCAAATCATCACCACCATTTGATTTGTTGGTTCCGACGGAGGAAGACTGCGTAATCTCCATATATCTTTGGCAATGCAGTTAAATTTGAGGATACCTAAGGTATGCAGCCAACTCCTTGGTATTATGATCAGAAATGGGTAGTATATACTCTTTCTCCCTTAGACCACCATCACTCTCTATTATACTTCATGAATTGTACAGAGGAGGAACTGTTGAAATGAGATCTCACACCGAGGCAAGATTCCCTCCCGGTTGGGCGATTAACAAAAGGGGATGTGACTTCATTAAGAGTGGCCCTTTCACCAAGGTAATGGTTTTACTTCCAGGAATAACTATCCAAGATATACTGATGACTGAGCAACTGATGATGATTAACTAATTAGAACGAACTAACTAGATCAAGGAGAAACTAACTGACAATGAATTTCCATACTCCTATGTGGATTAACTCTAGTAAAACCAATTGGTGGGCGCGCCTTACTGGCTTTATTTTGAGTAATTACGCGACCCAATTGCATGGTGCATACTGAGCCATACGGGCTACCCAATACGGAATTAGCAACAACCCAGTATAGTTCTTTGCTTTGCTAGAAATGCATGCTTCATCTTCTGGTACTTTCTTCAATCCTAATGGCGAGCTTGGCATTGGGCTCCATGAGTTGTGGATTGTATCAGGGCTACCGATGGGATCATCCTTATGAAGAATACTTCCCGATGCTACAAGAACTGATGGTGCTTAAGCACTAGAATTCTTCAGTTTACATAATATTATGGGAATTGTTTGCCACTTCCACATTGCTATCGATGTGAAAGGATCAAAAGGATCTTTTGTTTGGCACAAGAAATGGGCTAAATATTTCTTTGCCAATCGATGGTCAATTGCTGTCAATGGTCCACCCCGGTCGAGGAATTGAAGAAACGTTTGGAATAATTTACCATTTCTAATACAGTTCTTGATGAAGATCAAGAACGTTTAACTAAAGATATTGTCCTTCTTATTTATCATTATTGGGCCAGTGTTGGCTTGATGCTTGGTACAGTTTTAGCCAACTACTTGGCTTTATGGCGAAAGAGGTGCATAATACCTTCCGCACCTAGGGAGTGTCCGACTTTGAAGGATTTTTACCCCACTATTTTTTTGGCTAGCAGGTGATCCTTGGGCTTACTCCTAGCCA
Source organism: Dracaena cambodiana (assembly GCA_036321105.1). Taxonomy (NCBI): domain Eukaryota; kingdom Viridiplantae; phylum Streptophyta; class Magnoliopsida; order Asparagales; family Asparagaceae; genus Dracaena; species Dracaena cambodiana. The sequence continues at coordinate 25,617,195 of JAYEPQ010000007.1, forward strand.
TGATTTGTAGGATTCTTGGGGGATTGAGGGATTGCTGCTAATATTTCATTGGAGGGCAGAAGCAGAACCCTCAAGTTGAGATGTTGTATGCTTATTTTATGGTATGGTTTGCAACCCACTGTGAAGAATTGATGACTGGTGGAGTCGATACTGACTAGGAGGATCTTTCCTCTTTTTGTTAATTCAAAAGTAAGCGGTGGAAACATTAGTACGTAGTAATAGCGAGGAAGTCTGTAGATAGGAACAATGCCTATAAATTCTTCCGGTTCTTTCCCAATATGGATGTAGTTGATCTTGGAGGTGTTTTTTGTGACACAGGTTTCTTGCCTGCTGGAATTTTCGGGTGGCTGCAAAGTATCCGCTCTGGACATTTTATGTATTGCAGCGGCAATACATGTGAATTGGCCCCCATATTTCCCAAGTTGTTTTGCTAGGCAATTCGGCTATGACCACCTATATGTGGGTAACCCTTATAAGGGTTTAGCATATCGTGGCAATTTAGTCGATGGTACCAGAACTTGGAGGTATTTTATTATGTCTTAAATTGGCATTACTTTCCGAATGCCAACCAAGGTTCCTCCCTTATTGACTACTTTGGCTTTTTGCCAGTGGTATATTGAGAGTAATACCACTGAGCCATACTATGATCTCTATCATACAGTGTTGGTGGGCATTCATAGGCATCATGCCGAAGCTGTCGCCAACCCAAGCCCTCAAAGATCACCGAATTTAAGAAATATATGGCCATTGCATCCTGTCTTGGACCGATTGATGAGGATGTCTCTTCTAGTGAATATGAAGAGGAGGATGAGGAACTAGAAGGGGAGGTTGCATCCGATGTCTTAGTTCCATTTGTAGGAGAGGGTGAGAGCGATGCGTTGCACTTCGCCACTAGAAAGAGGAAGGTAAGAGCTGATGATGTTGATGATCTAGTCCATATCCCTATTGCTCGGATGTGGCGCCAATAATTCCTACTAGCAATGTGATGCCAGCTACTGGAGGTGCTATTCTCACTTCACCGGCCCCCTGTTCCTTTAACTTTTCCATCACAAGCTCTGGTGGCTAGTGTTGTTATTTCACCATTGCCACCGCTAAGGAAGAAATAAGTAACTCGTGCATTATGTCGAGTTCTTTAGACACCTTCTATATTGTTCATAATTGTAGCATCAGGAAGGATTGCTGTAGCCACCCAACCTAGCATGGATGAAGCTTTAGTAGAATCTGTGCAAACTAATGCGACTGCAAGTGAGAAGGTGATTGCTCTCATAAATTCTACGATTTTGGATCCCTTACCATTTTTCTTTGACTCTTCCAATCTTTAGGTTGTGAAGCTTCTGACTTCCTTATCCAATGGAACTGTGGTTAATGCGAACATGACCATATTCGTGGTCATTGGCGATACAGGCAAGGCTGTAAGTAGTGATGGTACTCAACCCCTTTAGGTGTTCTTCCAGCTACCCACGATGCTCCCATCGCACAAGTTGATAGTCCACTTTAGAAGTCTTTCAGACCTATTGAAGGGTTCAGAGAGTAGATGCAAGTCGACGACAACAACTTGAGTGAAGGAGACCAAGTAGTTTTAGCCTCTATTGTTGAGAAAGGAAAGACTATCACGATCGATGATAGCAAAAGTGATGATGATGGCCAAGTTGCTCTCACAGACATTCTGGAAGAACAAAATGAGTCATCTGCTTCGAACCTGTTGACATATACACAACAGCCGAAACTCCAGGTATTAGTTCTTTATGACCTTTATTTGTGTTGTTTCTCCAGACTTTGTAGCATTACATATTTCACTTCTTTCACGAGCGGTGAATACCGCTGCATTTTGGTTAGACCCAGAATGATTATTCGGTGTGTCTTTCTCAATTTTCGATTTTAGTATTTTCCTCCCTTACGAGGGTAAAAAAGTGTGGACTTTATTGAACGTGTTGCAGTCTTGACGTTCATTTTTTTTTCTTTTTGATATTTCTACCGAAGCTCAGCATAGTGTGGATATGACTATGAGTTCAGTTTTTGCACTGGATACTTGAACTCCAATAGATGTTTCTACAACTCTTGCTGCACAAGTGGTCTTTGCCATGAGTGAACCTGCATCTCCAGTAGTGGATCTTGCACCTTTGGTATTGAATTTCGCAATTCCCTAGCCTAGTGTTTCGGTTTCTTGGATTGTTCCTTTCTTCAACTCATTCTTAGGTTTAAACTTAAATGATTTGATGATGGGATTTTTATTTCTACCGAAGTCTGAATGGTAAGTGATATAGTCTGCATCGATGATGGCTATTTGAACTAGTTTGCTCAGAAATGTGGAGATCACTTTTTATGAAACTTTGAAGATCTGTGTGGACACTATGACGATTGATGATCATACTCCCTTTGAGGTTTTGAAAGATATCTTCTTATCATCCAAGTCAAGCGCTACAAACATAATGAGCTTGGAAGAATCACAACCAATGTGGGCTTTAGATGTGGATTTCTTAGTGGCCAACGACGATTGGAGAATTCTCTTTGCAGCCTTCCTCCAAGCAAAGAAGAAGCCAAATTTCAATACCTCATGGGAGAGTCTGATGGAAAAGCTCAGGCTCTCTTGGAAGAACAAGAGGCAATGGCTCGATCTTTGACAAAAGCTGTATTTTCGGACCAAGGTTTCATATTTGAGATGAGAGTGACTAACCTCGACTTGCTATAGTAGACCAATAACCATTCTAGCTTGAAGATTACTTTAGAAGAGTTGATGGCGGAGATTGATACTAGTGAGCTGAAAGTTTAGGACCTATCCACCCAATGCCTTAGAATTGAGGAAAGCATTTAATGCCATTGGGAATTTGTGGCACTGTTAAAGACCTAGCAAAAATCTCTTCGAACAAGGCTAAGCCAAATTCTGCGAGGTTCACCGGAGGAATTAAGGAGATTGGCTAAAGAGAATGTACAAGCTACTCAGGAGGAGCTCAAGAATTCAGCAAGAGCTAAACTTTGGTTGTTAAAACGATCTTAAATATTTATATCTTTGTTCAATAACCATGTTTAAGTTAAACTCTCTATGCACTTGTTTGGTTTTTTTTCATCCTTGATGTGATTGTTTGATAACTACGCACTTGATTTGGTTTTGCCTAGTATGTAGTTAAACTCTCTAGGCACTAGTTTGCTCTAGTGAGGTTTAACTTCGCCCAAATATTTGTTTGTCTTGATTTTGAGGTATCTGACGTTTGATGTTGAACTTCAGCTTGTCTTATCTTTCAATGTCATGTTGATCAGAGATTTGATATTGAACTTGTGGTTTGACATTATAGACTAGAGATTTTGTGTTGAACTTGGTCTTTGTAGGGTTTGTTTAATAGAAATGTTATCGGTAACTTGTCATCATAATCATATTGGCTACCAGAGATATATATTCACACTTTGTAACTACTTTGAGTCGCTACAAAATTTACAATATTCTTTTGAATCAATAGGCGAAATCTAAAGAGGTTTGTTGTTGGACTTGATAGATTTGGCTAATTTGGATCACTTCATAGGTTTGATGTTAACCTGTGGGTTTGTTGACCTAACTTTTCTCATAGGTTTGATATTGAATTTGAGGATTCTTTTTGAGCCTTTCAGAGTTTTGATATTGAACTTGTTGGGCTTGAGGAATTTTGGACTTTTTAGAGACTTGATATTGAACTTGATAGGCTCGAAGAATTTTGAGCTTTTCAAAGTTTTGATATTGAGCTCGATGGGCTTGAAAAAATTTGGGAGTTGCCCCGCCAAATACAAACACAATTTATATTTTTTGCGAAGGAAGATAGGCAAAAACTGTGCCAACTTCTTTTCTCCCCTTTTTTTAAATACCAAAAAATTGGGTCAGCTGCAGTCGTTTTAGGATCCGAATTATTAGATGTTGCTTCGTTCCTCGGGTTAAGCATTGTGCTGAAATTTTGCTTTGGAAATGACTCGGTAGTAATGGCGTCCCTTCGCTGACCGTGCCCGAGATATCCAACATCATTGTTTCTAGATTTGTTCCAACAAGTATAAATACTCCAAGGTGATCTGAGTACTTCCAGTCCCGAGCTTTCTTTTCTTTTTCAGCTTTGGCTTTTCTTGCTATTTTGGACGAATAACTACAACTAGTCTTGTCCTCTCTGCAAAGGAGGGGTTCCATGGCCATAGATGAAACCTTCAAATCTTAACAAAGATCTACGGATCAAACTCCTCATCTGCACTGGCGGAGTTGGGCTTCTTTATTTTTTTCTTCCTTTATTCTTTTTTGTTTCTCTTTTATTTCTTTTTTGACTTCTATATACTTTTGGCTTTGCAATTGAAATCCAGGTTTCAAATCGTCAGGAAGTTGCGAGTTACTTTCTAACATGCAGATAGCCAATAGTGTTGTCATGGTGTGGCACAACAAAAAGATGGCCTTCAGGCTTCATGTAACGTTTCTGTTTTTCAGTTGCTTCCCAAAACGGAGAGCATTTGCTTAATTTCACAATAGACAATCCAACAGTCACAGTATTTTGGAATAATCGTAACTACTATCACATTCAGATTGATAAATAACATGTCTGAAATTGGAAAATTTTATTTTATATAAAGAGTTGATTATATAAAATGACATACTGCTCTAAATATTAACCAAAAATATTCAAAAGTACAAAGTAGTAAAGCAGTACCTAGGCAAAAGAAAATATAAACAAAATATACAAAGGTTCTCCAGAAGATACTTCGCTGCTTACTGTCGCTCGGCCTGTTTAGTGAAGTATGGGCCTTCAGTTGGGGCTGGTTCTTCTTTTTTGCCTTCCAAACCTGGATTTAAAACCTAAAGGATTAAATCTACCTAGTAATACAAAAAAAAGGAAAAAAAATGTGTACTATTATAGTACTAGTGATAAAGAGTATGAAAATAAATTGTATTGGTGTTAAACAAGTCACATGAAAAATAAATAATAGAATGAGCAAGAGTGTGTATGTCATTTGCAAATAGTAGGTAAATATCATGTAAAGATGACAAGTATAAGTTGCACTCTTGTTAGCATTTGAACTAAATGATGGATAATATGGCGCGCAGTTTTCTGTATTGTACAAGTGCCCGAACATACTCAGAACCCGGCCCAAACTATGTTGTTGAACCATGATGCTTCGCTAAGTGCTACTAGACAAATCCCAGACTGTGGAACAGTAATGAACATCACTCTTATGCGGACTCATGTATCAAACTTTGGTTCAATACTACATGACGCTGTTATAGTATAAGTTCTCAACACCTAACTAGAAAATGGCCAACTAGATCTGCATACAATACGGTTCTTATCTATCATGTAGTTTTTCCAGTTTCCATGTCAATGATACACGATATACATAAACTAATAGAAATATCATGACTTGCCAATCAATAGTCTCTTTAATTTGAGAATTAATTTTCTTCTTTTAATCCACTGGATTTGTAACTGAACTCTTGAATCCCTTGGATTTGAAATTAAAATGCGGATCTCAACTTTTAGATATGCATTTTAGCTCTTTCCAGTTTGCGTGGCATGTCTAGACCTACGTTTGGGTGTCAACAAGGATAATTTTTATCCTTCAAGATTCTGGGATGAAAATGTGACCCTCTGGGGTTCGTATTTTAGTTATATTTAGTTCTAACCGTGAGTTTAGAAAATTAAACGTGGATCTCTCTATGATTAATGATATGCGTTTGAAAGACATCTCTTATGTAACTAGACCCCGCATATCTATTAAAACGGGTTTAATTTTAGTTTTAAACGTCTTCAGAGCCCCAACGCAACCCTACGTTCAAAAATACAACCTTATGGGTCCGTGTGGATCTCTCTGGACAAGAATCTGCATTGCTTTTTAGCAATCATTTTTGCTTATTTAGACCCACCTTTGAGTATAAAAAGAAGTAGCCTTATATTTTAAGGCTTTAAACACAAAACACGACTCTATGTTTAAAACATGGGTTAGATTCATGTTTTAATTAAACTCAACCTTAAGGGTCTGCGCAGATCTATCTAATGTGTGTTCACTTTTTAGCAATCATTTTTACTTATTTAGACTCGTGTTTGAGTAGAAAACGAAGTAACCTTATATTTTTAAGGTTTTGAACACGAAGATGCAACTCTACATTTGAAACATGGGTTAGATCCATATTTTACTTAAATTCAACCTTACAGGTCCACGCAGATCTCTATGGGCAAGAATTCGCATTTGCTTTTTAGCAATCATTTTTGCTTATTTAGACCCGCATTTGAGTATAAAAAGAAGCAACTTTATATTTTAAGGTTTTGAACACAAAACACGAATCTTCATTTGAAATATGGGTTATATCCGTATTTTAATTAAACTGAACCTAAGGGTTCATGCTAATCTCTCTGCATACAAAACATGACCTTGAGAAGTTGCTTGCAAATCTCTCTGAATAAGAATCCACATTAGCTTTTTAGCAATCATTCTTGCTTATTTAGACCCGTGTTTTTATTCCTTAGACATTTTCAAGTCTTTTGAGGTTCGCGTTTCTTTGTTGTTAGAGGGATTCTTCACTTCATGATGCTATGGGAACAAATGCGACCCTAGGAAGTCTACGTTTATATCTTATGAAGACTTCCTTTTCATGTTTCTATGGGTCAATCATCTCCTTCCCCTTTTTTATTCCATAAGATAAATTATATACACAACACAATTTAAATAAATTTTTTCAAGAAAGAAACAAAGAGTAGAATTGTTACTTACTTCTTGATTTTGATTCCTTGATTTGATTCTTCTTTCCTTTCTTTCTCTTTCTGCTCTATAAGCTTTCCGTGAGAGTTGTGTGAGAGGGAAATAAATTTTTGTGGAGAATGTGTGTGTAATTTTATTTATCTTTGGAGAAAACAGAAAACACTTATGATAGCAATTTCATAAATTAACCAAAGGTTTGTGAATAAGCTTGCATCTTCGTTAGTCACATAGAGTCCTGGCTTGGTACACCAAATTTCCGCTTAACAGCTCAAACCGACATAATTTCTAGGGTGTGCCCTTAGAAATCTCATTAAGAGTGCGGTGAGTAAAAAGAATATTTAATTTATTTAATATTTTATTATTTACAGTTCCAATAAATATTTTTCAAATACTACTAAATTAATACTAGACGTAGTACTCAACGAATGAAATACTAAAAAATATCTATTTGTCATTTCGATGTCCGGATAAAAGAATTAAAATTTCAAAATTATTAGAAAGATAATTTAATATTATAAAATTTGCGAATTTAAGAAAAATTTTAGGGCTTGCAAGGAAAATGTCTAAAAATCATAAATATTAGAAAACTAGTAACCACGAAGACTGAGTGTCATTTAGAGTTACGAATTTAATGTTATGTCTATCAAAAGTTATTTCGGTGTGCAAAATTGACTTCGGTGGCCTTATTCGGCTTGACCGGTCTTAAAAGAAGAATACGAGTAGTACGAATTTTGGAATATTACATTTCATTTCCACATCAAGGGAGTTATCATTGGTTGGTAGCCGCAACATTTTCTCAAACAAGTCCTCCGATTCCATTGAGCTGCAAGGGGCTCTATAGACTCCAAGAGGTCATACCTTCCTTCCAGATGGGCCTCAATATATTATATTTATTATTGGAAGGCAAGCATTTTGTAGTTTATCCCAAAAATTTCTCAAGGATACTCATCCAAGTAAGTGGTTTGCCTTCATATTTGTTCTATGGATATTGTCGAATACTTGGTCTGCTTGAATTCTTTGGATCTGTTCTTCCTCGTATGATTTGCAGGATACAAACTGAATCATAGACTCATTGTAATGCTCAGAATAGTTGAATTAATTGTAATGTTCAAAACAATTGAACTTATTGTAATGTTCAGAACAACTGATGTAATTTGAATCGAAAATCTGATGTAAAATTTATACGCAAAGATCAATAAAGAATTTTATTCATCTTTACATTTGGCATACTCTCATTTTTGTCACTATTTTACATCGGTTTTATTTTAGAATTTTTAGAAAATCCTCATATATCAATGGTTTGAGATGCCTTTACCAATTACCGTTTGAGTTAGGCTAGCCATGCCATTCCCCTCGATGTGATGAATTAGCATGAGTTTCTTTTAGGTTTAAAAGCCAAAATTTCTCTCTAGTCATGGCCGCAAAGGCTTTGGACTTAGTAGTTTTTTTTTTTTTAATGTTCGGTGTTGGAATGTTTAACCACAGGTCCAAACTGACAGTTAACTTCATTTTAATGTTCAGTGTTGGAGTGTTTATTTGCATATCCAAACCAACAAAGTTAACTCTTTTTTTTGCTACTACCCCCAAAGGAAGTTTCTAAGGATAATATTTTTTTGAGAAACTTACCGTTGATGGGTATTTCTATCATTTGCAACATCAATTAAGAATGTGACCATTGCAAAAACAAAACAAAATTTTAGATTTTGAGATTTGAAAATTGTAATACTCAAGATGTTCTTTACTGATCAAGAGAATTATAATCGAGATTTCTGGGGAGTGTGTGATGATAGAAATATGATCAGAGCGACCCTTTTTACTTCCATTGACTATCCGGTGAAGAATCTTTATTGAACTAGAACTCTCTCTGATCTTTTGGATTTGATTTTCTGATACTTTCTTTTCCACGTACTTGGAGTGCCTTCGTAGCTTGAACGGTTATAAATGTCCCTTGATTTACGGTGGATTGTGGTGGAACTGCACCACTATTTGATCCGAGGGATCAAGGTGGGACTACACCACAATTTGACCAATTTGAATAACCACCCTTTAACGAGGATGAGATGTCCGTTAGCGAAGCTGATTCTTTTAGTTGGCAAGGTTAGAACGTCTTCCTCAGGAGAGTTGATTTTGGTTATTGGCGAACCTTTTGGGTTTGTTTTCTTCGGTTTGGCATGGATGAGATGTCTTCACTGACGAAGTAGACTGTCTCTTGGCTCTTTTGAGGCTTTAAGACTTGTCTTGCTTGGCGAGGAATGTTGCTTCATTTGGTGAAGTTGGAATTCCTTGGTTTGGTGGAGAACCTTTTCTTGTTCTATTAGACTAAGATCTTTTGTGTGGTGAGGTTGATCATTGCTCTAACTTGTATCTTTACTTACTCAGCATGATGAGTAAGTAAAGAAATTCTCTTTAAAAACTCTTCATATATGTGCTTCTGACCAACTGACTATCGACAGCCGCTTCAACAGCTCCTCTTAGGTAGAAATTGCAATCATTTATATTTGTCTACTGTTGATAGCCCTTCAAGGTGACTGCCAATAGCTAGGCTTGGAAGATAAATTTCTTGGTTGATATTCACGTGGATACGATTCTCTTTCAATTACCATCCATCTAGGATCCTGTAAAAAGATCATAAAACACTAAAAAAAATATTAAAGTGGAAAGTTTTAATAATATAAATAATTCATTAATTCCTCATATTAATAAAAAAAATTAGATTACGAATGCAAAAAATAGATAGAAAATATTACACTTTTCACTCATAATCAAGTATAAGTCTCGAACTGTAAGAAAGTAATGCACTCCTGAATCTCAAAAATTCAGCCCGTTCTGAAACCTCAGTGCTCTACCTGCTTCTTGAGTTATCAATTATCGGGAAAGCATACCCAGTCTAAGAAATTCAGCTACTCAATTGTTGATAATAGGTTTTCATAGTTGAAGTGGATAAACTTCTATTTTAGGTCCTATTGTGATGTTTGAGGAAAGACTTAGCATAGAAGCTCTCTTTGAAAGCATCCCACGTAGTGGACCTTATCAAGTGCTTATCTTCTACTAGCCACCATGTGCAAGCATTGTCCAACAATTGGATCTTGACCATCTCCACATGAACCCCAGCTATTACTTGTGTAGCATCAAGCAATTTCTTAGTATCCACCAACCACTTCTCTACCTTCGTAGGCTCTTCAGTTCTATAAAATTACATTTGGTTCAACTTTCAGAAGTATGACATAGCATATTCTCTGCCTCCTAGCCACCAACTCATATAGTACCATCTTAGTCTATTGTTGTTGGTTCTCATCTTAGTCTATTGTTGACGGTTCTTATTCAGTCCCAGCAAATCTATCATATTAGAGCCTTCAACTTGTGAAGTAGTATTGGAAGAAGTAATACAACAAGAGACCATCTCTATGAACAGACAATGCACTTAAAATTAAATTGGGAGTAAAAAAATATTTGAAATGATGGAAGGTAAGGAATCAATAAATAGGATAGGAATAAGAATGAAAAGCAATTTTGATATATGCATACATGTAAATGAGACAGTAAATGTAAAGGGATGCCAAAGCCCAAAATTAAAGAAAACCCTAAGATCTAGTACCAACTCTAACGCGACATATTCCAAAGTATGGATATCATTTGGAGATGTATCAAAACGAATATTTCAAGCCTAAATACATGAATAATGAATTTGCATTACTATTACAACATTGTATACGTATCAAAGAGATAACAACAAGAAATTAGAACTATAAATTTATTCCAATATATTACAGTCAAGACAAGTCTATAAAAGGATTAAAAAGGGATTCTTATTACAATAACAAAAATTAAAGTTTGAAGGAAACAAAGATAAGGAAGGATAGAATGTTTTCCAAATTAAAACAATTAAAAGTAAATAACAGAGAGAGTCTTCTCATATTCCTTTTGTAGCAAAATCACATACTGAAACCCTTCCTCTTCCTCAATGTAGACGTCTAAGTGTGGTGTGTTTTTAACCTTTGTTATCTACAAATTAGAAGTGTCTACCAAATTAGGATCATTAAAGCGATCTAGCAAGTGCCACAAAGCAAAAAGAAGAGCATGCAAGCACACCATGTATGTATGATAGTAAAACAAAATGCATGGACAATTTACTCACTAAAGCAAGGTATGTAAGACTTTGTCATAAATAAAAACATCACTCAAGTCTTACTTATGTCAGGACAGTAGCATGATTCATATCAAAATAAATAAGCATAATATATGTAAAATGCATATCATGGTAAAAATCTTAATTATATCATTATAAATTAACTTGGAATCGTCAGAAAGAAAATATCATATATTTGAAGAGGGTCCATTACCTGCCCAGACCCAAGACTTATGATACTTCCCTTAGATGTACCGCTATATACTTACAAATGATGGATAGGCTTATGCTCTGAGTTCAAAGCCCAAAATAGCATGAAGGTGATTCAGCAATCATTCGGAACCGCCATAGATAAGCTTCTAAATTTGGTTGCACAACATAAAAGTTAATCTTTTAAAATGTGCATTCAAATTCTCCTTTTGATTCCCCCTGAACTCTATTATTTATTCCACCTCTTAAGTATAGCATGTAAAGGATGATTTAAAACTGAATATATATACAAATATACACATACACACACAAACAAAACATTTGTTTCGATTATGATACAAAAAATGGCACACCATAAAATTTGTACAGAGATGCACAGAGCAAACTATCAATCTATGGTTGGTTTCTGTAGATAATAGCCGCCTGAAAAAAAAAAAGCACAATGATAGTAAATAAATTAGGGTTTGGTTTGTCTTCTTTTTTCCTTTTCTCGGTTTGCTAACATGACATGATTTTAGCCCATAACATGCTCGGAAGTGTAAGCATGATTTAATATATTTCGGGCGATAGTAAAATAATCCCATTTTGGGAATCTTCACCCAAAAGATAAAATAAAAGGAATAATAAGTAATTAGGTCCCAAGTAAGAAAAACAACGAAATCCAAATCAAGACAAAATAAACGTAAACATGAGACAATTAGTGATTTTCAGATGTCATATCGAAAAAACATAAAGGTTTATACATAAGCAGTACACATAATCATAATAATATATTATATATAGAGTATGGACATATTTGTTTAAAGATACTAATTTACTAGTTTGATATGCAATAATTGTGGATAGGTATAACTAGAAATAAAGGCAGATCCCAACTGTATTATTGAATATAAGATAAAGAACAATTTAAGTTCTACAGAAACCTCTAAGATCTTATATATCAAAAGAATCCAAGTCTTGAAGCTAAATTATTAAATAAATAAGATTAACAATTTCGGAGGGTCCCACGTGAGATATGGGTTTGAAGGGTTACGATCAACTAATGATAAAGAAATTTACTCTAATTAGTTGATCGTAGGATTTATAAATGTAGTTACTAAATGCAGTATCAATTTAAGGTAATCGGGAAAACTTTAAATAGAGAATTTATAAAAAAAATTCACAATAAAGTCAGAGCATATATTTAAAAGAAATGTTAAATGTCATTCAGATACGATGAACTATTTTACAGAGGAAATAAAAGAAGATAAAATCATAACATAAAAGTTAAAGATCTGATGAAGAATTGTAGTCAGAGATTTCAAGGCATATTTGTTTCCTTGAGAAAAATAAAAAAACTCAATCAAAAGAATATTACTATAGCATTTCTGACTTTAATGAAACGATTCCATAGATCTATAATGAGAAGATCATTCGAGGTCAATAAAGCTTGATGAAATTATTTTTCTCTAACTTGAGGATCAAGTAGTGTTCTTGGGGTTAAGCTCGTAGAAACGAAATGTGAGTAGAGGTGCATTCGGTGGCAATTGGCGAAGGCTGAAGAGAGAGCTAGAGATTATGAAACAGGCAAATAAAATGCTATTCACAATCAAAGTTTTTTAAGTTAATTGTTATTCCCAAAGCCCGATGCAAAACTGACATATGTTTTTACACATTTGCACTCTATGCAACTTTTAACCAAATTTGGACCAGAGGAAAGATTCGTTTATATTTAGAAGTAACCCTTTATGAATCTCTTGTATTACCTAATACTTCATAGTAAATTTTTCTACATCAGAAACTTTAAATTAGTTGAGTATTAAAGTTCAAACCAGATGCAAGCAAAATAGAATAAATAAAAATATTGGGTCACTAAGTTGAAAGAGACTGAAATTTATTGCAATTTTGATATATAAAATTTTCTTTTAAAAAAATACCCATTCAAACATAGTATAAGCACTGAAGTAATTTATATCTTCATCAAGGGAAAAAAAAAAAAAAAAACCTTAACAAAATTAAGGAAACAAAAATAAAATGGAGTTTTACTTATATCTATTCAAAAATGAAGTTTTTAATATATATAAAACATGAAATAAGAAGGAGTTAGACTTTTGCACTTGCATATACTCGATCTAAAATTCTTTAAAAACACCATTGGATAGATTTTCAAAAAACGGTCATACTCTTCTTCCTCTCTGTTTTCTCTGCTTCTTTTGTTTATTGGATTCTTCTCTTCTTTTCTCTCTGTTTCTTTTGTTTTTTCTACATAACATAGGTTTGAAAGTTTTGGTTGTTATGATGGTTATTAGACATGTTATGATTTGTGTGGATTTTTTTTTTTTTTTTGAATTTCAAACCATCAAATTAATCTAATTAAATTGACGATATTAGGTTGACTTTTAGGGTCCACATGTAGCTATTCTTTTTGGGGAAATATCGAAACATAAATATAAAGCAAAAGTACGTATTTTAGATGGGGACCTTATAATTTGTGTTTCTTTCTCTTCTCTATTTCTTCTCTTCGAAAACAAACTTCTTGGGAAGAAAAGAGAGAGGTTGCAAAGTCCACAATGTATGGGTAGGGTACATCTTGAGAAATAAACCAAATGGGAACGATTTTTTCAGAGAAAGCTACTAAAAATGTAAATTTTTTCAGAGGAAGCTGCTCAAATTGATAATTTCATACTGATGCTGAATTTCACCTTAAATAGAAGCTAATGTAGTCAGATAAATAGAAAACCAATCTCAGAACTTCCCCTTCTCTTAGGAATAGAGAAAGTAGCAAATTCTATTCCGATTGGTTCGGGAACTTCTAAAGGGGCACAAGTTTTTTCCTAGTGAGCCCAGATTTCCTAGTGAGCCCAGTAAGTTTTTCATAAGAAGGGAAATTTCTTAGTGAGCACATAAGATATTCCCAAAATACCCTTCCCCCTATATCTCCTCTTCCTCTTCCTCTTCCTCTTCCTCTTCTCTCCTCATTTTTCCTCCAAACCTAATCCAAACTCACTCTTCCTCTCCCACTTCCACTCATCCTCTCCATATTTTCTCTCCTCATTTCTCCTTCGAAATCTCTCTCTCTCTCTCTCTCTCTCTCTCTCTCCCATTCGTAGACCTCCCTCCCGCCGCCGCCGCAGGCCGCCGCCGCTGAGCTTCCGCCGCCGCCGTTGTTTCTCCCGCCGCTGGCTTCCCGCCATTACTAGGTGAGTTTTCCTAATTTAGTAATATTTATTGTAAAATTTAGTTTTTATTATTTTTGGATTAAACAACTCTTGAATATTAGGGTTTGGAGATTTTGTTGGGTTTGGGAGGAGGAAGAGAGGATGAGATAGCAAGTTTAGTTGTAGCTTTTTTTTGTTAATTTTAATTATTAATATTTAGATTGTAATTATTAAGAAAATTTAATATTGTAATTCCAATTTTAAAATATGCGAAATTTAGTTATTTTTTATAATCATGAACGTTAGTATTAAAATTTATTAGTTAATTATGAAGTTTGATAGTATTGTCCTAATGGTTGATTAAGTTGTAAAATACGGCTTTAGTGTCTTTAAAATTTAATATTATACTATCTTGCAGGGAAAAAAAATTAGACAAAAAAATGATATTTGTAGCAAATTTTACTTTGTATGTTCATATTTACATGTACAGAACTTAGTGTTATGAAAAATAACATTTAAAAATGAAATATCTTTGTATTCCATAGATGGATCCGGCGGAATCTTCTCACGTACGACCAACTGCCTCGTTAAGGAGGAAGAAAGTAGCATTTCGACCACAAATCCGTCGCCCGATACGAGAGCGAGAAATCGAAGTTGATGTAGATCCTGAATTTAACGTACAAACTCCTAATTTGATAAGAAATGAAAGTGCAAGACCATATGAAGAAAATATTGATGCAGGAGGCTCTCAAGATTATCTTCATGAGTCAAATTACCGCGGTCCAGTTGATCAATCTATTCCTGATGCACCCGATACAGCATTTATGTCTCGAATCAGAAGCAGACGTCAATCTCCGAGGAAGACAAGGAGACAGTGATTAGATTATATTAGTTGTGTATTGATATGGATGTTGTAAGGAACTTCAAGTGGCCGGTGTAATTGTTTTTTTCAAACATTTTGAAGAATTTGTAGAATATATGGTTTTTGTTTGTAATGAACCCTATTATTTGTTTTTGTTCGAGGAATATATACACTACGTTTGTATTTGATCTTATTTCTTTAATTTGTATGAGATCTTGTTTGTTTTATACGTAGGGGACCTTATTTATAATCTTCACTATATCATTGTATCAGTTATTGTATCGTTGTATGATTGTATCGGTGTATCAGTGTATCATTGTATCGTTATATCGGTGTATCAGGAGTATCATTGCATTTGTGTATCAGGTTATCATTGTATCGGTGTATCAATGTATCATTGTATCGGTATATCGATGTATCAGTGTATCATTGTATCAGTATATCGGTGTAGTAGTGTATCATTGTATCGGCGTATCGATGAATCAGGTTATCCATATATTATTGTATCGGTGTATTAGTGAATCATTGTGTCGGTGTATCAGTGTATCATTGTATCTTTTTACTTCCTTCACTATATTTTTGTAATAATGCATAATTATTTGTTAATATAAGTCCGTAAAGTGAAGTTAAATTGGATAAACTAATGATATATCAGATTATTACATAAATAGAGTGGATGAGATATCCAGAGTAGCAGATCGGGTCAAGTTCCTATCCGGAATGACAGTCCGAACATGGGAGATCTGTTCGGACTGTCAGTCCGAACAGGACTGGCCCGTTCGGACTGACAGTCCGAACAAGGCTCTTCCGTTCGGACTCTCAGTCCGAACAGGACCCCTCTATTCGGACTCTCAGTCCGAACGGAGCGGTAGCCTGGACGAAGCGGAGAAGGGGGAAGGGCAAAATGAGAATTTTTTAAAAAAGGTAAATGGGCGATATTAACTGGGCGCACTAGGAAAAAATTTGTGCCCCTTTAGAAGTTCCCATTGGTTCCCCCTCGAGGGGAAGGAAAAAAAAAAATCCCAAGAATCTAATACTCGGGATAGCTGTTTTCTGTCTTTACAAAGCACTGAAGAGTGTAGACATCATCCCACAACCCGTTTGCGGCTATGAAAAAGAACTAACCATGCAAATCAAAAGGAATCTGATAAGGACATTCCTACATTGAGCCTCTCATAAGATGTAATTCAAGCAATATAAATCAAAACACAGAGGAGAAACTTCTATGGACCAGGAATCAAGTGTTCACAGAGGACTACAATAAACATGCCACATTGCAGACTTCATATTACCTAAAAGCTTAGAAATATTCTGTAATAATACATAAACTATAAGATTTCATAACACAAGAAACCTGTTCCAATCTAGTCTTGTTGGAAATTCCTTTCAGCTAATTAGAAAGCAGATATTCAGGGCTCCACCCCACAGATAAACTAGAGCATGTAAGAACAACTGCTCAAAAGCAGTGTTCATTTCATCCATCACTCGAAAGCCCATTGATACTCCCTCCTAACTTCTTCCTCTTCCTCAGGCGTGAAATCATTCTCAACTTCTTCCTCTTCCTCAGACGTGAAATCATTCTTGATATTAAAGGTCTTGCGAATCTTCTCCGGAGTCTTCCTCTTAATCATGTCTGCCACAGCTTGACATGTCAGACCCTTAATGTTTAGATAATTTGCTGCCTAAGAACAACAAGAAGAGAAAGTTTATCACATTCCGTAATTATTAGATATGATCATAGCCAGAAATTTACGAAAGATACATCTCAACAGTATAAAATGCGAGTCAAGAATTCAAAATTAACTGATAAAGATAATGCAATTAAGTGAAATATGCAACTCAAATGCATCATGCATATAATATATAATATCAAAAATGAACAATCATATATTAATATTTCGATATTGAAAATAAGTAAAGATATCCTATAAGCTTATGACAAGTCACAGATATCCTTAAGAAGCAACCATACTACAAAAGAAAACACAGCACAGACCACCTACTACAAGGTTCATACAGTTCCTGCTGAACACTATAATCCACCAAAAGGAGCTGCCAATTCTAACACTCCAACAAAAACAGCTTGCTGTTAAGATTGTTCATGAAACTTATCTGCTAAATGGTGAACCAACTTCAAGCACCTAACATCAGAAGTACAGAAAATATCAAGCAACCATGTAAAGATGCCAAATTTTCCAGTTCCCATAAACTATATTGCAACGAAGAGCGACATCAATCTGACCAAAGTAGAAAAGAAGTTCAGCATATGTTTAGCCAAAGTAGGAATATCTCAATTGTCACTTTTTATTAACAGACCATTCAGCTACCAAGATCAGGATGAGCTTCTCTCCCGTAATTTACAGACAATTTGAATTACACAAGAGGCAGCGGTTGATTTAAACAAGGTTGTTCACATTCTCAAGTAAGATATGGAACCAATCAACGCAATAATTAAGAGCATTATAAACTCAAATGCATTAAAAAACCATTG
This sequence comes from Dracaena cambodiana, assembly GCA_036321105.1. Taxonomy (NCBI): domain Eukaryota; kingdom Viridiplantae; phylum Streptophyta; class Magnoliopsida; order Asparagales; family Asparagaceae; genus Dracaena; species Dracaena cambodiana. The sequence goes on from JAYEPQ010000007.1 coordinate 25,634,714, forward strand.
AAATAACAGGAAGTCGTTGGCCTGAAAATCTTCAGTAAATGGCAACAAAATAGAAGCTAAATTCTACAATGTTCCCTCCGATGAGGAAAGACTGCATTTATCAAGTGGCTCTTCCAGAAATGATGCTGATGATACTTCGCCAGATGAGAAGTAGGAAATATTCCAGAGAAGCGAGAGCGGATGGACTGATCAAAGAATATCTCATTGCGGGCTCATTGTAGTTTTATTTCGTTTTGTTTCGTTTTTCTGTTAGTACTTTTAATCTTTGCATTGTAAGCTTATTAGTGGGTCACTTCATTTGTGAGCCCTGAATACTTTTGTTCTGTTTTTCTCTCATTAATGGAACGCGGAGGGCTACATCCCGCCGTTTAAAGTAAAAAAAAATAGAAGCTAAATTGACACAAGCATGAAACTTGTTACATGAAAAATCTGTGAATGTACTCCCTTCTCTGATTATGTCTTAAAAAGGGGGGGAAAAAAAAAAATCCAAATCACTATAAACCATTTCCACTCAAGCTTGGAAGTATATGTATCATCTCCAGTACTTATTTTGAAGCGATGCCAAAAGTAAAAGACATAATTCTAAATATTTTTACATTCGATATGGTGGCAGTAATTTAACCTCTAAAACTGAAATAAATGGAGTTCCCTGAACTTCAAACAGAATCAGTTGGCATTTAGGAGTTAAGCTACCACAATAAGACTGAAGGTAGGATAACCTAAACTTTGTTCTCACACTGGGCCTTACCATTTTCTTCTATTATTTTTCATTTAAAAAAAAAAAACAAAGAAATTTAGAAAGGAAAAAAAGAAGAAGAAAGAATGAAGAAAAGAGAACTATCTTCAGTCAAGCTAAGCAGTAGGTATATAGATTTATGCTAATAACAAGATCACCTTTCGATCTCCTCTTCCTCTTTCTCATAATGTCATACATTTTTTTAGATCCTAAACCGTCTTGATGTTTTATTTTTCAGACCGTTGACTGTCCAATTTTAGTTATAATTCGCAATTAAGAATTAATATCCGCATAATCAAGCAACGGATATAACAAACAAAATTAATTTAAGAAGAAAACCTGATACTGAATCATAATCAAGATTGATCAGAAAAGCAACAAAACAACAACAAAATCATCAAATTCTAACTAAATCCACAGCAAAAAAAAAAAAAATCAGAAAGGGGAATCAATCAAGATCTTACCAGTATGAGATCGAAGAGCGTGGCCTGATCAACCTTCGCAAAGTCAGCATCCCAAGACTTGATTTCCTCATCGGCGGCCTTATTGTCAGAGTTGGATCCCTTAGCGTTGTATTCGACATGCTTTCTGCAGTACTCGATCACCTTCGCGAGTATCTTGCTGTTGACGTTGGGGAGAGGGATGCCGCTCTCAGCACAGTCTTCCATCGCGTGCTTGATCGTCTGGGACTCGCTCGCCACCTCGTGATCCACTTCGAATATTTCGCCCTCAGAACTCTTCAGCGTAATCTTCTTGTCGCTCGACATGGCCGAGTGAGCGATCGAGTTTGGTGACTATAGAAGAACGCTACAAGTATAAAGAGAAAAAAAGGGGAATTGAGAGAAAACTGAGATGAGCATGAGGAAAAAGAGAGTTGTTGGATGCGCCCCATGTTTTCAATAATGAGCCCCAAAAGCTAGGAGGGGCTCACCAAGAAAACATGGGCGCATTTAGTAACTCTAGAGGAAAAATGGGAGTTTATCTATTTTATATTTTATCTGATAATAATTGGCCGTTGGTGGGTCCATGGCTCTTCTGCATCCGGGTTTACTCAGAATGTCCAACTAGGGCGCCCGGCCCGGCCCAGATTTTATCCACGGTTCAAAACTGGATCCAGTTGGTCCAGGCAAATCACGGTCGGATCTGATCTGAGCAGCATTTTCTAATTAATTTAAAAAATTAAAGAAAATTTAGAAGCCGAAAAAAATTAAAAAATAAATTGAGATAAATTATTACAACAATTGAATTTTCCTTTCTTATACTTATAATATTATTCTTCCGACATTTTGTAATATTACTAGTTGAAAGCAATTATTAAATCACAATAGTATAAGTACATCTCATTTAGTTTTGCACTTACCTACCTATTTTCCAATCATGTGTAACTATTTTCTTTAAAAAGTAAAATTAAGAAATAACAATATTTATATTACTTTATGTCTAATTCAACTTCTTCGTTATCCCTTAAGCCTCGATACTACTTTTTATCATTTGATCAATTTTAAAGGCACATCGCTATCTGTACTACGGTCCTATCCATACTACGGTCATAGCCAAAGAGGTTATGTGCTCGTCGGTTAAGCATCTACCAGTGCTACATGCACTTTAAGAATGGATAATTGACACATAAATTGTTAGTAAATAATACATTGTGGTGGAGAACTCAAAGTCGAAGTATGAAAGAAGCAGAATAATAATGGTCATATTCAAATACTTCCCTTGACGATGAAAATCCATATTTTCCACATAATTTATTAATTGTGGAGTTTCTTACAAAGTCTCTTAGTTTTTTTTGGGTTAACTACTATTGTAGATGTAGTCTCCATTAGGTAAAGTTTTTTGCTCAAACCATCAAGAAAGGCTGAAGTAATGGTACTTATCGCAGAATGGACCAATAAAAATGTAACGCCCCGGATCCTAAGATACGGGTAGCGTTCAGCAACGTGTCATAAATGAATACGCCAAGCCTAAAATACAAATACATATGTACAACTGTCACAAATATATACACATATACCATAAGATAACAACATGGATTTAAAAACTAATAAGTTTCTTCCATAAATAAGGATCAATACGAGTTTATAGGAGGGTCAAATAATCTTTATTACATCATCGAAAAGTTTAAGTAAACGAAAGAAAAATGAATAATAGAGTTTCTTAAAAAATAGAAAACAAAGTAGAAGAGTCTCTATCGTGTCCCTCATACAACAAATGCACTTATTGAGAATTTACTAACTCCTTAAAATATGGTTCCAACTGTAGTGGGTCTTCCTCTTCGTTAACCTGCAAATAGTATCGAGGCGTGCCAAACCAGAGTCGTTAGAACAACCTTGCAAATGCTACAAAAAAATGGATAATAACACACAAGCACGCAATTTATAGTCTGTATATGTACACATATGCATGAAATAAGTGATACAGAAAATATATGACATGATAATAAAAAAATATCTAATAGATTGTTTGATGAATTTAATATACTTATTTTGAATATAATAGTGGTCAACATGTAGCATCTGCATGTTTTGAATGATATGATAGCAAATATAGAAAAGATGAAATAAATATGCATATAAAACTTCTTATGTCTTATTGATGTCTAATACGAATTAGTTTGGAACTATTAGGAGAAAAAACCACATATTTTAAGAGGGTCTCGTACATGTCCGGGACCACGACCCCATGACTCCTAGTACTGCCTCAGAACGTACCGCTAGGTACTAAAGAATGTTGGATGAGCGTATGCTCCGGGCATGAAGCCCTATAACATGACATGACGGTGATCCAGTAATCACCCGGAACCTCCATGATAGGTCCCTAAAATTCGGTTGCGCAACCTAAAAAGGTAAATCTCTTAAAATATGTGTTCAACTTCCTCCGTTCAATTCCCCCATAACCCCATAATTTATATGCACATATACATATTTATTTACACACGTATATATGTATGTGTGTGTGTTTGTGTGGTGCATGTATGTTTGTTTTAGTTTAATCTCATGATCTATGTGAATGCACGCATGTACATTTGGATGTGGTACATGCACGAATAAGCTTTGTTATGTCAAATTTGATTTGTATAAATGAACAAACACAAATTATGTAACAACATGCATACATAGAATTTTCTAATTAAAAGAATATCTTAAAAACATAAAAGAAAACAAAGAGGAAGGTATCTTGAGTCAAAGCATTACACCATTAGGCAGGTTCAACTAACTTTTGACAATTAGAATATATTATCTATTAATTTTGCAGCAGGAAGTACTGAGTTACTTTAAAATAGCCCATTCACAAGAACCAAAATACAATAGATAATGTCACAAAAAGTAAACAACAATTTATGCAAAAGGATGGGGGATATAACCATTGTTTGAGCTCAAACAAAAAGTCTATTAGTTGTTTGAACTCCTCTCTTTTAATTTTTTTTTTCTAGGATGTTTTCCCCTCTTTAATTTGTATCTTCTTCTCTGGATACTTGTCTACCGTTAAAATTTAGCTTATACAGCTTCACTATTTTTTTTAAAAAAAATATCTTTTATTATTATTATTATTATTAAAGCAATGACCCAATGATAGTATTGCCATAGTCATCATGCTTATTCTGGCACTAGCTCATCATTCCTCAGCAAATACCTACTTTGAGATGCATCTGGACATTCCCAAGTTAGTTTAAAGTGCCCTTTTTTTTTTTATATATATAGATAGTTCTACTCTTTGTTTGTTGTGCCCTAGGCTAAGAGACAGTAGAGGAATGAAATTTTCTCAATATGGCTATACATGCTGGAGCTCCTAGAAATGGACAAAAGTCACAGTCTTGCATACATGAGGTCTCAAGAGGAATATACAAGCAAACCAATCTCATGTCCATTTGGACAAGACAAGGGAACTTTATTTGTATATTGCCTAAGTCCATGTTAATACAAGCATAAATCAGTGTATTAATATATGAAGTTTACTGTTAAGTTCATATAGCCAAAATACGAGCATGCTATTAGTATGATGAGAGAGGTCATAGTCCAATGCACTCAGGCATAGCTGATCAAGATTTTGAGATGAAAAATTTCAGTCCAAAACGAGTCAAATTCTCTGAAGTAAAGACTCAAAGAAATTTTATTTAGACTACTAGCCTAAATGCAAGTTGACAGATTCATCACTAGCTATTAGAATGGTGCACAACCTATTTCCTGCACTAGCATTTATAAATAATGGTTAATATTTTATAGTTGGATTTTGATATTTAAGTAACTAATCAAACTTACAAGTATACCCATTTAAAAAATGCATTACTTGTTGTTGTTGTTGTTGTTGTATGAGAGTATAGTTTAAATCTACTAAGGTAATAGATGATAGTTAATGAAAGGAAAATGCCTTGTGTTATCATAATTTCTCTTCATTTTTTTTTTCTTTTAAAGAGGAAAGAGTGGGGCCTCAGTTTGAAAACCTCAAATAGATATATTGAAGCCTAATTTCTCTTCATTTCTTGGACTCATTGAAACTTGCTACTAACATGGCACTGTTCTCAGTTTGTTTTTGCAAGAGATATAGGATAAATTGCCTTGTTTTTATTTTCTAGATCTCTTAAATTATTATATAAGATAATAAGCTGAAAAATAAATAAAATGCAATTTAAGCAGTAAAATGATGTGATAAAAAAAATTGAAAGATACAAGAACCACTTTTATTCATGAGAATGTTGTAATATTCATTGAAATAGAATACAATGGTGGAGTTAGATTGCACTTGCGCTATCGAACTACATTTATCCTGAAATTAAAATATTGAGTTTCAAATAAAGAAATAGTATAGATGTTTTATATATAAAGATAGAATAAATAAATAAAGCACTTGCATCAACTCATATATTTCGAAGGAAAAAAAATGTTAAGTTCTTGATTAAAAAAAAAAGAATATAGGAGAATCATAAAATAATAACAAAGCACTTGCCTCAAAAATAAAAGCTCCACTTGAAAATTGACCGCTAATGATTTGGATCAGATTATGTTTTTTTCCCTTTTTTTTCTTTCCCTTGTCTTTCCTCTCTCTCTCTCTCTCTCTCTCTCTCTCTCTTTCACTATTTTTCTTTTGTTCTCTTCTACCCTACGATGGAAGAGAAAAAGACGTGTTTTTAGTTCTCGTATCTTGTTTTTTTTATTTTAATTTTTTATAAAAATTTACAAATTTAGATTTGTTTAAGATAAGTTTAGATATATGATAGATTTTTCTAATCCAATCTAGATTCAGTTAAATCTGTTATAATCAAACTAACCAGTATTTTGGATACTCAAATCATATTATAGATAAAGATAACATTGGTTAATTAATAATTATAAATAATCACTTTAATATTTATGATAATGCATTTGAAAAAAAATAAACACAAAAATATTGTATAGAAAAATGGGATGTTACAATCTACCCGCCTTAAAAAAATTTCGTCCTCGAAATTTAATTTAAGTCAGAACATATATTGATATTAATAAGAATTGATATGATCTGGAAAAAGGCCCACAAGTTTAATTGTGCACTCTTACTTAAAAGAAAAAAAGCTAAGAAGGTTAGTCAACTCTCACAAAACACAAGGTATCTATATTTAGTGAGAAGTTAAATAGACAATTGAATAAAGTAAATAAGAGAGTACGAAATCAAATAGAATATAATCTAGTATAATTCAAACTAAATAGTACCTTTTATTGCATTACTGTTCACACTTGCTTGCTTTGCTGTCAGTGTGAGTGCATGTACATGTCTCTGGTTCTCTCCTGCATGTGCCCTCTGGAAAGCCTGCCGTTGAGTTGCAAGTGGAGGACCCCTCTGAGTAGGCTCCAAAGGTCTCTGTTGTGGTGGCACCAAGAGTCTGCGTTGTTGTGATGTGCTGAAAGTCTTACCCGTTGGGATTGTGATGCTGGCATCCGAGACATGTCTCTTGCCTCACTTCGGAAAGGACATGATCGAATCTGACGTTCTGCTGATCCACAAATCAAACACAGATTGTGTGCTCACCTACACTCCTTTTGAATATGTCCTAGTTTTGAACAATAACCACACACCACTAGTCGATTTTGTTGAGTGAACTGGCATTTCTCTGGTAGTGGGGTATCATTCTTAGCCAAATCTCCTGCTACCTGTATAATATTCCTCTTTTGGGAACCAAGTTGAGCCTTTTTCCTCCTGGTTGCTATTTGCTCTTGAATTCTGACAGCATTTAAAACTTGAGCATACGTTTCGAACTGTGGGGTAGCTATGCGCTCCTGAATCTCAAAATCCAGTCCATTCTGGAATCTTCATGCCCTATCTACTTCTTGAACTACTAATAATGGGGCAAATCTGCTCAATCGAACAAATTCTGTTGCATAATCATCTAGTGTCCGATTTTCTTGCCTCAAGTGGATGAACTTCTGCTCCAGTTCCCATTGTGCCGTGGGCGGGAAGAACCTTGTATAAAAGCTCTCCTTAAAGACCTCCTATGTTATCGGTTTTACCAACCGATTCTCCTCGGCCAACCACCATGTGCGAGAAATATCCATGAATTGTATTTTGATCACCTCTACATGGTCTTCATCCACTACTCGTGCTGCACCCAATAGATTCTCAGTATCCACCAACCATTGTTCTGCCTTTATAGGTTCTTCAGTTCCATAAAACTGTGACGGGTTCAGTTTTCTAAAGTCGGAAACAATGTCCGTCTTCTATTTTCCAGCCACCAACTCCTATCGCAACATCTCAGTCTGTTGCTGTTGGTTCTCAATAAGCCCCCTAAGCAATTCCAACATGTAGGGATCTTCTGCTTGGAGAGTGGTACTTGAGAAAGTGATGCGACGACTAGTCATTTCTCTGAAAGATGAATGATTTGGATTAGATCGGAAAACAAAGGATAAAAAGAATGATAGGATATAAGGAATCAAAGAAATAGGACAAGTACAAGAATCAAAGGTAATTGCAATTTAAGCATATGCATATGTGGCAGTAATTCTAGTTTGAGATTTCTAACAAGAAGCTAATGCCGAATCTGGCTCTGATACCAACTGTAACACCCCGCATCCCAAGATATGGGTAGTGTTCGGCGACGTATCATAAATAAAACGCCAAGCCTAAAACACATAAATATATATATACAACTGCACAAATACATACACATATACCATAAGATAACAATATGGATTTAAAAAACAATAAGTTTCTTCCATAAATAAGGATCCATATGAGTTTATAGGAGGGCCAAAAAATCTTTATTACATCATCAAAAAGTTTAAGTAAACGAAAGAAAAATGAATAATAAAGTTTCTTAAAAAAAATAGAAAACAAACTAGAAAAATCTCTATCGTGTCCCTCCTACAGCAAATACACTTATTGAGAATCTGTTAACTCCTTAAAATATGATTCTAACTGGGTTGGGTCTTCCTCTTCGTTAACCTGCAAATCAGTATCTAGGTGTGCCAAACCTGAATTGTTAGAACGACCTTGCAAGTGCTACAAAAAAATGGATAATAACACATAGGCACGCTATGTGTGGTCTATATATGTACACATATGCATGAAATAAGTGATATAAAAAATATATGATATGATAATAAAAAAAAGTCTAATAGATTGATTTATGAATTTAATATACTTATTTTGAATATAATAGTGGTCAACATGTAGTATCTGCATATTCTGAATGATATGATAGCAAATATAGAAAAGATGAGATAAACATGCATATAAAACTTCTTATGTCTTATTGATGTCTAATATGAATTAGTTTGGAACTATTAGGAGGAAATACCACATATTTTAAAAGGGTCCGGCACATGCCCGGGATCACGATCCCATGACTCCTGGTACTGCCTCAGGACGTACCGCTAGGTACTCAAGAATGTTGGACGAGCGTATGCTCCGGGCATGAAGCCCTATGACATGACATTACGGTGATCCAGTAATCACCCGAAACCTCCATGGTAGGTCCCCAAACTTCGGTTGTGCAACCTAAAAAGGTAAACCTCTTAAAATATGTGTTCAACTTCCTCCATTCAATTCCCCCATAACCCCATAATTTATATGCACATATACATATTTATTTACACACGTATATATATGTATGTGTGTGTGTTTGTGTGGTGTGTGTGTGTTTTAGTTTAATCTCATGATCTATGTGAATGCATGCATGTATGTTTGGATGTGGTACAGGCACAAATAAACTTTGTTAGGTCAAATTTGATTTGTATAAATGAACAAACACAAATTATGTAACAACATGCATACATAGATTTTTCTAATTAAAAGAATATCTTAAAAACATAAAAGAAAACAAAGAGGAAGGTATCTTGAGTCAAAGCATTACACCATTAGTCAGGTTCAACAAACTTTTGACAATTAGAATATATTTTCTATTAATTTTACAGCAGGAAGTACTAAGTTACTTTAAAATAGCCCATTCACAAGAACCAAAATACAATAGATAATGTCACAAAAAGTAAACAATAATTTATGCAAAAGGATGGGGGATATAACCATTGTTTGAGCTCAAACAAAAAGTTTGTTAGTTGTTTGAACTCCTCTCTCTTTTAATTTTTTTTTTCTAGGATGTTTTCCCCTCTTTAATTTGTTTCCTCTTCTCTGGATACTTGTCTACCATAGAAATTTAGCTTGTACAGCTTCACTAGTTTTTAAAAAAAAAATATCTACTACTACTACTACTACTATTATTATTATTATTATTATTATTATTATTATTAAAGTAATGACCCAATAATAGTGTTGCCATAGTCATCATGCTTATTCTGGCACTAGCTCATCATTCCTTAGCAAATACCTACTTTAAGATGCATCTAGACATTCTCAAGTATGTTTAAAGTTCCCTTTATATATATATAGATAGTTCTACTCTTTGTTTGTTGTGCCCTAGGCTAAGAGATAGTAGATGGAATGAAATTTTCTCAATATGGCTATTCATGCTGGAGCTCCTAGAAACGGACAAAAGTCATAGTCTTGCATGCATGAGATCTCAAGAGGAATATACAGGCAAAGCAATCTCAATGTCAATTTGGACAAGGCAAGGGAACTTTCCTTGTATATTGCCTAAGTCCATGTTAACACAAACATAAATCAGTGTATTAATATTTGAACTTTACTGTTAAGTTCATATAGCCAAAATACGAGCATGCTATTAGTATGATGAGAGAGGTCATAGTCCAATACACTCAAACAAAGTTGATCAAGATTTTGAGATGAAAAATTTTAGTCCAAAATGAGTCAAATTCTCTGAAGTAAAGACTCAAAGGAATTTTATTTAGACTACTAATCTAAATGCAAGTTGACGAATTCATTACTAGCTAGTAGAATGGTGCACAACATTTCCTGTACTAGCATTTAGAAATAAAGGTTAATATTTTATAGTTGGATTTTGATATTTAAGTAACTAATCAAACTTACAAGTGTACCCATTTAAAAAATGCATTACTTGTTGTTGTTGTTGTATGAGAGTATACTTTAAACCTACTGAGTGAATAGATGATAGTTAATGAAAGGAAGATGCCTTGTGTTATCATAATTTCTCTTCATTTCTTTTTTTTTTTCTTTTAAAGAGGAAAGAGTGGAGCCTCATTTTGAGTACCTCAAATAGATATATTGAAATCTAATTTCTCTTAATTTCTTGGTTTCGTTGAAACTTTAATGACAATCTACTAACATGGCACTGTTCTCAGTTTGTTTTTGCAAGAGATATAAGATAAATTGCCTTGTTTTTATTTTCTAGATCTCTTAAATTATTATATAAGATAATAAGCTGAAAAATAAATAAAATGCAATTTAAGCAGTAAAATGATGTGATAAAAAAAATTGAAAGATACAAGAACCACTTTTATTCATGAGAATGTTATAATATTCATCTAAATAGAATACAATGGTGGAGTTAGATTGCACTTGCGCTATCAAAACACATTTATCCAGAAATTGTAATATCGTGTTTCAAATAAAGAAATAATGTAGATGTTTTATATATAAAGATAGAATAAATAAATAAAGCACTTGCATCAACTCATATGTTTCGAAGGAAAAAAATGTTAAGTTTTTGATTAAAAAAAAAAGAATATAGGATAATTATAAAATAATAACAAAGCACTTGTCTCAAAAATCGAAGCTCCACTAGAAAATTGACCGCTAATAATTTGGATCAGATGTTTTTTTTCCCTTTTTTTTTTCTTTCCCTATTCTTTCCTCTCTCTCTCTCTCTGTGGCTATTTTTCTTTTGTTCTCTTCTGTTTTTTTTTATTTTAATTTTTTATAAATATTTACAAATTTAGATTTGTTTAAGATAAATTTAGATATTTAATAGATTTTCCTAATCCAATCTAGATTTAGTTAAATCTGTTATAATCAAACTAACCAGTATTTTGGATACTCAAATAATATTGTAGATAAAAGATAACATTGGTTAATTAATAATTATAAATAATCACTTTAATATTTATGATAATGCATTTGAAAAAAATAAACACAAAAATATTGTATAGAAAAATGGGATGTTACAAAAAAAAAACATGCATGTATAGATTGGAATGCCATAACCTGCTTGACAACAAATAAACATAATTAATTTAATTTTATATTTTTCAAAAAACTGACAAATTTAATCTCCAAAGACGCTTGCAAAACTTCCCGATATGACACTGTGTAAAGCATTTAAAAGGTTTTTAATGTCTAGGTCCTTCTTCATAGATCAATCATAATATCTAATAAGAGGGATTGCTTAAGATAATTTGTGCAACTTTTTTTCAATTTTAAATGTCATATTTCAAAATGTAAGATCATTACGACTTATAAAATCATGAACATTAAATGCTTCTAAGTAGTTTGAACTACTATTGGGTAATAGTAACAAGATAACTAAATTGTATCAGCATAAAAATCTATAACATTGCTTTTATATAATTAACAACTGTCCTATCATCTTAATAGTAGTTTCTATAATTGGAGGAACAAATGAAAATAGATAATATGTAACGCGTAATCTGCTTATGTTTCCTTGATTTGTTTTAATTTGTGTTTTCATATTTTAAATTGGACTTTTAATAGGAAAAAAAATAAAGAAAGAATATTAAGTGTTAGGTTACTTGGCAAAACAAATAGAATGAGGAGAATTGAACCTTTAACCTTATAAAACTTATTAAAATCCAACAATATCTTAGACAATTGATCTAATCATGTAATCATAATGCATAAAATAAACTTGTTTTTTTATGTTAGCTTTCCATATATTTGACTAAAAATATGACCAATGTAAAGTTTCCATCTAGATGGAAATCTTTTATCTAAAAGATAATAAGTTTAATTCAAAATCTACCTGTGTATAAATAGATAAATATAATCAGACATAAATCCTTCCCAATGCAAAAAATAGAGAGACGTTTATGGATAAAATGGATAGAAAACTAAAAGGGTGTTTAGCTTGAGTTTTTCAAGGTTTCGTTGAATTCGACATTCCTTTTGCCCACAAATTATGTATCTACCTTTAGATCAGGCCATGGTGAGTTCATCTCGCTCTTAATTAACATAGAAAAATAGGTATTTTAATTTTATATTATTGTTGGTTTAATGATTCAAGTATGTGTGATTCTGTTTTAGTGAAAATTTCATTGAAATGCTCAAAGATGGAATTTTTTTTTATTCCTGTTATTTAGCATATTGTCTCATCTTCTAAATTTGGTTGTAAGTAGTAAATTAAGCTTAAAAATTTTGAGAAATTTTTTAAGAATAGCATATCTAGTACTATACAACTTTTGTTTAGATTTTTTTTGTCTAATTCTTGATGGAATTGTGAGTGTTGGCTAAGTTATTCTATTATAGTAGTATTTTTTTTCCACAGTGGTAGAATTTATTAAAAATAGTATGCGGCTCCAAATAAACCCAAGAAAACTAGTGCATATAGAAAACTCAATATTCTATAGTATTTTTTTAATATATTCTGTCAAAATTCTAAGTAACAAAATATATTATAACTCAGTTATTATAAATTTTTTTTACTGATTTGAATTTTTCAGGAGACGAGTTATAGTAAAAATTAGATTATAAATAATATATTATCCAAATAATTCCTCAAAGTAATGCTAAAACAATAGTCCATTTATCTACAATTTTTGTTTGTAATACTATTCCTAATTCTTATGGGAGTAACAGATTTTCGCCTAGTCAATATTCAGTTAATGTCACTAGCAAATGGTAGTTCAACAGCGAATATCCAATTTTAATTATGTTAAGTATAATAAATAAATTCAATAATTTTTAAAAAAATTATATAGTAAGATAACTTTATTATCTACAAATTTCATCTAATAATCTTTAACAAATCTAATTATGGATTTGTGATTTGAATCATCCTAGCCAACACTAATCATGACTAGCCCAGTGCACTAAGGCTCTATGCAAGAAAGTTTACAGAGCAAATTGATTGATTCTTGCATTTTATTATATTCTCATCATGGTAAATTGCACTCAATGATATTGTATATACATATCAACATATTAATTAATCACTCTAAATCAAATTTATAGAAAACATGAAAATTGAATAAATTGAACCGATATTGTATATTGTTAAGGTTGCATGCAATAGTAGTTAGGCATGGTTATTATAATATTCTTGTACTGGAAATTGAATACTACAACCATTGACATTATTTTGAATGCAATTGATAATGTGAGGAATTGAATAATCAGGAATTGAAAAATACCAAACTTGCAAGATGTGCATACTAAACGAGGTATTGCTATCATTATTTGAGACGCAATAGGCTCCATCTACATTGTTTATGACCTATTTTTCCAAAATGCTTATGGAATAGGCTACGATCATATCATTCTTGACTTTGTTTTTATTGGTGTTTACGGGATGGGATACGGTTATATTGTTCTTGTCTCCATTTTTTCAAGTCCTTATGGGATGGACAACGACTATATTGATCTTGACTTCGCATGCTTGAGTGTCACATCATGTGTTCAGTGGTGTATCCAACTTGGCTTATTTTGAGGATTACAAAAACATCATAGTTAATTATTAAATGCATTGAACCAATAAGTGGACATTACTAGAGATTCATATATTATGCATATCATTGCATTATATTTTAGGATTGGATTGATATATTTTATCTATTTGTTTATTACTATTATTATATTATTCTATTGATTGTTTTACTAATGATTACTAATTGTGCATGATCATAGTCAGGATTGGATCTAGAAACGAAGGTTTGTCGCAGAGTAGGATTTGGAAAATTTAGAAGAACATGAGGCACTACAAGAGTAGTTTAGTGTTTGTTTTTCTTCAGTGGACTTATTTTATTATTATTAAAACTGTACTGGTACTGTATAAGAGTTTGATTAGGAATATTTATATGAGTTTTATTAGTATTGGATTATTTAATAAAATTTATTTGGACTTGAACTTTATTAAAGATTAGTTATTCTTTGAAATTTTATTATTCTTAATTTATATCATATTGATTACGCTATAATTTGTAAGCTGTAAATTGAGAAATGTGATTGTTATCAATTATATACTTCCAACGACCCAGTTTTATTGCCATGGCTAGTGGGACTTACGCAATTATTTGCATAATATATTTATCTATAATTGATTTGTATTCCAACACTGTTTTTGCATGATAAAGTTGAATTCGACAAGTGGAATATTTTTAAATTTCACATCATATGTTTGTTAACTTCTCAAAGCATCAAGGGGTTTGGTTTATATCTCATATCAGGTAAGGCACTATCAACGGACACCAAAAAATAGCTATATGATGCCATTATAAAAACATGTGTGTGTGTGTGCGCGCGCGTGTGTGTATGTGTGTGTGTGCATGCATGCATGCATTCACAAGTAAATAATATCTAATTTGTTACAATACCATAGGCAAGAATTAAAGCAATATATGAATTTTTTTTTCAAAAGTTTATGAAAGCACGAATAACATGTAATGAGAGCATATTGCTTAGAAGAGTCAAGATATAGTACCAAAAGAGAGCAACATATGAGTAGTAAAAGGATATGCCGATTACATCCAGATGTGTGGACAAGATAAGGAAACTGAAAATACATTGTAACATAACAAAAGAAATAAATATAAAAAATGGAAAGGATCCTATAAAAGTTCTAATTGAGCTTCACCCGCTCCAAGAAATATGGATCCTCAAACAGTGGGTCATTGTAACATCCCATCTTCGAAACGTGATCTAGAAACATATTGCAATATCGACGAACATGCATAAATGAAAAACAATATATATGAAATCTTAAGTTAAAACAATTAAGAATATAATAACTATAAGTTAACAAATAGATGTAGGCTATAAGAATCGTATCCAAAGATATTATTAACATCATAAGTCAGAAGCCAATACAGTGATCCAGTGATGAATTAGCTTGGGCAGAACAGGGTTAGCCATGACAGAATAGGGTTAGCTCGCCAAAATAGAGTTTGCCTCGCCAGAACAGGGTTAGCCTCACCTGAACAGAGTTCACCTCGACAGAATGAGGCAACTTTGTCAGAATGAGCTAACCTTGCAAGAACAAGGTCAATCTTGCCAGAACAAATGATAGGCTTCACTAGAACAAAAGATTAGGCTCGCCAAAATCGTCAAACTAATCTTATTGTTAACCTCGCCAAGAGATATTTAAATACATCCGATCATGGGTAAAAAAAAAAATACCAGGATTTTTTGCAAATTGAGAGAATAGTTATGGTGCCTTCCAACTATAAAAGTCGCTCCATGCCTCAAAGGAAGGGGATCAAACTAAAAAATCAAGGAGAGGAAAAAGGGTTCAGAGGAGTTCATCTTCAAGTCCTGTCGGATCGTCAATGGAAGTAAAGAGAATCATTCTGATTGTACTTCTATCATCACACTCCCCGGAATCACAAATTATAATCCTTTTTTATTGTAAAGAGTTATTAACTCTTTGTAAAGAAAGTAAATTAAAAGTGTTGCACTTAAGTTTATTTTTTTTGTTTTCTGTTCTCAATGGCGACATTCAACTTTAAAATTGTAAATGATGAAAACAAACTGGTGACTCTGCTGGGGAGTCACTCCCCCCTCGTTGAGGAATTCGTGCCACAGTCCAGCAATGTTGCAACCAACGCTACGGTTGACACCCTAGTGATTGAATTTGACTAGGCCAAATATGAAGAGTTTGTCTGCAATAATAACTCTATCTATCCATACAAGACAGGTTTGTTCCACAAGGCCAGGCGAGTGGGGACTCAATCTACCTCATTTCTATAGACTTACTTCTACTATTGATGTTGATCAAGACAATAATACTGGTGCAGTTATTGCCGCTACCAGTACTTTGATGGCTACAACCCAGGCAAGTTCGTGCTCCTTTGTTCCGCCTTCAATACTCAAAACCACTGTTCTCAGTAACAAAGAGAGGAAGAAGACCTTCTACACAATCGCATAGCCAAGAAACAAGTTGGTCTGGCCATTGACCGGGGCAACAATACCGACAAGATCCCTAAAGTAAATGAGGGTCATGTTATTGACAATGAACAACCTAAGTTTGTCCATGGTACCGTGGGAGAGACTAATAATTCTGGCAGAGCTATCAGCTCTGTCAAGTTCAAATGGCCAAGTGGACATAATGGGCCCAATGTAGCTTTAGAGATATTCTGGCAGAGCTATCAGCTTTGTCAAGTTCAAAATGCCCAGTGGATCTAACAGACCCAAAGGATAAGAAATATGCTAGTGGAACTAGTAGTTCGGGCATTGGAAATTTTAGAATTAGCAATAAAAGTAAGGCTGTTCTACCTATAAACGACTTACGAAATCACCTGGACCAACTACATCAAATTTAGCAAAATCCAACAAATGAAGATGATTCTCCAGCTCGGTTCTCTATCTTTAGCTTGTTATCATTGAATTAACCTATCCTAAGATTAATAATAACTATTCTGAAAGGATCTTAGTATTACTCCAAAAGATTTTAGAAGAGGAGGGGACTGACTCATGCAACCATTAATATGGTGGGATGGGGAAATCCGATACCCGGGATGACTAATGTAAACTCGTCCGTTGATGCGAAATACCATCATATCCGATCCCGAACCAGAACAGCAGGGTTATATCACAGTATTTTTCCTCCCCATAAGGAATTGTAAGAAGGAGAGGATGATACTGATTGACATTCTGAATATGCATCATTGGAGACGTTAGATTCATCTTACCAGAGAAGTGTTCTCATTGATGTCATCGGGGATGATGTTGGGAGTTTATTGCAGAGGTTTATGGCACAAGAAGAACTATCAAAACAGCAGCAAGCACTGCTAGAGCAACAGAGAACAACTATAGATGCTATTCTAGTTCAATTGCAGCAACTGACAAAGACCTCATCTACTGAAAAACCAAATAATCCAAAAGATACTGATAGTGGTGCATTAGGATCCGAAGATAAAGATAAAAAAGATAATAACCACAAAGATAAAGAAGAAAAGACATTTTTCCTCATACATGATGAATCTTATAAAAGCAAAGAGAAAGTAATAGAAGACATTTAGAATAAATTGGATGCATAACTCATAAAGAGGTTCTTCAAAAGGAGGAATCATGAGCTTGTACCCACCTAAATGGGATTTGGTCCCTTTCTAGAAAAATTATCGATCTCTGACTATTGATAAATACTATGGAAAAAGATCCCCTAATCAACATATTTATCATTTCCACTAACTGATAGGGAATGTTATGGGGAATAACGCACTTATGATCATATTATTCATAGGATCATTAAAGGGTATTGCTTTTCAGTGGTTTCGAACACTACCAGTGGGATCCACTAATTCGTGGGTAGATATAGAGGCTCAGTTTCATACTTGTTTTTATGAGAATGACACCGAGGTATTTATGCCTAGGTTAATAGAAGAAAAGCAAAGAAAAGGGGAGACAATCAAAGACTTTGTTGAAAGATTAAGGAATCCATCTCTAAGATGTCCCAAGGGATGTCTCTATCTATGTTATTACAGACATGTAGATATAATCTACGTACTGAGATTGAATTCAACATAGGCACCGTCCGGTCCCACACATGGAAAGAACTATAAGAAAAAGCCGAGATAATCGAAAAATCAATTTCAAGACGTTCGGCAGAAGAAAAAGGTAAACACAAGATTGAGACTACTTCGACACGGCCACCTCCTAAGTTTAAAGGCAACAATGTATTAGTAATAAATACATTGGCAACCTAAAAGGAATCCACCTTTTCATCAGAATACTTCTATATCTCAATGAACACAAAAAAGTATTCATTTAAGGATGACCAAGTGCTCGAAATATTTAATATGTTAGTCAACAACAACAAAATTGAGTTACCTGAGCCAAAGAGACTAGAAGAGGTCAGACGTACTAACGACCCCAAAATATTGCCATTATCATAGGATAATAAGTCATTCCACTAAAAATTATTTTATTTTGAAAGATAAACTGCAAGCCCTGGTAGATACAGATGTGCTTCACTTGAGCAAAGAAAAAAAGAGAGTTACTACAAGCATGATATCAATGCACTTTGGGAAAGAACTGTCGGGGATCAAGATGCTTAACAGGGTATTGGTTCCTTAAGTAATGACAAAGATTGTTAATACAGAACCGAATCATCAGCAATCCAGTGGTTTGATTTCCAGCCCAGTTGGGCGTGGAAATGAGATGTGGGTTCATCCCGGTCTAGTTGAAGATGATTAGTGGACAATGGTTACTTCTAGAAGGAACCGAAAGTTGAAAAAAGACTTGAATTGTCACATCATATCTCTTGTAGTAGATGATTACAACACTTCCACTAGTTTACTGACTGACTCAGATGTAGAAGAAATTGTTTTCATAGTGGAGACAATTACTCTTGTTGGTACTCGGTTAGGTAAACAATATCTAAAATAATACGATGCAAACAGTCCCGATGACCATCAATCAGATCCTTTTAAAAACCTTGTTGCTTCTATATCAGCACCTGAACCTCCTCTGGACAAAAATAAACCTAAGAAGATCAGGTTTGACAAGTCCTTGTGAAAGTGGGCTGCAGAAGATCCTTCCACTCTATTTAAGTTTGATATCGTTGTACAGTTGGCGAATGTTCCTACTTGCATCACTATGTATGAACTGTTAAGTCTATCCAAAGAAACTAGAGATGCCCTCTGCAAAGCTTTGGCTGATTGAGAGATATTTTTCACTTAAGTACCACTACCAATAGAAGAAGAATGTTGTTGTTGCCATCAAGTTTCTTCTTTACCTAATATAACCTTTTCACCGGAAGATATATTGGTAAAAAATCCCAATCATGATAGGTAGCTGTACTACATAGGATATATCGGATCTACAAAGGTTGAACGAATACTAATTGATCCCAGTTCGACGATAAGTATTATGCCAGTTCACTTGATGAAATTCCTGCATATACCAATATGCAAACTGTCTACTACCGCCACTGTAATCCATAGTTTCAATGTACAGAGTAGTCGACCCGTCGGAAAAAATTCAATTGAGATGCCAAATTGGAGATCTCAAAACAGATGTTACTTGCCATGTTATAGATGCTGACGCTTCCTACAATTTGTTGTTAGGATGACTGTTAATCCACTACAGCATCATAGTCCCTTCAACCTACATCAGTTTCTAAAATATGTAGTATACAGGGGTGGTCAAGATAGTCTATGTAGAGAAGTAGTCCTCTAGAGGGGTTGAGTTGACCCCTCTAAGTGGATGCAAATCCTGATGACAATTCAGAGAAACTTCTATTGAATTGACCCCTCTTATAATAGAACTAAGTGATGTAAAATCAACCCAAGCATCGATAATGAAGGCAAATGGGTATTTAATGAGAATCCTGCTTTTGCATATGTCTTGTCTAGTACTACTAATACATCTAATAATAAAGATGTCTTAATCAGAAAACTCAACAAGACACTGGAATTGCATATCCCGGTACACTCAGGCTTACCAAACGATTCACTAAGAGGAGATTCTGCTGATGCCATGTTCATTGTGTGAGCTAAGCATAATCAATCTCCAATTATCTTTGGAAAATCCACTTCCGAACCAAAACTTGCTCTCAGTAGTTCCGATGGCGAATGATATGTCCTCCAATTTGATCATTATGGTCCAAATTCTCACATTTTTATAGAAATGATAGGATACGACATTGTAAAAGGAGAGGGGTTGTGCTTCAATCGAGAAAGAAAGACCATCTACAACCATGTGTTCCTAAAGGAAAGAATTTTGATTATTACAGTAAGACTAAGTATGGTTTAGGATATGTCTCTTCTGAACCAGAGGTAGATGTTGCACACAAAAACTCTTCAGAAAGTATGAATTTTCGGTCATCATCACCATGCAGTTCTGATTCTGAATTCAGTCTAAATGATCTATTTAAGCTTTCATCAGTGAATATGACATCTACTTCCTTCGATACGTATGATGAAGAACACACAGAAGGCCCTCTATTATGGGCTCAGAAAATGGGTGCCCAGTGGAAGATAAGGTTCAAACAATGTGAACTCTCATGGATGATAAAGTCATCCAAATAAATATGGGAGATGAACAAAATCCAAAATCCATATTTATGAGTAAAAAAACTGGATCAAAGCAAATTGTAAAATTTAATTGAACTCATCCGGAATTACGTGGATCTCTGCACATGGAATTATGAAGACATGCCAGGACTAGATCCGAAATTGCCCAACATCGCCTTAACATTAAACATGATGCCAAACCAGTAAAACATCAACAAAGAAAATTCAAACCCCAGATGCAACAAGCAATTAAAGCAGAAGTCAAGAAATTAAAAGCCTGTGGATTTATTTATGAAGAATAACATCCTAACTAGTTAGCTAATATTGTACCAGTCATAAAAAAAAAAGATAAAGTTCAGATTTGTACTGATTATTAGCATTTAAATGATGCTTGCTTAAAATATGAATTTTCACTCCCTATCACGGAGGTCTTGATAAATAATACATACGGTTTTGAGAGGATATTCTTTATGGAAGGTTTGTCTTGGTACAACCAAATCAAGATGTACCATTGATTATGATCTAAATCGTATATTCACAAGTAATACAAGGATAGTAACCCAAGATCGTCCTCTTGAGAATTATTTTGATTATTGTGTTGACACTAAAAAAGAATAAATTACAGAACTAGAAATAAAGATTGGATTTTTATTAACTAAAACTAAAACTAAAACTAAAAAGCATTTAAATTTACTTGAAATAATATTATTTGTTAGATAGATTAACTCATAAAATAATTTACTGGGTATGTTTATGTTTTTTTTTTTTTTTACTTCAGTTGAATAGATCACGTGGTCTTCCTATAACCTGAAAATATATCATTGAAACACAAAATCTAACAAAGTTGCAAACTTGATACTTTGAACAAATTCCTCCAATTAAACCAATATATATATATATATATATATATATATATATATATATATATTAAACTTTGAATATTTATTTTTATTACTCATATTTTACGCTTAGATAAACTCTCTCTCTCTCTCTCTCTCTCTCTCTCTATATATATATATATATATATATATATATATATATATTGAGTTTATCTAAGCATAAAATATGAATAATAAAAATAAACATTCAAAGTTTAAGCATACACCGTACCAAAAAAGTATACTATATATCAAAAACTAAGTAATGAATATAACATCAAACAATAAATCATTAAAGACTCAAAATCATATCTAAAATCTAACAAGATAATAGAGAATCAAAGATATCAACTTGATATAAATAAATTAAAAGTCATAAGCATAAAAATCACATACTAATAAATTACCTAGGATTTGTTATCTAATCTAAACCAATATAAGAATTTAGCCACTCATACCCATCATAGGCATAAAGAAAAAGAAATTATTTTATTTATTTCTATAAAAGAGTACAAAAACTAAAATCCTGAATCTCTAAACTACTCTATTGATATCTCTCTTCTCGTGATCATGATGATCTCTCAATTAAATTAGGTATTTATACCATTTTACAAAATCCTAGGAAGAATTCTATTTACACGAAAACTTTATTTTTCTCTCAAAAATCTCAAAAACTCAAACTACAGATGTGGCCCTCGACAGCTCAATCGTCGCTCTTGGGTTGGCATTATAGTCACCGGTTGTCGATAGTCAAAAGATAGCCATCGATAGTCAGACCTGTAAATCTCTGCAAAAATTTTGAGCTGATACTTGAATTACGCTTCGATTTTTCGATTTCCATACATATAAATCTATGCAAAAATACTAGAAAACAATAGGAAAATATCATAGTGGAGAATTTGATTAATAAAATTAATTTTTTATTAATTTCTTGTAGTAATCAACAAAATTAGATTACGTTTGAATAAAATAAACTAAATTAACTACAATTTTCAAGCGTAATCAGTCGATGGCCAGCTCAAGCTGATTCCTTGATTAATTTGTCAGACCTCTCGATAATCAAATCCAAGCATGATGACTCGAATTATAGAAGGGAATTGAAGTATTCATCCCTACATACCAACAACAGAAAGCCAAAGTTGTTTGCAACTTTGGATATTTTATTGGTAAACAGAAATAAGCACCCATACACCCCATCACGAAATGTCGCCAAGCTCGTGCTCCATTAACTAAACTCCCTCTGACTGCCAATGCAGTATTGGAATTCCTGACATATAATTGGTTGTATCCAAATTGTCGTGCAAAACAACTTGGAAGATATTGCTCCAGCTCACACTGATTCCTGTTCCTATATAAAAGATGAGAATGATGAATGCAGAGTAACCATGAAAATACCCCATAGGAAGATTAGAAAATGATTCTTTGATATCTTCAAATAAATCTCCAAAAAGAATCCCTTCTATCTCTGAAAAATTGATCTAAAAAGTATACGAAGAATGATAATTGACCAATCATCGTGTGTTCAACAGATACTCTAAGGTCCACTTCATATTTTCATACTTGCATAAATTGGAGAGCCTCTCACTATCTGGAGTTGTCGGACTAGCAGGAATCAAGCCCTGGCAGTGAGATACGAACTAGGCCACTAGGCATGTATACGGCAAGTCCAGATTCATTTCACTAAGGAAAGCATCGAAACACAACCTCATACCATGTTAAATATGACAAATCATAGCTGATAGAAGACCCAAAGAATGCCCATATACGAATTGAACTGTTGGATATAATACTCTGATAGTAACACACTTCCACGACAAGGAAGGAACAACACATCTCTTGAGCCAAAGAGCGATATAAGTGTCCAGTGCAGTGGTTGGAAGTAATTTCTGTGCAGCCCAAATGTGATAACTCAATAACACGGTCCCCGCAGGAAGATTAGTCTCATCCTTAGTTAAAATGCAAACCCCAACCTTAGACTTAGAAATCCTTGAGCTAATCTCAGCCACACCGACATGTTGCTGGAAATCTATGGTTTCTTTTCCATCCAAATTGGTAAAAAAGTGATCAGCCCACTTCTTATGCCACACTGCACCCCCCTTTATATCAAATAAATCCGAGTATATACAGAAATGACAAGTTAAGTCCTAGAGAGTTTGATACAACAAGCTATCCCGCAAAGACAAAATTTTGAGATCCTTAGGTCTTGGGAACTATTCTTCATATGGGATATCTTTAATCGACAGTCTAGAAACCTGCCACATCTTGTGAAAAGCTAACCCGATCTCGCCATCTAGGGTGAAGAAGGTACCAATTGCAGAATTAAATAATTCCAAGATCGTAAATAACTGAGTTGGATTGGTGGCAATGCCATACTGGGTAGCTTTAATTGCTCCAAACAATCCAATGTCCACCAATTCTTTCTCAAATTTGATGAGTATAAATCCCATTAAAAGGGCCCACCAATCTTTATTCCCTGCATGAATCCAACTAGGGGCTCTAAAAATCTCGGCCGGATAATCATGCTTTCCCTTATGAACTCATTCCTAAAGGCCCTAACCATACTAAAACTTTCACCTACTGGAACATCTCTCGACATCATCCTCGGAAGAAGATCAGTCACATTGGTGGGGGTCTATCCTGTACAAATCCAGACTAGATAAACTTGGCAATTATGAGAGAATCCTGAGTGGGGATGACCCACTATTCCATCCTTCTTTCCTAGGTGCAGGGACGAAGGTAACTCAAAGGGTAGTGCCTTTCTATGTCTAGAAGTGAGAAATAGGCAGCCTTTAATTGCTAAAGCAAGATGGGAGATAGAGAATCCTTGGTATCTATGGCATATCTGAAGATAAAGCTTGGTTTGGGGAGTATTGGTCTATCTTTACCTGAGAACAGAGTGCTAGTGATGAGTTCTCTAAGAGTTTGAGCACCACCAGTATGAATAAAATTGGTACTTTCCTCATCATCATAACTATATAAAGAGGTAGGGTGTGGGCAGTGAAAATCAGTGTGAACCCTAATATCCAAGTTGGAATCAGCCATATGATGTGTAGTGATGGGGGATTGGCATAGAATACTGTGGTAAAGAACAGAAAAGAAAACATAAAAACTGTGAGGAAAATACAAAATTTTTTAGCAGAGTTAACTTTACCAGAAAAAGTTACTTTCGCCAGAATTAACTTCGTCAGAACAAGTTAACTTCGCCAGAACAAGTTAACCTTGCCTGAACAAGTTAGCTTGGCCCGAGTGAGTTAGTTTCGTCAGAATGAGTTAACTATGAGAGAACAAGTTAATTTCGCTGGGACAAGTTAACTTTGCCAAGACGATTTCACTTTGCCAGAACGAGAGTTAAGCTCCACCGGGCTTAACTCCGCCGAGAGAACCATACAGTAACTCTGCCAAAAAGTGGCATTTCCTCTACTAGATAGGGATGATTCCTCTACCTTAGTAAAGAAAATCTTAATGATTAGAGACTATCCCAACAAAGGATAATCCTATTGATCTCACCGGCCAAGTCATTAGAAGGAATCAATAGTAGAACTAATGAGATTCTAAACTATTTATTCAAAATAAAGGAAAAAAGAGGAAAGAATACAAAGACCTAAACCTTTTCGTTGGAAAAAGAAAGGATGCAAAGATCAAATCCCCTCTTTCAGACCAGAAAAGAAAAGAAAGGATGCAAATACCCAATCCTTTATCTTTGAAAGAGGAAGGGATACACAGATCCATCCCCTTGTTTTTCAACAATAATTCAACAATAAAGATGGCTTGCTATCAAAATCCATCAAAGGAAGCAAATAATTTATCTATGCAAGAGAAAATAAAAAGAAGATTGTAGATCTATGGACATACATGCGATCGGCGGTTGGATCATCACTGAAAAAGACTCGCCTGCTCCCCCTGTTCGCGTTCCCTTCAGCATCTTTTGCGCCACTCACTTGGGTTCCATGAGATCTAGAGGTTGGAGGGACGAAGATGATGAGGGCGACGATAATAAATTTCAAATAGAGATAAGAGCAAAGACACAGGTAAAAAGGTTTTTACCATGTACTTGAACTATTTAAAGAAGAGAATCCCAAAAAACGTTGCAAAAGCTAGGCGCCACAAATAAGACACATTAACCAGGCCGGATTGATCATGTGTTAGCTCCGCCATAGCTTTTCAAATAACTGGGTCAGACTATGTGTTAGCTCCGCTAGAATTTTCGTCTGGGACAAATACTAACCAGAGAAACAGTGTATAGATTACAAAAGAGAGTTCAAAATATTCTAAGAAAAAAAAACAATGATCATAGAAACTTTGAAGGGGTGATATAGGCTATAAAAATAGTATCCAAAGATATTATCAATATCACAAGCCAGAAGCCAATATAATGATCCAATGATGACTTAGCCTCGCTAGAACTGGGTTAGCCTCACTATAATAGGGTTAGCCTCGCCATAATATAGTTAGCATCGCCATAATAGGGTTAGCCTCTTGATGAGTATCATATATTGTATTTTTCCTCCCATACTTTATCTATTTTGTATATAAACAAATGTTACTCGGGTATTTTTAGTGTCTTTTTCAGGTACTCCAATTCATACAAGGAGATAGCATGAAATCAGAGTTGGAGTAGGAAATCAAAGTCCGAAAAGTTTCTAAAATGGGCAAGACTACGAGACTAAGATGATGCAGAGAGTCAAAGTGCAATACAGTCATCAAAATAAACTCAAAAGGAGAAAATACTCAAGGGGAAGAAAAAATAGAAATTATTTAATTAATTTTACCACTAATTAGCGGTATTTACTACTAAATAAATGCCCAAAGTGGGCCCCACTATCTGATTTTTCTCCCGTGGCTTTGTTGTAATTTTTTAGTTTCACAATTGTATTAGAATTGGATTTGGTTTTTCGAAGCCTATATATTAGCCGTATCCTTGTATTCTAGAGAGAATCCTGTAAGTTTTGTACTCGTTTTAAATTAATAAAATTAGGGTTTTGTTGAAGGGGTAGCGGCCATAACACCGTGCTCCAGAGGTACGTAATTGCTTTCTAATCTTTATTTGTTTTTTAGATAGAGTTAATTGCTTACTAGTATAGATTTATTTGCTTTTTAGATTAGATTTTATTGTGTTCATGAATAAAAATTCGATTTTGTTTATTAGGAATATGAGTAGCTAATTTTCTTTAGCCCTAGGATGTAGATGAAGTTAGTTTAATAGATCTAATATTGATTTATCTCATCTTTTTGGTAAAAAGAAATAAAGTTATGATTTTTCTATAAATAAATAAAAGATAGAGTTCGTAAATCATAATTCTTTGATAGATTATACTTAATTAATATTTTGATAATTTATGCTTAGATGAAGTTTGGAATTCTTATTCTTTGTTTATTTTTAGAATTATCAATAAAAATTTTCCTATAAATAAATTGAATTGGACAAACTTGTAAATCTAATTTCTTTGATAGGTTATACTTAAGTTTGGTCTTTTGATAGCCTATGCTTAGATTAGGGTTTGAAGTTTATTTCTTTTCTTTTGTTTATGAGATTTTCTACTTGATATGATTTGTTTTTGAGAAAGGTGTTATTTTTAATGGTTTATACTTGCACATCACTTGATAGGTCATACTTAGGGGCACTTGATTAAAATCAAATTAAAAGATCACTTTTTAATATATTACTTAACCGCGCATAATTAAAAAGATAGGAAGAAAGAGATAATTTATTGTTTGACTATTATTCTAATGGATTCAAAATCCTAGGCTAATCTCTAGAATTTAAAACTCATCCTTCAAACTTAAAATTCTTAGTTAATCCACTAGAACTAAAGAAATAGTAAGAGTTGCAAAACACCTAAGATCTTTATGGAACGACCTGTATAGCGCTACAACTGACACTGTACGCTTGCAGTTTATCACATCAAGTTTTTGGCACCGTTGCTGGGGATCGACGGTATTTTTATTGTTTTTTCTGACATTTTACGGGATTAATAGTATTTGTTGAGTGTGTTGGGACAAGATAGTGCAGATACAGGAAAGGAAACATGACTAGATAATCGTTTGGAGTGCACTGAAAAAAAGTAAAGAACCACATTCCCTGTTTGGGCACCAATTAGTGGCATACACCGCCATTTGGTGGCACTTCAGGTATGAAACCCCACAAAATTTTCCTGATATCTGTATTTTGTGTCCCTAGTTCTGTAAAAAAATACAAAAAAATAAAAAACCAAATTGGTGGCAGATACAGGAAAGGAAACATGACTAGATAATCGTTTGGAGTGCACTGAAAAAAAGTAAAGAGCCACATTCCCTGTTTGGGCACCAATTAGTGGCATACACCGCCATTTGGTGGCACTTCAGGTATGAAACCCCACAAAATTTTCCTGATATCTGTATTTTGTGTCCCTAGTTCTGTAAAAAAATACAAAAAAAATAAAAAACCAAATTAGCAATAGTAGGAATCACATTTCTATTCGATCATATCTATTCCACCGTTTTATCTCTCCACACACCCCACTTCTTGCATTAGTTTAAGAAATTTACGCATACACTCACGGTCGCTGTTTCATGCCACATTGGACCCATGATCAATTTGATCGATTAGTGAGATCAGACTTACTCATGGGTGCCAAGATGGACCAATCAATCCCGATCCTTTAGGATCGATGTTACTCGTTGCGCACATCATTACCATCATGCATCAAATTTCCACACGCAGCAGGTAATCACTATGAGTTGAAGCCGCAGTACATCAGTATGCTTTCTAAATTCACTATTTCTGATTCAGAGGATGCATATCTCTTTATCAGTGAATTTTAGGAAGTATGCGTAATGATAAAACTGCAACACTTATCGAAGGACGCAATTAAGCTCCGCTTCATCCCCTTTGCACTCAAGGATAATGCCAAGAAGTGGTTGTACAGTATGCCTACTGATTCAATCACTACTTGGGATGAATTCGTTGCAGTATTTCTCAAGAAGTATTATCTCACGCATAAGACGACAAGGATTAAAAATTAAATCAATCAATTTTGTCAAGTGCCGGGAGAACTCTTCTGAAAATACTTGGAATAGTTCAAGAATCTTTTAGCTCAGTGCCCCTACCATATGATAGAAAAGTGATAGTTGTGTCAAATCGTGTACGAAGGACTCGATTACACATCCAAAACTTTTCTTGAGTCCATGTGTCAGGGGGAGTTTATGAGAAATGATGAGGATGAAGCATGAGACTTTCTTGAGGACCTATTATGGAATACTATGCAGTGGGAGAGTCCCACTGAGAGGCCCAATTCATCAACTTTTGCGCATAAGGGTGAGATCCTTAGTGTCGACAGCTCTATAACTGCCGAAGCAAGATTGCAGCTCTTATGAGGAGAATTGAGACATTGGGGACTACTCGTGCTCCACAGGTAGGTCAGGTAAATCAAATACAAGTTTTCATATGCTTTAATTGCAGAACCTCGAATCATGTTATGGAGGAGTGTCCATTATTAACGAATCTCATGGGTCCCATACTTGAACAGGCTAACGCCTTATATCAACAACCCATGAACAATTCTTACGCTCCTACATACAATCCTGGTTAGAGAAACCATCCAAATATATCATGTAGTCAAGGGCAATATCAGGGGGCGCTTAACCCTAACATGCAGCCTTAAGCCAATGGTCAGTTCCCATGACCAAATGTGGGTGGTTATCAACACCCAAATGCATCAAATTATGGGAATAACCAGAATAGACTACCTGCACAAAACTACTCACATCCACAACAGGGGTCTAAAAATGAACAAGAAAAGCAACTTCAGTCACTTGAGAAGCACGTTGAAAATCTTCTCAAGTCTCATTCCAAATTTGACATGCATATGTCCAACCTTGACACACACATACAAAATCTTATGAAAGTGTCAACTGATTTTATTCAAAATACAGGCAGTAATGCTCGTGAACTCTCAATCTACTAAGAATATAGAGCAGCAGGTTGGACAATTAACGAGTCAAATGAGTGAATGTGACCAGGGTTCCTTTCCAAGTCAAACCATAATGAACCATAATGCTAGTTCCTCAAATTTCAATCAGTTGTATGTCCATCAATGCAATGCCATTCACATGCTTAGATTTGGCAA
This sequence comes from Dracaena cambodiana, assembly GCA_036321105.1. NCBI lineage: Eukaryota > Viridiplantae > Streptophyta > Magnoliopsida > Asparagales > Asparagaceae > Dracaena > Dracaena cambodiana. Next base: position 25,663,959 of record JAYEPQ010000007.1, read on the forward strand.
GCAAGTGGACAATAATGTAGCCATGCCCCCTGATCCCAGTCATACTATCTCGCAGGCTACACCATCTCTTCCACCTTTTTCTCCACGACCATCTCCTTCATCTCCATCATCGTCACATGATCATTTGGAAGAACCTGTTCCTGAGCCGAAAGCACCATATCCCAATCAGCTTAGGATGCCTTCACCGCAAGTAGAAACGATTCTTGAAACATTTCAGCAAGTGAAAGTTAATATTCCACTCCTTGACATTATACAACAGGTTCCTACTTTTGGTAAATTTCTTAAGGATTTGTCTACTAAGAAACGAGCAAGAAACGTTCCTGAGAAAGTTTTTCTTGCTGCAAATATATCGCAAATTCTCTCTAACTCCTTGCCTATCAAGTACAAAGATCCAGATTCCGCTACAATCTCATGCACCATTGGAAACACTACATTTGATAGGGCATTACTTGATCTAGGGGCAAGTATCAGCTTGCTTCCTTACACTGTTTAACAGCAATTGGGGTTAGGAAAACTTCAACCTACCAATATCACATTATAGCTAGCTGATCGTTCGATCAAGAGACCACTTGGTATGGTTGAAGATGTGCTCATTAAGGTCGGCGAGTTTATCTTTCCTGTAGACTTCATTGTCTTAGAAACTGAGCTGATCTCCAATCCACGGAATCAAATTTCTGTTATCTTGGGTAGACCATTCCTTGCAACATCGAATGTATTAATTGATTGCAGGAGTGGCCTCATGAAGTTATCATTTGGGAATATGACTGTAACATTGAATATATTTAATATGAATAAGCATACAACGAGCTCCCTCATTGAGATCAACATGATTCATAGTTTGCACTCTCATTTGGCCTCTAGCACTGATGATGAACCCTCATTTGAGCAAATTTTCAAAGATGAGCTCATATTATTAAATGAATTAGCACATATTGATTCTATATATGATGATACTTGTGCAAGTGTGACATTGATTTATGAGCAAACTTTTGAGGATTTGCTTGCGGAGAAGCTCGCATTACTTTGTGAGTTAGAAGAGCCACCACCACATTCATTTGATCCTACAGCACTCTTCTCATATCACTATATTTCTACATGTATGTTTGTTACTAATGATGATTGGCATGTTTATAATAAAGAATTTTTTAACCCAAATATTAATGCTTACATTTGGACGAACAAAAAGCGAGGATGGCATAAAAAGAAGACAAGTAATTTTGTGACTTGTAGGAGATTGATGAGATATAATAATGCACTCACTTTACGTTTAAATACACACACTATGAAAGTGGGAAGCGATTGAGAGGTCGTAACCGCTTTCCATGCATTAGTAGGGTGATGATATTGAGATCGTAACTTTTACGACTCTCATTATTTAGTATTTTTATAATAGTTTCATATTTATTTTACCACACTTGGTTTGTGTATGAGGGCATACACGAGTTTAGGTGTGGGGGAGTGGGTTAGGATTTTTTTTTGTGTTTTTCTACGATTATAGTTTTTTTAGAGTTTTTATTTATTTTTGGGTTTCTTTATTTTACACTTTGGGTAATTTTTACGGTAACTAACTAAAAAAATAAAAAAACTAAAAAAAACTGAAAAAAATAAATAAAAAAACTTTAACAACAAATTTATGTATTTTTATCAATAGATTAACCTAATTACAGATAAACGAACAAATTTAGATTTGAAATTGGATAGAAGAGTAGATTGAATGATACACTTTAAATTTTATGAAAAAGATCAAAATTCAAAAAATAAATACCGCTAACAGTAGTTTTGAGGCAAATATACATCTATTTTTCACTTCATTAGGTTAAGGACAAAGATGATAACGATTGAGTAAGTCTTCTCTCTCTAAAAAAAATGGTGAGAATGAAATAATGGGGTGAGCCTGGTATTAATGCAATAGTCTCGAGAGTGATAAAATAATGGGTGTGCCTGGTATTAAGGTAATAGCCTCAAGAGTGAAAAAAAAGAGTATGATTTGAGTAATTGGGTACTTTGCGCCTAAGAAAGTATGAATAATCGCATGAAAGGTAAAATATTCTTAAAAAAAAAAGAAAAAAAGAAGGAAAAGAGTATGAACTGATTAATTGGGTACTTTGCGCCTAAGCAAACGTGAATATTCACATGAAAGGTGAAATATTCTTAAAAAAAGAAAAAAAAGAAAAAATTTGTTATGAGAGAGAAGATGAATCATGAGTTAGAGTTGGAGTCTAAGGACGAAATAAACTATCACACGTACACGTAGATGTATAGGAGCCAAAGATTATCTGTTAGTGGGTATTGAAAGATAGGATTTAAATTTTTGATTAAAATGATAAGTGTATTTGATATAACGCTCGATTTGAAAATTGATAATCTAAATGCGTCTTGAGTTTGTATATTAGTGAGATTAATTGATGAAAATATTATAAAAAAAGATTTTTCTTTCTTTTGAATAAAATTTTTATTTTTCTTGATTTTTGATTATCCTTATTTTTCTTTTATTTATTCTTAATCTATTTTCTTCACGAATTTTGTGGGTATATTCACTGCAAACCCTCACGAGACAACACTCGTCCACTAGGGTAAGTTATGGGTTTAAAGACTTATTGCACGTACTAAGTGCAATCGCGATTCCTGTGAAAGTGAGTTAGGATTTTTCTTTTTCTTTTTAGGTTTAGGTTTTGCTCGATGACTAGCAAAAGATATGCGTGGGGGGTGTGATGAGTATCATATATTGTATTTTTCCTCCCATACTTTTATATTTTTGTATATAAATAAAGCTACTTGGATATTTTTAGTGTCATTTTCAGGTCGATGTGATAATTTACTGCAAGCGTACAATGTCGGTTGTAGCGTTTAACAGGTCGTCCCACAGAGATCTTAGGGGTTTTATGATTCTTACTATTTCTTTAGTTGTAGTGTATTAACTAAGAGTATCTAAATTGAGGGAAGATTGGTTCTAAGTTCTAGAGATTAGCCTAAGATTTCGAATCCATTAGAATAATAGCCTAATATTGAATTATCTCTTTCTTCCTATTTTTTTAATTATGCACGGTTAAGTAACATATTAAAAAGGTGATCTTTTAATTTGATTTTAATCAAGTGCTCCTAAGTATGACCTATCAAGTAATGTGCAAGTATAGACCATCAACGATAACACCTTTCTCAAAAACAAATCATATCAAGTAGAAAATCTCATAAACAAAAGAAAAGAAGTAAACTTCAAACCCTAATCTAAGCATGGGCTATTAAAAGACCGAAGTTAAGTATAACCTATCAAAGAAATTAGATATACAAGTTTATCTAATTCAATTTATTTATAAGAAAATTTTTATTGATAATTCTAAAAATAAACAAAGAATAAGAATTCCAAATTTCATCTAAGCATAGATGATCAAAATATTAATTAAGCATAATCTATCAAAGAATTATGATTTGTGAACTCTATATTTTATTTATTTATAGAAAAATCATAACTTTATTTTTTTTTAGGAAGAATATGAGATAAATCCATATTAGATTTATTAAACTAACTTCATCTGCATCATAGGGCTAAAGAAAATTAGTTACACATAATTCTAGTAAGCAAAATCCTCTTTTTATTCATGAAAGCAAACAAATCTAATCTAGAAAGCAATAAAACATAAACTAAAAAGCAATTAACTCTATCTAGAAAGCAAATAAAGATCTCAAAATAATAGCGTACCTCTGGAGCACGGTGTTGTGGCCGCCACACCTTCAGCAAAACCCTAATTATATTAATTTAGAATGAGTACAAAACTTACAGAATTCATCAATAATACAAGGATACAACCAATATATAAGTTTCGGACAACCAAACCCAATTCTAATATAATTGTGATACTACAAAATTATAACGAAGCCACGAGAGAAAATTCGAAGAGTGGGGCCCTCTTTGGGCCGCTATTTGGCTGCAAATGCCGCCAATTAGCAGCCTTATTAATTAATTAATTTATGAATTTTCTTCCCCTCGAGTATTTTCTCCTTTCGAGTGTATTTTGATGACTGTATTGCACTTTGGCTCTCTGCAGCATCGTGGTCTCGTAGTCTCGCCCACTTTAGAAACTTTTCGAAATTTGATTTCCTACTCCAACTCTGATTTCATGCCAACTTCTTATATGAATTGAATTATCTGAAAAAGACACTAAAAATACCCGAGTAGCAATTATTTATATACAAAAATAGATAAATTATGGGAGGAAAAGAATAATATATGATACTCATCACACCCCCACACCTATCTTTTGCTAGTCCTCGAGCAAAACCTAAACCTAAAAAGAAAAAGAAAATTCCTAATTCACTTTCGCAGGAATCACAATTGCACTTAGCAGGTGCAACAAGCCTTTAAACCCCTAGGCTACCCTAGTGGACGAGTTGTGTCTCGTGAGGGTTTGCAGTGAATATACCCACAAAATTCATGAAGAAAACAGATTAAGGAATAAAGAAAAGAAAAATAAGGATAACCAAAAATTAAGAAAAATAAAAATTTTATACAAAAGAAAGAAAAATATTTTTTTTATGATATTTTCATCAATTAATCTCACTAATATACAAACTCAAGAATACATTTCGATTATCAATTTTCAAATCGAGCGTCATATTAAATACACTTATCATTTTAATCAAAAATTTAAATCCTATTTTTCAATACCCACTAACAGATAATCCATTGGCTCGTATATATCTACGTACACATGTGATAGTCTGCTTCGGGTTTGGACTCCAACTCTAACTCATGATTCATCTTCACTCTCATAACATTTTTTTTCTTTTTTATTTTCTTTTTTTAAAGAATATTTCACTTTTCATGCGAATATTCACGCTTGCTTAGGCGCAATGTACCTGATTACTCGGTTCATACTCTTTATTTTATTTTCTTTTTTAAAATATTTTACTTTTCATGCGAATATTCATACTTACTTAGGCGCAAAGTACCCGATTACTTGGATCATACTCTTTTTTCACTCTTGAGGCTATTGCCTTAATAACATGCGCACCCCATTATTTTATTACTCTCGAGCCTATTGTCTTAATACCAGGCTCACCCCATTATTTTATTCTCACTTTTTTCTTTGTTTAGAGAGAGAAGACTTACTCAATCGTTACATTTTTGTCCTTAATCTAATAAACAATTGTGAAGTGCAAAATAGATGTATACTTGCCTCAAAACTACTGTTAGCGGTATTTATTTTTTGAATTTTGATCTTTTTCATAAAATTCAAAGTGTATCATCCAATCTACTCTCCTATCCAATTTCAAATCTAAATTTGTTTCTTTACTGTAATTAGGTTGATCTATTGATAAAAAATATTTATTAATTTTTTTAGTTTTTTTAATTTTTTTTCTGTTAGTTACTTGATGAGTATCATATATTGTATTTTTCCTCTCATATTTTATCTACTTTTGTATATAAATAAATGCTACTCGGGTATTTTTAGTGTCTTTTTCAGGTAATCCGATCATACAAGGGGATGGTATGAAATCAAAGTGGGAGTAGGAAATCAAAGTCCGAAAGTTTCTAAAGTGAGCAAAACTATGAGACTATGATGCTACGGAGAATCAAAGTCAAATACAGTCAAGAAAATTAAACGTACAAGACAAGATTTTCAAGGGGAAAAAGTTTCACGAAGTTTTGGCTTCATGGAACTGCTAATTAGCAGTTTAAGCCACCAATTGGCAGCCCAATGGTGGCCCCATGCGCCGTGTTTTCTCCTGTGGCTTCGTTGTAATCTTGTTGATTCACAATTGTTTTAGAATTGGGTTTGGATTTCCGAAACCTATATATTTGGCCATATCCTTTTATTCTAGGGTTTTATGCAGTAGTTAATGTAGATTAGGATTTATTTTGTACTCGTCTTTTATTAATAAAATTAGGATTTTGCTGAAGGGGTGGCGGCCACAATACCATGCTCCAGAGGTAAGCCATTGTTTTCTAATCTTTATTTGCTTTTTAGATAGATTTAATTGCTTTCCAGTATAGATTTATTTGCTTTCTAGATTAGATTTAATTGCTTTCTAGAATCATGAGTAGCTCATTAGTTTAGCTCTAGGATGTAGATGAAGTTAGGATCCATCATGTAATTGCTCTCTAGTATTTTCTTCTTAAATAAAAATAATAAAGACATAATTCTTCTATAAAAAGTTTAAAATACAAGAACTCGAAGATTAAGATTTTGATAGGTTATACTTAGGTTTCTTGATAGCCTATGCTTAGTTAGGATTTGGGGTTATTGATTTTATTTTTTTCATTGAATTATCTAAAGATTTAGTTTGTTTTTATGAAAAGTAGTATCTTTGATGAGTTATGCTTGCACACCACTTGATAGTTCATGCTTAAGGCACTTTAAATAAATATTAAACTAAAAAGATCAAATTTTTATGAGAGAGGAAGATAATAGAAGTAAGAATATGGTTGGAAACTAGTGGATTCTAGATCTTAGGCTAATTAGAACAACTAAACTTCAACCTAAAATTCCTTGTTAATCCGTTAGACTATTGAATTAGTAAGAATCGCAAAACACCTTAGATCTCTTTGGGCCGACTTGTATAGCGCTACAACTGACACTGTACGCTTGCAGTAATTTATCACATTAAGTTTTTGGCGTCGTTGCCGGGGACCGACGGTATTTTTCTTGCTTTTTCTAACGTTTTACGGGTTAACAGAGTGTGTTGAGTGTGCAGTCAATTTTTTTTTTATTTCTTTTCCATCTCTCTTCCTCTCCACTTTTCTCAAAAAAAAAAAAAATTTAAAAAAATGTTTCAAAATCAAACTGGTTGCTATCATTGTCGTGATCCATATCATAATTATTATTAGTGTCCATGGATAGGAAGTTCGCTAGGAGTAGGTCATAATCAAATTCACAACACATAATGAACCTACGAGTGCTTCTTATACACAAAATTACAATTATGAATGGATGAATAATTCTAATATGCATATAATCAAGAGCCATACCAAGATAGTCCTCCATCTGATCCTTTCTTTATGGGCTATTCATCTTCATGTTCTACATTTAATCATGAACAAGATATTCAAATGAACATGTTAGATGAAAGATTAAAAAGATTAGAAGCAAAATATACATGTCATGAGAATTTAGCTACAACCACTTCATATCTGTCATCAAATATATATACGGATCCATCATATCCACCTTCAAATTTCACTCATGATCTCGAGATGCAATCATTTGAGAAAAATATGAAAAATTACGATCATGAGTCTGAGGAACGAAGACATAGAATAGAGGAAAATATAGAAGCTTTACTAAAATCATCCTCTCAAAAATCATGCTCTCAAATTGAACTTGTATGGAAGATCTTCTCAATGCGATATCTCAAACTAAACTTTTTGGAGATCAACCATCTAATAGTTTGAACATATCTTACTCCAACGAGCAACCACTTCAGTCATCTTTTGAAGAAGATATAATTCAAAATGGCTTAAATAATTTTGTGCATGATGAGTCTATAATTCAATATTGTGATCAACCTATTCTAGACTATTGTGACAATAATTATGAAGTAATTAGTGATAAAGAAAATATTTTACTTGATGATTTACTTCATGGTGAGCTTACTAGTGACACATTTGATTCTTTTGATAAAAATTGTGAAGAAATTTGTGAAGAAGAATTTTTATCCCTACATAATAAATTGACTAATGATAAGTCCACTAGTATGGCATTTTCTTTTGAAAATTTTGATGACAGATTTGAAGAAAATTTGCATGACAAACCTATAATACTTGAAGATTGGAAGGAACTACGAAAAGAAGAGATTATGGTACCTAATGATTTAGATGGATGATCCAAAATCGAGCTCATGATTCCATAACACCAAAGTGAGTATGTTATTTCACAAGTTGATAAAACCAAAAAACTTACTGCTATGAAAGATACTCGTGGGTCAAATATCGACGATAAAGATATGATTTCCAACTTCAAAATTTTCTTATTGAATAAAAAAAAGAAAGGTAGAAATAAATTGAAAAAAATCAAAAACAAGATGGTGAGCTTAAATGCAAAACTGACAAAAAAGCTAAGTTCATCCATATCAAAACATAAAAGGACACATTATGAGAGTGGAAAGCGATCAAGAGGTCATAACCGTTTGAATTTTCTAATAAGTGTATAATATTTGTATAATAGTTTTTTTTTTATTTTACCACACTTGATTTGTATATGAGGGCATATACGAATCTAGGTGTGGGGGAATGGGTTAGGATATTTTCTTCATTATTTTCTAGGTTTTTTTAATTTTTTTTAGATATTTGGGTTTCTTTATTTTACACTTTGGGTAGTTTTTAGGGTAACTAACTGAAAAAAATAAAAATAAAACTGAAAAAAATTAAAAAAACTGAAAAGAAAAATAAATTAGAAAGAATTTATGTATTTTTATCAATAGATCAAACCACTTACAGATAAAGGAATAAATTTAGATTTGAAATTGGATAGGAGAGTAGATTGGATGATACACTTTGAATTTTTTGAAAAAGATCAAAATTCGAAAAATAAATATCACTAACAGTAGTTTTGAGGCAAGTATACATTTATTTTTTCACTTCATAATAGTTTATTATGTTAAGGACAAAAATGGTAATGATTGAGTAAGTCTTTTCTCTCTAAAAAAAGAAAAAAAAGGAAAAACAGAGAGTTATAAAATAATGGGGTGCGCCTGGTATTAAGGCAATAGTCTCAAGAGTAAAAAAACAGAGTATGATCCAAGTAATCGGGTATTTTGCGCCTAAGTAAGCATGAATATTCACATGAAAAGTGAAATATTCTAAAAAAGAAAAAGAAAAGAGTATGAACCGAGTAATTGGGTACGTTACGCCTAAGCAAGCGTGAATATTCGCATGAAAAGTGAAATATTCTTAAAAAAATAAAATAAAATAAAATAAAGAAAAAAAAGAAAAAAAAATTTATGAGAGAGGAGATGAATAATGAGTTAGAGTTGGAGTCCAAACCGAAGTAGACTATCACACGTGCACGTAGATGTATAGGAGCCAATGGATTATCTGTTAGTGGGTATTGAAAGAGAGGATTTAAATTTTTGATTAAAATGATAAGTGTATATGATATGATGCTCGATTTGAAAATTGATAATCTAAATGCGTTCTTGAGTTTGTATATTAGTGAGATTAATTGATGAAAATATCACAAAAAAAGATTTTTCTTTCCTTTGTATAAAATTTCTGTTTTTCTTGATTTTCGGTTATCCTTATTTTTTTTTCTTTATTTCTTAATCTATTTTCTTCTTGAATTTTGTGGGTATATTCACTGCAAACCCTCACGAGACATAACTCGTCCACTAGGGCAACCTAGGGATTTAAAAGCTTGTTGCACGTGCTAAGTACAATCGCGATTCCTGCGAAAGTGAGTTAGGGTTTTTATTTTTCTTTTTAGAATAGATTTTGTTCGAGGACTAGCAAAAGATAGGTGTTGGGGTGTGATGAGTATTATATATTGTATTTTTCCTCCCATATTTTATCTACTTTTGTATATAAATAAATGCTACTCGGGTATTTTTAATGTCTTTTTCAGGTAATCCGATCATACAAGGAGATGGTATGAAATCAAAGTTGGAGTAGGAAATCAAAGTCCGAAAAGTTTCTAAAGTGAGCAAAACTATGAGACTATGATGCTACGGAGAATCAAAGTCAAATACAGTCATGAAAATTAAACATACAAGACAAGACTTTCAAGGGGAAAAAGTTACACGATTTTTTGGCTTCATAGAACCGCTAATTAGCAGTTTAAGCCACCAATTGGCGGCCCAATGGTGGCCCCATGCGCCATGTTTTCTCCTGTGGCTTCGCTGTAATCATGTTGATTCACAATTGTTCTAGAATTGGGTTTGGATTTCCGAAACCTATATATTTGACCATATCCTTTTATTTTAGGGTTTTATGCAGTAGTTAATGTAGATTAGGATTTATTTTATACTCATCTTTTATTAATAAAATTAGGGTTTTGCTGAAGGGGTGACGGCCACAATACCATGCTCCAGAGGTAAGTCATTGTTTTCTAATCTTTATTTGCTTTTTAGATAGATTTAATTGCTTTCTAGTATAGATTTATTTGCTTTCTAGATTAGATTTAATTGCTTTCTAGAATCATGAGTAGCTAATTAGTTTAGCTCTAGGATGTAGATGAAGTTAGGATCCATCATGTAATTGCTCTCTAGTATTTTCTTCTTAAATAAAAATAATAAAGACATGATTCTTCTATAAAAAGTTTAAAATATAAGAACTCGAAGATTAAGACTTTGATAGGTTATACTTGAATAAGGTTTCTTGATAGCCTATGCTTAGTTAGGATTTGGGGTTGTTGATTTTATTTTTTTCATTGAATTATCTAAAGATTTAGTTTGTTTTTATGAAAAGTAGTATTTTTGATGAGTTATACTTGCACACCACTTGATAGCTCATGCTTATGGCACTTTAAATAAAAATTAAACTAAAAAGATCAAATTTTTATGAGAAAAGAAGATAATAGAAGTAAGAATATAGTTGGAAACTAGTGGATTTTAGATCCTAGGCTAATTAGAACAACCAAACTTCAACCTAAAATTCTTTGTTAATCTGTTAGCCTTTAGAATTAGTAAGAGTCGCAAAACACCTTAGATCTCTTTGGGACAAGCTGTACAGCGCTACAACTGATACGGTACGATTGCAGTAATTTATAACATCATTACCCTAAAAACTACCCAAAGTGTAAAATAAAGAAACCCAAAAATAAAATAAAAACTCTAAAAAAAATATATTCTTAGAAAAACACAAAAAAAAAAATAAATCCTAACCCGATCCACCACACCTAAACTCGTGTATGCCCTCATACACAAACCAAGTGTGGTAAAATAAATATGAAAACTATTATACAAATACTAAATAATGAGAGCCGGAAAAGTTATGATCTCAATATCATCACCATATTAACAAATGGAAAGCGGTTATGACCTCTCGATTGCTTCCCACTTTTATAGTGTGTGCGTTTTAAACGTGAAGTGGGTGCATTATTGTATCTCATCAACCTCCTACAAGTCACGAAATTACCTGTTTTCTTCTTATGCCGTCCTCGCTTTTTCTTTGTCCACATGTAAGTATTAAGAATTGTGTTAAAAAATTCTTCATTATAAACCTGCCAATCATCGTTAGTAACACGCATACATGTAGAAATATTATGAGGTGAGAAGAGTGTTATATGATCAAGTGAACGTGGTGGTGGCTCTTCTAACTCACGAAGTAATACGAGCTCCTCTGCAAACAAATTCTCAAAACTTTGCTCATAAATCAATGGCACACTTGCACAAGTATCATCATACACAGAATCAATATGTGCTAATTCTTCTAATAATATGAGCTCATCTCTGAATATTTGCTCAAATGAGAGTTTATCATCAGTGTAAGAGGTCAAATAAAAGTGCAAACTACGAATCATGTTGACTTCAATGAGGGAGCTCGTTGTGTGTTCATCCATATTAAATATGTTCAATGCCACAGTCATATTCCTAAACGATAACTTCATGACGCCACTCCTACAATCAATTAATACATTTGATGTTGTAAGGAATGGTCTATCCAAGATAACGGGAATTTGATTCCGTATATTGAAAATCGGCTCAGTTTCTAAGACAATGAAGTTTACAGGAAAGATAAACTCGCCAACTTTAATGATCACATCTTCAGCCATACCAAGTGGTCTCTTAATCGAATGATCATCTAACTGTAATATGATCTTGATATGTTGAAGTTTTCCTAACCCCAGTTGTTGATAAATAGTGTAAGGAAGCCGGTTGACACTGGCCCCTAAATCAAGTAACGCCCTATCAAATGTAGTGTTCCCAATGGTGCATGAGATTGTAGGGGAACCTGGATCTTTGTACTTAATAGGGAAGGAGTTAGAGAGCATTTGCGATATATTTGCAGCAAGAAAAACTTTCTCAGGAACGTTTCTTGCTCGTTTCTTAGTACACAAATCCTTAAGAAACTTAGCATAAGTAGGAACCTATTGTGTAATATCAAGGAGTGGAATATTAACCTTCACCTGTTGAAATATTTCAAGAATCTTTTCTATTCACAGTGAAGGCTTCCTAAGCCGATTGGGATATGGTACTTTCGGCTCAGGAACAGGTTCTTCCAAATGATCATGTGACGATGACGGAGGTGATGGAGATGGTCGTGGAGAAAGGGGGTGGAAGAGATGATGTAGCCTGCGAGATAGTAGGAGTGGGATCAGGGGACATGGTTACATTATTATCCACTTGCTTGCCAGATCTAAGCGTGTGAATGGCATTGCATTGGTAGACATGTGACTAATTGAAGTTTGAGGAACTAGTATTAGGGTTCGTTATGGTTTAACTTGAAAATGTTCCTTGGCCACGTTCACTCAACTGACTCACTAATTGTCCAACCTGCTGCTATACATTCTTAATAGATTGAGAGTTCACGAGTAGTTGCTGACCTGTATTTTGAATAAAATCAGTTGACACTTTCATAAGATTTTGCATGTGTGTGTCAAGGTCGGACATATATGCATGTCAAACTTGGAATTAGACTTGAGAAGATTTTCAACGTGCTTCTCAAGTGACTAAAGTCACTTTTCTTGTTCATTATTAGACCCCTTGTGGGTGTGAGTAGTTTTGTGCAGGTGGTTTATTCTGGTTGTTCCCATAATTTGATGCATTTGGGTGTTGATAAGCACCCATATTTGGTCTTGGAAACTGACCATTGGCTGGCGGCTGCATGTTAGGGTTAGGAGCCCCTGATATTGCCCTTGACCCCATGATAGATTTGGATGGTTCCTCCAACAGGATTGTATGTAGGAGCGTAAGGATTGTTCATGGGTTGTTGATACAAGGCGTTAGCCTGTTCAAGTGTGGAACCCATGAGATTCGTTAATAATGGACACTCCTCCATAATATGATTCGAAGTTTCGCAATTAAAGCATGTGGGAATGTGTATTTGATTTACTTGAACTACCTATGGAGCACGAGTAGTCTCCAATACCTTAATTCTCCTCATAAGGGCTGCAATCTTAGGTTCGACAGTTATAGAGCTGTCGACGATATGGATCCCACCCTTATGCACAAAAGTTGATGCATTGGGCTTCTCAGTGGGACTCTCCCACTGCATAGTCTTCCACGATAGGTCCTCAAAAGAGTCCCATGCTTCATCCTCGTTATTTCTCATAAACTCCCCATGACACATGGACTCAAGAAGAGTTTTGGATGTGTAATCGAGTCCTTCTTACACGATTTGATACAACCGCCCCTTTTCTATTGCATGGTGGGGGCACTGAGCTAAAATATCCTTGAACCGTTCCAAGTATTTCCAGAAGGGTTCTCCCGGCACTTGACGAAATTGATTGATTTGATTCTAATCCTTACCGTCTTATGTATGGGATAATACTTCTTGAGAAATACTGCAATAAATTCATCCCAAGTAGTGATTGAATTAGTAGGCATACTGTACAACTACTTCTTCGCATTATCCTTGAGTGCAAAGGAGATGAAGCAGAGCTTAATTGCGTCCTCCGATAAGTATTGCAGTTTTATCATTACGGATACTTCCTGAAATTCACTGATAAAGATATGCATTCCTCTGAATCAGAACCAGTGAATTTAGGAAGCATACTGATGTACTGCGGCTTCAACTCATAGTGATTACCTGCTACGTGTGGAAGTTTTAGGCATGATGGAAGTAATGTGCGCAACGGGTAACATCGATCCTGAAGGATTGGGACCGGCTGGTCCATCTTGTCTCCCATGAACAAATCTGATCTCACAAGTCGACCAAATTGATCACGAGTCCAATGTGGCATGAACCAGCGACCGTGAGTGTATGTGTGAATTTCCTAAACTAATACAAGAAGTGGGGTATGGTGGAGAGATAAAACGGTGGAATAGATATGATCACATAAAAATATGATTTCTACTATTTCAAATATTTTTGATTTTTGTTTTATTTTTTTACAGAATCAGGGACACAAAATACATATATCAGGAAAATGTTGTGGAGTTTCGTACCAGAAGTGCCACCAAATGGCGGTGTATGCCACTAATTGGCGGCCCAAACAGGGAATTAGGTTCTCTATGTCTTTCGGTGCACTCAAACGCTTATCTAGTCCTGTTTCTTTTCCTATTTCTGCACTTTCTTGTCCCTGCACACTCAACACACATTGTTAATCCCGTAAAACGTCAGAAAAAGTAAAAAAAACACGTCGATTCTATATTGTATTTTTTCTTCCATTTTTATCTAATTTTGTATATAAATAAATGCTACTCGAGTATTGTTAGTGTATTTTTCAGGTAATCCAATTCATACAAGGGGATGGCATGAAATTAGAGTTGGAGTAGGAAATCAAAGTCCGAAAAGTTTCTAAAATGGGCAAGACTACGAGACTACGATGCTGCAGAGAGTCAAAGTATAATACATTCATCAAAATAAACTCAAAAGGAGAAAATACTCGAGGGGAAGAAAAATCAGAAATTATTTAATTAATTTTACTGCTAATTAGAGGTATTACCACTAAATAGCAGCCCAAAGTGAGCCCCACTATCCAATTTTTCTCCCGTGGCTTCGTTGTAATTTTGTAGTTTCACAATTGTATTAGAATTGGGTTTGGTTTTCTAAAGCCTATATATTGGCCGTATCCTTATATTCTAAGGAAAATCCTGTAAGTTTTGTACTCGTTTTAAATTAATAAAGTTAGGATTTTGCTAAAGAGTGGTGGCCACAACACCGTGCTCCAGAGGTACGCCATTACTTTCTAATCATTATTTATTTTTTATATAGAGTTAATTGATTTTTAATATAGATTTATTCACTTTTTAAATTAGAATTTATTGTGTTCATGAATAAAAATTAATTTTGCTTATTAGGAATATGAGTAGCTAATTTTCTTTAGCCCTAGGATATAGATGAAGTTAGTTTAATAGATCTAATATGCATTTATCTCATCTTCTTGGTAAAAAGAAATAAAGTTATGATTTTTCTATAAATAAATAAAACATAGAGTTCGTAAATCATAATTCTTTGATAGATTATGCTTAATTAATATTTTGACAATGTATGCTTAGATGAAGTTTGGAATTCTTATTCTTTGTTTATTTTTAGAATTATCAATAATGATTTTTCTATAAATGAATTGAATTGGATAAACTTGTAAATCTAATTTCTTTGATAGATTATAATTAAGTTCGATCTTTTGATAGCCTGTACTTAGATTAGGGTTTGAAGTTTATTTCTTTTCTTTTGTTTATGAGATTTTCTACTTGATATGATTTGTTTTTGAGAAAAATGTTATTTTTGATGGTCTATACTTGCACATCACTTGATAGGTTATACTTAGGGGCACTTGATTAAAATCAAATTAAAAGATCACCTTTTTAATATGTTACTTAACCGTGCATAATTAAAAAGATAGGAAGAAAGAGATAATTTATTGTTAGGCTATTATACTAATGGATTCGAAATTCTAGGCTAATCTCTAGAATTTAAAACTCATCCTTCAAATTTAGAATTCATAGTTAATCTACTAGAACTAAAGAAATAGTAAGAATTGCAAAACACCTGAGATCTCTATGTGACGACCTGTATAGCGCTACAACTGACATTGTACGCTTGCAGTTTATCACATCACCTCTCCAGAATAGAGTTAACTTTGCCAAAACAAGGTAATCTCGGTAAAACGAGGTAACCTCACCAAAACAAGGTTAACCTTGCCAGAATAAAAGATTGGCTTTGCCAGAATGAAAGATTAGTCTCGCCAGAATCAACCAACTAATCTTATCATTAACCTTGCTAAGAGAGATTTAAATACATCCGATTGGGGGTATAAAAACACTACCACAATCTCTGCAAATTGAGAGAACAGTTATGGTGCTTTCCAATTATAAAAGCGACTCCATGTCTTAAAGGAAGGGGATTGAAAAAAAATTCAAGGAGAGGAAAAAGGGTTCAGAGGAGTTCATCTTCAAGTCCTGCAGGATCGTCAACAGAAGTAAAGAGAACTGTTCTAATCATACTTCTACTATCATATTCCCCAGATTCCCAAATTATATTTCTTTTTTATTACAAAGTGTTATTATTCTACTATCACACTCCCCGACAAATTATAATTCTTTTTGATCGTAAAAAGTTATTAATTCTTTATAAAGAAAGTAAATCAAAGTGTTGAAGTTAACTTTAAATTTTGTTATGTTTTCTGTTCTCAATGGCGACATAAAGTTTGACATCGTAAATGGTGAAAATAGGAACATATCTTGATCTTGAAAGATAGATTCTACTGCTATATGAAAGATATATTAAATATGTTTATAACACAGAAAAATATATAAATCAGGAGTATAAATATGACACGTTATTTAAAATATGAATATGTGCAAGGTTACAAAATAAAGAGAGTGTCCTTCAAAAGGCTATCCATAAGAGTCCTCATAATTATAACTATATACCATACAAAAAATATCAAGATAAGAAACCTGGAGGATATACTCATATTCAGCCTACTCCGAGAAATAATGATCATCTACTGGTGGTCTCTAGTCTATGTTATCAATACTTTAGGTGTGAAAACCCCACTCAGTGGATTAAATCTAGCATGTAGAATATAAAAGAACATACATAAAAATGTGACTTATAAAGGCCAAGCAAATAAGTATGAACAGTAAAAAGTTAAGTAATAAAGTGAAGTTTTGACACTTGTTTTAGTGATTGCGAGATAAGTAGGCTACTTGATTATGATGCTCTAGGATTTCTCTCAAGAATCAATTTCCTTTCACTTCTTCTATTTTCTTAATTCCATCATTTCGTCTTTCATATTTTATTTGTGATCAATTGAAAGTTCCCTAATTTTACATCTGGACTCAAAACTCTTTGCTAGTAATTGAATCTTGACTACGATCTAAATCATACATTCCAAAGTGCAAGAGATCGATAAGTAGTACAAGGGTGGAAACCCAAGATCGTTCTCTCAAGAATCATTTTAATTATTGTGTTAGTTACTTAAAGAAATAAATTACAACTAAACAGAAAAATTGAAGTTTTAATTAACTAAAACTTAAGATTTAAGGATTTTTTAAAATACTTATAAGAAATTGTTCGTGAGATAAGTTAATTCCCCTAAAGAATAATTTATTGGATATGTTTATATTTATTTATCTCAAGTGCATAGATCACATGGTCTTTGTACAACCAAAAATTATATCTTTAAAGCACGAAATCAAATAAAGTTATAAACTTAATAATTTGGATAACTTCCCACGACTAAACCAATATATATTTTGAGTTTATATAAGCATGATATATGAATAATAAAAATAAACTTTTAAAGTCTAAATATATACCGTGCCTAAAGAGTTTAAGGTATATAAAAAACAAAGTAACGAATATATCATCAAACTATACATCATCAAAATCTCAAAATCATATTTAAAAATCTAACATGATAATAGACAACAAAAAAAATATTAATTTTACTTAAATGAATCAAGCATGATAAGCAAATAAAGCACACACTACAAAATTTTCTAAGATTTATTACCTCAACTAAACTAATGCAAGAATATAGCTACTCGTAATCATCATAGCTATCAATATATGAACAAAAGAGATTCTTTATTAATAATTATGAAAGACTACAAAATTAAAAACGTAAAACTCAATAACATCCCTAACAACTCTTATTATATCTCATATCTCCTTCAAAACTCTCAATTACATCGAGTATTTATAACCTCTCAAAAATCCTAACAAGAATTTTATTTATAAGAAAACACTTTTTTCTCTAAAAACCCTCAAATATAAGTTTTTGCGGTTGTGGCTATTCAAAGCTCTATCAACAGTCCTATCAAAAGCTGCTCTTGGGTTTGTGTCTTAGTCGACGGCTGTCGGCAGCTGGCAGATGGCTGTCAATAGCCAGACTTATAAAAGCACAGTTCTGACCTAATATTTAATATACACTTTGATTTTTTAGTTTCCTTCCACATAGAGCCCTGCAAAAAAGACTATAAAATACTAGAAAAATATTAATGTGGAGAGTTTGAATAATAAAAATAATTTATGACTAATTTCTTATATTAATCACCATAATTAGATTACGAGTGTACAAAATAAATTAAAAAAACTACACTTTTCACTCATAATCACACCTCCAACTTAAGTTTTGCTAGTCTCTAACAAAATTACCAAATTAAGAAGATTAAATAAATCCTAATTAAAAAGTAAATAAATATTAACTGACTTTCGTAAGAATTACGATTGCACTTAGCACATGTAACAAGCCGTTAAACCCGTTGGTTACTATAGTGGATGAGTATTGTCTCGTGAGGGTTTCCAATAATGTTTCCCACTAACATCAAGAAATGTTGGGTTTAAGTAATAAACAAAATGAAAAATAAGAATAAGTGTAAAATAAAGAAAAAGAAAAATATTATATATCTTATATATATATTTTTACTTTTTATTTCTTTACCATATAAAGTTTAATTAGAGATATTCACTTGGATATTTATAATGATATCAACTTTAACAAATAACTTATAATCTAATGTTTTTATGTACTATCATGATCATTTAAATCATATCGTAGATATACTTTAACTTTTAGTTATCCTCTCCTATGCACTCTTGTGATCGTGTATATGAGTTTTGTCAAGTTTCAAACTCCAATCAAACTTTTCATATATATATATATATATATATATATATATATATATATATATATATATAATAATAATAATAATAATAATAAATACTTGCCGTTCATGTGACACTTATGCTTCCCAAGGCACAAATGCCCAGTTACTTTGCTCATATTTATAATAAATGTACATAAGCATCATTCGTGTGAATAGGCATGCTTACTGAGGCGCACGAACCCAACTATTTAATACTTACTTTCTTTTATTTATTTCCCATTCTTTTTTTAGAAGATCCTTTCCTTAATACCAGGGTCACTCCTAGATATATTTTAAAATTTTTTTTACTCTTTTTTATTTTTATATAAGATAGGCCTTCCTTTTAAGTTTTCTTTTTGTTATCAACTTTTCATGAGTGATTGTGTAAATATTTAAAGTGCATATTTAATTCAAATCTTAAGTATCCATTTATCTTATTATCGGATTTAAATTCACAATCAATAATAAAACCGTTATCATATAAGCATCAATATTAAGATGTCAATCTTATAAATATAACATAGAATACTTCCAATCTTACTTTTTTACTTCTATGAAATGAAATATTTTGATTTTTTTTAATATTTTTATGATTTTATGATTTTATAGTTATTTGTGATATATATGATACAGTAAAGTGTATCTATCCACCCCCAACTTAAATTATGCAGTGTGCTTAGTGCATCAAGAATATAAATATTCAAATAATACACTAAGAAATAATATAAGAGGTTAAGGATAGAAAACTTCTGTTTTTGTCAGTTCTCTGAAAAGGTCACTCCTATAGGTAGTCAATATCAACAATGCTGTTTATCTTTTTCTTTTTTTGCACTTGCATGTTTGACACCGACAAGACCTTGTGTTTCCCTAAGTCATCGACTCATCCTCATCGGGTGAGATTGTAGCATTCTCACTAGCCATATGTCTGCATACTTTGGTAAGGAGCCGAAAATGTCATTCTTGATGATACTCAGCTCGAATTTGCCATGTCTAGATGATTGCAGTTTTTCGTTGAATGTGTTGGTCATTCGTATTATCGACTCATTTAAAGTTTGGAATGTAATCACTAATGGTTGGACTGCCTAAGTTGTTGGACCTCCTTGCCCCTGATCTTTTTCTCCATGACCAGTTGGGGGGGGGGCAGCTTCTTCTTCTTACTCCTGTTATACTTGCTGCTCCTGTTGGGCCTATCGGGCACTCATGATCCTCTAAACTTGTATCCGAAAATGGCTGCATTTGATGGGTGATTATATCAGTTGATGACAAATTGATCCCGTCACTGAGGCAATTCTTCATTATCAAGATGGTAGAACTAGGGTCAGTTTTGTCGTTCTCGGGTGTTGGATACATTTATGGGCTTAACCCCTGCATTGGATTATTGCAGAGTGTGTGATAGAGGTGACATCAAAGATGCGCCATTCCATGATCTTGTTCAATAATACCATGTCCATTGAATATAATTTTGTTGCTGTGGAGGACGTTATGATGTTATATTTGATTAAAAAACTCACCAAAATGAACTCCTTTCTTAAGTAGCCTACTTTTAAATAATTTTCATTGAAAACATGATCATTGATGTTGGTGCGAACCTCTCTAAATGCTCGGGAGCCGCTTGATATTTTGTTGACTCTGTTAGTAAATGATGATTCTTCATCAGGCATGTCAGGGATGAGATGGCTCGTAGGATTTCCTCTCTTGCAAACGGTACCTCCCTGCCCTTTCCTCTAGAGTATGCAAGTTGGTCGCACATTTTTGGTTAAAGACTTGCATAAAATTCATGCTCTATCTCATTGCAAAACAGTGTGCTCTTATGCAATGTGTACTCCTCCAAATCTGCACCATGCATTAGTACTCAGAAGGATACATTTTCATTTATATATGCATAATCAACCTTTCGCTCGGGCCAAAGCCATAAATTCTCATACTTCTCCAAGAGTTTTTTGTTTGCTGCCTCAGTAGCTCTATCTCTGTGGAGATGGACTTGAAAACTCTACTCTTGGTCTTTTGGAAACAGTTTGTTTCAATGGTCCCATCCCGAGAAGTAATAGCAAAATTTATTTCTTAGCAAAATATCACTATATCTAAAAATTATTCATGAATTTTTTTTCCTTTTAGATTTTTTTTGTAATTTCCAATTCCTCCCCAAATATATCAAACATTAATTTAATTTTATTTCATTGCATGAGTTTGATGTACATTGTTTAATCAAGAACCCAGATTTTTATGCTAAGAAGTTGTAATTTTTATTTATTTTTAACCTTTAATTAGCATAATTTATAAAATTATTAAGAGAAATACATCCATAATTCATGAAAATTTAGTCAAACTACTCCAAATCTACTAAGAAGTTTATTTCTGTATTTGGTTTACTCTAATTAGTTCATATAAGTTGTAGATCTTGGTTTTGAGACAAAAATCTACTTTTTATGAAAAATGACCCCATGAACAATTATAGAGAAGAAGACTTACTTGCTTAGTGATTTTAAAAAATTTGAAGAAAAACTTGCTAGATTGATTATGGATTTTGAATGGGGACAAATTTTTCCTTAGGTGCTGTAAAAAAGAACTAGGGTTTTGGTTTGTGAGAAGAAGAAACTCATAGGACTATTTATAACTGGTAGCCACAGTCGACGACTGTTGATAGCCGCTTCAACAACAGCTTTGATAGCCACTCTCAGGGAAGATTTTTCTTGCCCTACAATCGACGATTATCTTTAACCGCTTCAATAGTGGCTTCTATAGCCATTCACTTCAGAGAACTGTCGAGCAAAATTTTTTTAATATAGTCTTTAGAAGTGTTAGATCCTAGAGTAATGTTATTTCTAAAACCTAATTATTAGTTCATAATTCTAAAATTAGTAACTAAATAATAGTTAACAAATATTTTTGTTTTTATAGAAGATTTTTTAAAGAAAAAATAAAAATGATTAGAATTTTTTGAAAACTTTGGAAACAAAACTGTTGAAAACATCGGATATATCAAAATTATGTTTATTTTCGTAAGCAATCCCCCCAACTTAAAATGCACACATTATTCTCAATGAATTGATATTTCTATTAAATCTATTAAAAATAAGTAAAAATCTAGAAAGAGTGCTTAGATATTAGCTCGGTACAATACTCATGGTATATCAATTGCAAAACAAAAATCGTTAGTACAAAATATACAATAATATACAATATATCTCGTTAAGGTCGTATTATTAAGATGTTGGAGGATTCACTAAATTGTGAGACTCCTCCATATACTTTGGAAATTCCAAGTAGTGTTTTAGATGTTTCCTGCTCACCTTAAATATGTGATCGTTTTTAGGGTTTTCAATATCAACTGTGCCATGCGAATACACAATTTTAATAATAAATGGTTCAGTCCATTGTGAACACAATTTCCCTAGAAATAGGTGAAGGCATGAGTCATATAGAATCACTTTGATGGATGGAAGAATTACACGGCATGCGATGTGGTGATCATGTCATATTTTCATCTTTTCTTTTAAAATGCGTGAATTGTCATACGCATCACGTCTTAACTCTTCCAATTTATTTATTTGTAATTTTCATAATGGGCCTGCAGAATTGAGCTCTAAATTAGCCAATTTGATCACTTAATACACCTAATGCTTGATCTCCACAAGTAAACAACAATCTTTTCCATGAACTATTTTATTTGGGAACATACATAAGGGTGTCTTAAATGCAGTACGGTAAGCATATAAAGTGTCAATGAGTCTAAATGACCAATCTTTGCTAGACGGATTAACTGCTTTCTCTAAAATTTACTTAATTTTTCTATTAGCTAGTTCAACTTGTCCATTTAACTATGGGTGATAAGGTGTATAAATTTTGCATATGATGTGATACTTTTCATCAAATTCTCAAAGGCTTTGTTGCAGAGATGAGAATCATCATTGCTTATTACAGCTCTAGGAACTCCAAATATAGATAATGTATGTCCTTTGACAAATTTGATAATAGTTTGTTGATTATTATTTCTAGATGCAGCGGCTTCTACACATTTAGAGAAGTGATCGACTACTACGAGTATATAGGCATATCCGTTAGAAATAAGAAATGGTCCCATGAAGTCAATGCCACAACAATCGAATATCTCAATTTTAAGAATATGTGTTAGAGGCATATCATTCTTCTAGGTTAGCACTCCTAGTTTCTGACATGACTCGTAATGTTTACAATATTCAAGTGTTTCTTTAAACATAGTGGGCCAATGAAATCCACATTCGAGTATTTTGGTTACCATCTTTTTAGAATAAAATTGGCCCACATGCTTCGGTATGACAGAAGGCAATTATGCACTAAATCTCATCATCGGGCATACAACACCCTATGATTTGAACCAAACAATACTTAAATAGGTAAGGGTCATTATAAATGAAACAACACACTTCATATAGAAATCGTCGTTTATCTTGAGCATTCTAGTGGTTTGGCATTTCACTTGCAATAAGAAAATTAACAAATCAATATACCGTAGAGTTGTTCTAATGAAAATACCTACTCATCAGGGAACGAGTACCTAATTGGGAGCTTGTCGTTATCAAATGTGAGATGAGAAAGGTAGTGTGAAGCCAAATGTAGAGATCGAACTCTTGGAGCAGCAGTATTCATCGGATTAAACGTGGCTTTGCGTCTTTCTTTGATATGAGATATTTGAGCTTTGAATGATCTGTAAAATTAACCACATAAGAGTCCAAAATATTTGAAAGAAATTTATTAAGAGAAAAGACTACAGGTAGAAGCTCCATTTTTGTTGTCGTATAATTTGTCTGTGCATCATTGAGGGTCTTGTTAGTGTAATATACCACATCGAGCTTTTTATCTCTTTGTTTCCCTCGCACTACTCCAATTGCATAGTCGCTTGCATCACATATGATTCCGAATACAAGTGACCAATGTAGAGGTTGCATTATTGGTGCTGTGATGAGCATCTCCTTGAGTGTGTTGAAAATTGTTTGGTATTCTTGCGTCCATTTAAACTGCACATCTGGTGCAAGAAGGTGAGAAAGAGGTCTAACAATAGTACTAAAATCCTTTATAAACCTTCTATAAAAGCCTGTATGTCCTAAGAACGAACATATCATTTACGGTTTTAGGTATTGGTACTCTGAAAATAAACTCAACTTTAGCTTTATTTACTTTCATCCCATTAGATGAAACTATATAACCTAATACAATACCATTGGTAACCATAAAGTGGTATTTCTCCTAATTTAGAAGCAAATCCTTCTATTGGCATCTTTCAAGTACAACTGCTAGATTAGTCAAACATGATTCGAAAATATTTCCAAATACAGTGAAATCATCCATGAATACCTCTAGATAGTCCTCAACTATGTCGCTAAAGATACTTATCACACACCTTTAAAATATTGCGAGTATATTGCATAATCCAAATTCCATTCTTCTAAATGCAAATGTGCCAAAGGGACAGGTAAAAGTGGTATTTTCCTAATCCTCTAAAGCAACTTCAATTTGGTACTAGCCAGAGTAACCATTGAGAAAACAATGAAATTCGTGCGCAACAACTCTCTCAATTTCTTGGTCAAGAAATAGTATAGAAAATTTATCTTTTCATGTTACTTGGTTTAATTTTCTATAATCAAAACACATATGTCAACTCGTAGTTGTATGAGTATCATCTCTCCATCATCGATTTTAACAATTGTCCCCATTTTTCTTTAGAAAAATTTAGGTTGGACTTACCCACTTACTATCAGAAATTGAATAGCTGATGCCATCATCAAGAAGTTTTAATATTTTAGTTTTAACCACTTTCTTCATGGTAGGGTTAAGCCTTCACTATATTTGCCTTATTAGCTTAGCTCCATCTTCCAAAGTGATACGATGTGTTCAAATAAGGGGGTCCATACTATTGATGTCCACCATATTCTATCCAAAAACTTTCTTATACTCTCGCAATGTCTAGAGTAGTCGCCCTTCTTGATTCTCGTCAAGATGCACTAAGATGACACTGAGAAGGTTTCCTTAGGTCCCAAAAACGTATACTTGTGATCCTCGAGTAACGGTTTTAGCTCAAGTATTGGTACTTGGATAATGAATGGTATTAATTTCTTTGTACTTCAAGGTAACTCTTCATATACTTCCATTTTCGGAGTCCATCCTATAAAATTTGAACATTGGGCATTAGTCAAACATTTTATGATGTTAATTGTGTGTTAGGATTTGAGCCATTCAAGAAAACCATCATCCATTTTCAATGAAAGCTCCAAAGGATTAGAGATACACTATTGTTGTGCTTGGATTATTGTAGTCGCCCTTCGTATACTGTCAATTGATTTTTTTGCGACTGGATGAACAATTGTTACGCTTGGATTATTTGGCCCATTCTCTTCTATATCTGTATAATACTATTTTTGTTGATTGTAATATTAGCAGAGAATGTAGCCATTGCAAAAATACATCAAAATTTCTTTTTGGAATTTTGGAAATTGCAACACTCAAGATGTTCTTTTACTAATATAGAGAATTACAATTGAGATTTCTATGGAGTGTGATGATGAAAGTATGATCAGGGCGACCCTTTTTTCTTCTGTTAACTATCTAATGAAGGATCTTTGTTGAACTGGAACTCTATCTAGGATCTTTTTGGAATTAATTTTTTGATTCCCCTTATCCACAAACTAGGAGCAGTATTATAGTTTCAATGGTTATAACTATCTATTGATTTGTAGAAGATTATAGTGGAGCTACACTACGATTTGATCCGAGAGATCATAGTGGAACTGCACCATGATTTGATCAGTTTGCATAACCGCCTGCCAACAAGAATGAGATGTCTTTGTTGGCGGAGCTGACTCCTTTAGTTGGCGAGGTCGGGTTGCTTTCCTTGGCGAAGTTAATTTTAGCCATTTGTCATGACTATTTGTGTGCTTATTTTCTTTCAGTCTGGTGATGATGGGATGTCTTTACTGACTAGGTGGACTTTGTCTCTCGAGGCTTCTGACTCCTTTAGACTTGTCTAGGTTGGCGAGAAATATTGCTCCATTTGGCAAAATTGGGATTCCTCAGTTTGGTAAAGTTGAGTTAAAATTCTTTATAGTGGGATTGAGATTTTCTGTGTGGTAAGGATGGTTGTTTTGATTTGTACCATTGCTAACTTAGCACAATGACGTATCACTTTTTCGGTTGGCCTTATCTTAATGGTGGACAAATTTTACCTCCTACAAAACTCCCTTCAAAGTTTTCAAAAAGTATAGAATTTGTTATTTTTTAAAAATAGTTTAAATCTCAGATCTTTCGATTTTTACAGAATTTCTAATTGAGATTTGAATGTTTAAATTTCTATTTTGGTGGGTCCCATCTCTTCTCCGAGCTTCAACTTGCTGTTGTTGGTTTGAGAAGAAATGCCCTGATCCGTCATTCCTCTTTTGACAGGAAATGACAGTCGTCGCATCTTTAAAAAGCTATTCCACATTTAATGCAGTCATCTTGTCTACAGCGGGAGATGATTATGCTTTTAGATTTTACCTACAAAGTATAAGAACCCCGAGTGATGATTATGTTCTTTACTTTGATTTGGAGTTTCTTTGCCATTGTTCTTCTTCAACCATCTAGATTTTTTCCGAAAAGCTTTGGTCTTCTACTTTCATGGCACCAAAAGGAATCTCTATGGGCAAGAAAGTTGTCGATATGCGGATGGTCATGGCTCCTCCCCTTCCGTTAGTAAGAATTTTGTTATTTTTTGTTGATATCAATTCCTTCTTTTTACCATCACTGCTAATCTTTTCTTTTTGTAGTTCGACAAGTTAGGAAAACTTTTTTGGCACAGCGGCCTATTGGGGCTTCTACTAGGTCGAGTGGCAGTGCTGAATTGCAGTTCGAAGGAGATGCATCTTTATATAAAGACCCCAAAAATGCGGATAGGATCCATTTGATTCGGCAAGGTGATTCTAATATTTTGTGCCAAATCATCACCACAATTAGATTTGTTGGTTCTGACGGAGGAAGACTGCGTAATCTCCATATATCTTTGGCAATGCAAGTTAAATTTGAGGATACCAAGGTATGCAGCCAACTCCTTGGTATTATGATTAGGAAGGGGTAGTATATACTCTTCCTCCCTTAGACCGCCATCACTCTCTATTATACTTCATGAATTGTACAGAGGAGCAGCTATTGAAATGAGATCTCACACCGAGGGAAGATTCCCTCCCGGTTGGGCGATTCACAAAAGGGGATATGACTTCATTCAGAGTGGTCCATTCACCAAGGTTATTGGTTTACTTCCACAAATAACTATCCATGATATACCGATGATTGAGCAACTGATGATGATTAACTAATTAGAACGACATAACTAGATCAAGGAGAAACTAACTGACAGTGAATTTCCATACTCCTAGGTGGATTAACTCCAGTAAAACCAATTGGTGGGCGCGCCTTACTGGCATTATTTTGAATAATTACGCAACCCGATTGCATGGTTTATACCAAGCCATACTGGCTACCCAATGCGAAATTAGCAACAACCCAGTATAGTTCTAGAAATGCATGCTTCATCTTCTGGTACTTTCTTCAATCCTACTGGCAAGCTTGGCATTGGGCCCCATGAGATGTAGATTGCATCAGGGCTACTGATGGGATCATCCTTATGAAGAATTCTTTCCGATGCTGCAAGAACTGATGGTGCTTAAGCACCAGAATTCTTCAGTTTACATAATATTGTGGGAATTAGTTTGCCACTTCCACATTGCTATCGATGTGAAAGGATCAAAAGGATCTTTTGTCTGGCACAAAAAATGGGCTGAATATTTCTTTGCCAATCGATGGTCAATTGCTGTCAATGGTCCACCCCGGTCGAGGAACTGAAAAAACGTTTGGAACAATTTACCATTTCTAAGAGAGAGTGCGTGATGAAGATGAAGAAAGTTTAACCACAGATACTGTCCTTCTTATTTATCACTATTGGGCCAGTGTTGGCTTGATGCTTGGTACAGTTTTAGCCAACTACTTGGCTTAATGGCTAAAGAGGTGCGTAATTCCTTCCGCACCTAGGGAGTGTCCGACTTTGAAGGATTTTTACCCCGCCATTTTTTTGGCTAGCAGGTGATCCGTGGGCTTACTCCTAGCCATATTTGTAGGATTCTCGGGGGATTGAGGGATTTTTACTAATATTTCATTGGAGGGTAGAAGTAGAACCCTCAAGTTGAGATGTTGTATGCTTATTTGATGGTATGGTTTGCAACCCACTGTGAAGAGTTAATGACTGGTGGAGTCGATACTGAGTAGGAGGATCTTTCCACTTTTTGTTAACTCGAAAGTAGGCGGTGGAAATATCAGTACGTAGTAATAGCGAGGAAGTCTATAGACAGGAACAATGCCTATAAATTCTTCCGGCTCTTTCCAAATATGGATGTAGTTGATCTTGGAGGTGTTTTTTGTGACACGGGTTTTTTGCCTGCTGGAATTTTTGGGTGGCTACAAGATATCCGCTCTTCACATTTGATGTATCGCAGTGGCAATACCTATGAATTGGCTCCATATTTTCCAAGTTGTTTTGCCAGGAAATTCGGCTATGACCAACTATATGTGGGTAACCCTTATAAATGTTTAGCATATGTGGAAATTTAGTTGATGGTACCAGAACTTGGAGGTATTTTATTATGTCTTCAGTTAGCATTGCTTTTTGAATGGCAACCAAGGGTCCTCCCCTGTTGACTACTTTGGCTTTTTGCCAGTGGTATAGTGAGAGTAATACCTCTAAGCCATAGAATGATCTCTATCATACAACGTTGGTGGGCATTCATAGGCATCACGCTGAAGCTGCCACCAAGCCCAAGCCCTCAAAGATCGCTGAATTTAAGAAATATATGGCCATTGCATTCTGTCTTGGACCGATTGATGAGGATGTCTCTTCTAGTGAAGATGAAGAGCAGGATGAGGAACTAGAAGGGGAAGCTACATCCGATGTTGCAATTCCATTTGTAGGAGAGGGTGAGAGTGATGCGTCACACTTCGCCACTCGAAAGAGGAAGGTAAGAGCGGATGATGTTGATGATCTAGTCCATATCCCTATTGCTCGGATGTGGCGCCAATAATTTCTACTAGCAATGTGATGACAACTACTGGAGGTGTAATTCTCACTTCATTGCCCCCTGTTCCTTTAACTTTTCCATTACAAGCTCTGGTGGCTAGTGTTGTTATTTCACCATTGCCACTACTAAGGAAGAACTAAGTAACTCGTGCATTATGTCGAGTTCTTTAGCCACCTTCTATACTATTCATAATTGTATCATCAGGAAGGATTGCTATAGCCACCCAACCTAGCATGGATGAAGCTTTAGCAGAATCGACATAAACTAATGCAGTTGCAAGTGAGAAGGTGATTGCTCTCATAAATTCTATGATTTTGGATCCCTTGCCATTTTTCTTTGACTCTTCCAATCTTTAGGTTGTGAGGCTTCTGACTTTTTTATCCAATGGAACTGCGGTTAATGCAAACAAGACCATATTTGTGGTCATTGGCGATGCAGGCAAGGCTGTAAGTAGTGATGGTACTCAACCCCCTTTAGGTGTTCTTCCAGCTACCCACGATGCTCCCATCACACAAGTTGATAGTCCTCTTTAGAAGTCTTTCAAACCTATTGAAGTGGTCGGAGAGCAGATGCAAGTCGGCGACAACAACTTGAGTGAAGGAGACCAAGTAGTTTTAGCCTCTATTGTTGAGAAAGGGAAGACTATCAAGATCGATGATAGCAAAAGTGATGATGATGGCCAAGTTGCTCTCGCGGGCATTCTGGCAGAACAAAATGATTCATCTGTTTCGAACCTGCTGACATATACACAATAGCCGAAACTCCAAGTAATAGTTCCTTATGAACTTTATTTGTGCTGTTTTGCCAGACTTTGTAGCATTACATATTTCACTTCTTTCATGAGTGGTGAACACCGCTGCATTTTGGTTAGACCCAGAATGATTATTTGGTGTGTCTTTCTCAATTTTGGATTACAGTATTTTCCTCCCTTACGAGGGTAAAAAAGTATGGACTTTATTGAACGTGTTGCAGTCTTGACGTTCACTTTTTTTCTTTTTGATATTTCTACCGAAGATCAGCATAGTGTGGATATGACAATGGATTCGGTTTTTGCACTGGATACTTGAACTCCAACAGATGTTTTAGCAACTCTTGCTGCACCAGTGGTCTTTGCCACTGGTGAACCTGCGTCTCTAGTAGTGGATCTTGCACCTTTGGTATTGAATTTTTCAATTCCTCAGGCTAGTGTTTCGGTTTCTTGGATTGTTCATTCCTTCGACTCATTCTTAGGTTTAAACTTAAATGATTTGATGATGGGAGTTTTATTTCCACCGAAGTCTGAATGGTAAGTGATCTAGTCTGCATCGATGATGGCCATTCGAACTAGTTTGCTCAGAAATGTGGAGATCACCTTTTATGAAACTTTGAAGGTCTATGTGGACACTATGATGATCGATGATAATACTCCCATTGAGGTTTTGAAAGATATCTTCTTATCATCCATGTCGAGCGCTACAGACATAATGAGCTTGGAAGAATCACAACCAATGTGGACTTTACATGTGGATTTCTTAGTGGCCAGCGACGATTGGAGAATTCTCTTTGCAACCTTCCTCCAAACAAAGAAGAAGCCAAATTTCAATACCTCATGGGAGAGTCTGATGGAAAAGCTCAGGCTCTCTTGGAAGAACAAGAGGCAATGGTTCGATCTTTGACAAAAGTTGAATTCTCGGACCAAGGTTTCATATTTGAGATGAGTGACTAACCTCAGCTTGCTATAGCAGACCAATAACCATTCTAGCTTGAAGATTACTTTAGAAGAGTTGATGGCGGAGATTGATACTAGTGAGCTGAAAGTTTAGGACCTATCCACCCAATGCCTTAGAATTGAGGAAAGAATTTAATGCCATCGGGAATTTGTGGCACTGTTAAAGACCCAGCAAAAATCTCTTCGAACAAGGCTAAGCCAAATTTTGCAAGGTACACCGGAGGAATTAAGGAGATTGTCTAACGAGAATGTACAAGCCACTCAGGAGGAGCTCAAGAATTCAGCAAGAGCTAAACTTTGGTTGTTAAAACGATCTTAAATATTTATATTTTTGTTCAATAACAATATTTAAGTCAAACTCTCTATGCACTTGTTTGGTTTTTTTCATCCTTGATGTGATTGTTTGATAACTACACTTGGATTGGTTTTGCCTATGTAGGCACTAGTTTGTTCTAGCGAGGATTAACTTCGCCCAAATATTTGTTTGTCTTGATTTTGAGGTATCTGACGTTTGATGTTGAACTTCAGCTTGTTTTATCTTTCAATGTCATGTTGGTCAGAGATTGGATATTGAACTTGTGGTTTGACATTATAGACTAGAGGTTTTGTGTTGCAGTTGGTCTTTGTATGCCTAATAGAAATGTAATCGGTAACTTGTCATCATAATCATATTGGCTACTAGAGGTATGTATTCACACTCTCTAACTACTTTGAGTCGCTGCAAAATTTACAATTTTCTTTTGACTCAATAGGCGAAATCTAAAGAGGTTTGTTGTTGGACTTGATAGATTTGGCTAATTTGGATCACTTCAAAGGTTTGATGTTAACTTGTCGGTTTGTTGACCTAACTTTTCTCAGAGGTTTGATATTGAACTTGAGGATTCTTTTTGAGCCTTTCAGAGTTTTGATATTGAACTTGTTGGGCTTGAGGAATTTTGGGCTTTTTAGAGACTTGATATTGAACTTGATAGGCTAGAAGAATTTTGAGCTTTTCAAAGTTTTGATATTGAGCATGATGGACTTGAGAAATTTTGGGAGTTGCCCCGCCGAATACAATCACAATTTATATTTTTTTGCAAAGGAAGACAGGCAAAAACCGTGCCGACTTCTTTTCTCCCCTTATTTAGATACCGAAAAATTGGGTCAGCTGCAGTCTTTTAGGATCTGAAGTATCAGATGTTGCTTCGTTCCTCGGATGTGCGGAAATTTTGCTTTGGAAATGACTTGGTGGTAATGGCATCCATTTGTTGACCGTGCCCAAGATATCCAACATCATTGCTTCTAGATTTGTTCCAGCAAGTATAAATACTCCAAGGGGATCTGAGTACTTCCAGTCCCAAGCTTTCTTTTCTCTTTCAGCTTTGCTTTTCTTGCTGTTTTGGACGAATAACTACAACTAGTCTTGTCCTCTCTGCAAAGGAGGGGTTCAATGGCCATAGATGAAACCTTCAAATCTTAATAAAGATCTGCAGATCAAACTCCTCATCTGCACTGGCGGAGTCGGGCTTCTTTATTTTTTTTCTTCCTTTATTCTTTTTTGTTTCTCTTTTATTGCTTTTTGACTTCTATATGCTTTTGGCTTTGCAATGCAAATCCAGGCTTCAAATCATCAGGAAGTGGCGAGTTACATTCTAACATGCAGATAGCCATGGTGTGGCATGACAGAAAGATGGCCTTCAGGCTGCATGTAATGTTCCCATTTTTTAGTTGCTTCCCAAAACAGAGGGCGTTTGCTTAATTTCAAACTAGAGAATCCAACAGTCACAGTATTTTGGAATAAATTTTATTTAGATTGATAAATAACATGTCACATTTAGATTGATAAATAACATGTCTGAAATTAAAAAAATTTATTTTATACAAAGAGTTGATTACATAAGATGACACACTTATCTAAATATTAACACAAAATATTCAAAAGTACAAAGTAGTAAAGCAGTACCTAGGCAAAAGAAAATATAAATAAAATATACAAAGATTCTCCAGAAGATACTTTGCTGCTTACTGTCGCTCGGCCTGTTCAGTGAAGTATGGGTCTTCAGTTAGGGCTGATTCCCCTTTTTTGTCTTCCTAACCTAGATTTAAAGCCTAAAGGATTAAATCTACAAAGTAATACAAAAAGGAAGAAAAAAAAAGTGTACTATTATAGTACTAGAGATAAAGAGTATGAAAATAAATTATATTGGTGTTAAACGTGTCACATGAAAAATGAATAATAGAATGAGCAAGACTGTGTATGTCATTTGCAAATAGTAGGTAAATATCATGTAAAGATGACAAGTCTAAATTACACTCTTGTTAGCATTTGAACTAAATGATGGATAATATGGAGTGCAGTTTTCTGTATTGTACAAGTACCCGAACATATCCAGAACCCGGCCCAAACTATGTTGTTGAACCATGACGCTTCGCTAAGTGCTGCTAGACAAATTTCATACTGTAGAACAGTAATGAACGTCACTCTTATGGAGACTCATGTATCAAACCCTAGCTCAATACCACATGGTGCTGTTGTAGCATAAGTTCTCAGTACCTAACTAAAAAATGGCCAACTAGATCCTCATACAATAAGGTTCTTATCTATTATGTAGTTTTTCCAATTCCCATGTTAATGATACATGATACACATAAACTAATAGAAATATCATGACTTGCCAATCAATAGTCTCTTTAATTTGAGGATAAATTTTGGCTTTTAATCCATTGGATTTGTAACTGAACTCTTGAATCCCCTGGATTTGAAATTAAAATACGGATCACACCTTTTAGATATGCGTTTGAGCTCTTTCCAGTTTGCATGGCATGTCTAGACCTACGTTTGGGTGTCAACAAGGATATTTTTTATCCTTCAAGATTCTGTAATGAAAATGTGACCCTCTGGGGTTCGCATTTTAGTTATATTTAGTTCTAACCATGAGTTTAGAAAATTAAACGTGGATCTCTCTATGATTAATGATCCGCGTTTGAATTCTCAAAGACATCTCTTATGTAACTAGACCCGCATATCTATTAAAATGGGTTTAATTTTAGTTTTAAAAGTCTTCAGAGCCCCAACGCAACCTTACGTTCGAAAATGCAACCTTAAGGGTCTATGCGGATCTCTCTGGACAAGAATCTGCGTTGCTTTTTAGCAATCATTTTTGCGTATTTAGACCTGCCTTTGAGTATAAAAAGAAGTAGTTTTATATTTTAAGGCTTTGAACACAAAACACGACTCTAGATTTAAAACATGGGTTAGATTAATTTTTTTAATTAAACTCAAGCTTAAGAGTCTGCGCGGATCTCTCTAATGTATGTTTACTTTTTAGCAATCATTTTTACTTATTTAGACTCGTGTTTGAGTAGAAAAAGAAGTAACCTTATATTTTTAAGATTCTGAACACAAAAATGCAATTCTACATTTGAAACATGGGTTAGATCCATATTTTAATTAAATTCAACCTTATGGGTCCACACAGATCTCTCTGGGCATGAATTCACATTTGCTTTTTAGAAATCATTTGGGCTTATTTAGACCTGCATTTGAGTATAAAAAGAAGCAACTTTATATTTTTAAGGTTTTGAACACAAAACACGACTCTACGTTTGAAACATGGGTTGGATCCGTATTTTAAATTAACTGAACCTTAAGGGTTCATGCTAATCTCTCTGCATACAAAACACAACCTTGAGAAGTTGCCTACAGATCTCTCTGAATAAGAATCCATGTTTGCTTTTTAGCAATCATTCTTATTTATTTAGACCTGCATTTTTATTCCTTAGACATTTTCAAGTCTTTGAGGTACGCATTTCTTTGTTGTTGGAGGGATTCTTCACTTCATGATGCTATGGGAACAAATGCGACCCTAGGAAGTCTACATTTATATCTTATGAAGACTTCCTTTTCATGTTTCTATGGGTCAATCATCTCCTTCTTTTTTTTCCATAAGATAAATTATGTATACACAACACAATTTAAATAAATTTTTTCAAGAAAGAAAAAAAGAGTAGAATTGTTACTTACTTCTTGATTTTGATTCCTTGATTTGATTCTTCTTTCCTTTCTTTCTCTTTCTACTCTATAAGCTTTCCGTGAGAGTTGTGAGAGAGGGAAATAAATGTTTGTGGAGAATATGTGTAATTTTATTTATCTTTGGAGAAAACAGAAAACACTTATGATAGCAATTTCGTAAATTAACCAAAGGTTTGTGAATAGGCTTGCATCTCTATTAGTCAAATAGTCCTGGCATGCTACACCAAATTTCTGCTTGACAGCTCAAACTGACATAATTTCTAGGGTGTGCCATTAGAAATCTTTTTAAGAGTGAGGTGTGTAAAAAGAATTTTTAATTTATTTAATATTTTATTATTTATAGCTCCAATAAATATTTTCCAAATACTACTAAATTAATACTAGACGTAGTACTCAACGAATGAAATACTACAAAATTATCTGTTTGTCATTTCGATGTCCGGAATAAAAGAATTAAAATTTCAAAATAATTAGAAGGATAATTTAATATTATAAAATTTTCGAATTTAAGAAAAAATTTAGGGCTTCCAAGGAAAATATCTAAAAATCATAAATATTAGAAAACTAGTAACCGCGAAGACCGAATGTCATTTGGAATTACGAATTTAATGTTACGTCTATCAAAAGTTGTTTCGGTGTGTAAAAGTTGACTTCGGTGGCATTATTCAGTGTGACCGGACTTAAAAGAAGAATATGAGTGGTATGAATTTTGGAATATTACACTTCATTTCCATATCGAGGGAGTTATCATTGGTTGGTAGCTGCAACCTTTTCTTAAACAAGTCCTCTGATTCCATTGAGCTGCAAGGGGCTCTATAGACTCCAAGAGGTCATACCTTCCTTCCAGATGGGCCTCAATATATTATATCTATTATTGGAAGGCAAGCATTTTGTAGTTTATCCCAAAAATTTCTCAAAGATACTCATCCAAGTAAGTGGTTTGCCATCATACTTGTGCTATGGATATCGCCGAATATCGGTCTGCTTGAATTCTTTGGATCCATTCTTCCTTGTATGATTTGCGGGATACAAACTGAATCATGGACTCATTGTAATGCTCAGAATAGTTGAATTAATTGTATTGCTCAAAACAATTGAACTTATTGTAATGTTCAGAATAACTGATGTAATTTGAATCGAAAATCTGATGTAAAGTTTATACGCGAAGATCAATAAAAGAATTTTATTCATCTTTACATTTGACATACTCTCATTTTTGAAACTATTTTACATCGATTTTATTTTAGAATGTTTAGCAAATCCTCAGATATCAATGGTTTGAGATGCCTTTACCAACTACTGTTTGAGTTGGGCTAGCCATGCCATTCCCCTCGATGTGATGAATTAGCGTGAGTTTCTTTTGGGCTTAAAAGCCAAAATTTCTCTCTAGCCATGGCCACAAAGGCTTTGGACTTAGTAGTTTTTTTTTAATGTTCGGTGTTGGAATGTTTAACCACAGGTCCAAACTGACAGTTAACTTCTTTTTAATGTTCAGTGTTGAAGTGTTTATTTACATATCCAAACCAACAAAGTTAACTTTTTTTTTTTTGCTACTACCCGCATAAGAAGTTTCTAAGGATAATATTTTTTTGAGAAACTTACCATTGATTGGTGTTTCTATCGTTTGCAACATTAGTTAAGAATGTGGCCATTGCAAAAACAAAACAAAATTTTAGATTTTGAGATTTGAAAATTGTAATACTCAAGATGTTCTTTACTAATCAAGAGAATTATAATCGAGATTTCTGGGGAGTATGTGATGATAGAAATATGATCAGAACGATCCTTTTTACTTCCATTGACTATCCGGTGAAGGATCTGTATTGAACTAGAACTCTCTATGATCTTTTAGATTTGATTTTCTAATACTTTCTTATCCATGTACTTGGAGTGGCTTTGTAGCTTGAACGGTTATAAATGTCTCTTGATTTATGGTGGATCATGGTGGAACTGCACCACGATATAATTTGAGGGATCAAGGTGGGGCTGCACCACAATTTGACTAGTTTGAATAACTACCCGTTAATGAGGATGAGATGTCCGTTAGCGAAGCTGACTCCTTTAGTTGGCAAGGTTAGAACGATTTCCTCTGGAGAGTTGATTTTGGTTATTGGCGAACCTTTTGGGTTTGTTTTCTTCGGTTTGGCATGGATGAAATGTCTTCACTGATGAAGTAGACTTTGTCTCTTGGCTGTTTTGAGGCTTTAAGACTAGTCTTGCTTGGCGACGAATGTTGGTTCA
This sequence comes from Dracaena cambodiana, assembly GCA_036321105.1. NCBI lineage: Eukaryota > Viridiplantae > Streptophyta > Magnoliopsida > Asparagales > Asparagaceae > Dracaena > Dracaena cambodiana. The sequence continues at coordinate 25,700,686 of JAYEPQ010000007.1, forward strand.
TTTGGTGAAGTTGGAATTCCTTGGTTTGGTGGAGAACTTTTTCTTGTTCTATGAGACAGAGATCTTTTGTGTGGTGAGGTTGATCATTGCTCTAACTTGTATCTTTACTTACTCAGCATGATGATGTTTCACCTTTCTTCGATTAGTTTTATCTTAGCAGTGGGCAAATTTTATATCTTACAAGACCCACTTCAAAGTTTTTGAAAGGTATGAAATTTGTTGCCTATAAGAATACTTTGAATCTCATATCTCCAATTTTTATGGGATTTCTGATTGAGATTTAGTAATTTTTTTAAAATTTCTGTTTTGATGGGCCCCATCTCCTCTTTGAGTGTCAGATCGCTATTGTCGGTTGGAAGAGACGCTTCAGATCTGCCTTTCCTCTTTTGACAGAAAATGACAGCCATTGCAGTTTTAAAAGTTGTTCTGTATTTAATGCGATCATCTCGCCTGCTACAGTAAATGATTACTTCTTAAACCTTACCCAGAAAGTATAAGAACCCTGAGTGGTGACTTTGTTTTCTCTTTACTTGGAGTTGGAGGTTCTTTACTATTGTTCTTCTTCAACCTTCTGAAGCTTTTTAGAAACTTTGTTCTTCTGTTTTCACAGTGCGGTAAGGGATCTTCAAGGTCAAGAAAGTGGTTGATACATAGATGGTCGGTGATCTTCCACCTTCTCTGGGAAAGTGTTTTGGTTTCCTCTCATTGATATCAATATCTTTAATCGATTTAATGGTTTTTTTTTGAAACCATTGTTTGGATTTTCTTTTTTAATCTGCAATTTGCCAAGCTGGGTAAACATTTTTGGCGTAACGACTTGTTGGGGCTCCTGCTGGCTCAAGCACAATGCTAGATTATGGTTTGAAGGGGATATATTCTTGTATAAAGACCCAGATAATACAGATAGGATCAACTTGATTCGGTAGGGTGATCGCATGACTCTGCTCTAGATCCTCACTAATATGAAGTTCGCCAGTTTTGATGGCAAAAAATGCACAATTCCTAGTTTATTTTTGGTGGCACAATGAAATTTGAGGACACCGAGAGCATCGAGCCAACTCCTTGGCATTATGACCAAGAAGGGATGGTGTGTGCTCTTCCTCATTTAGAATGCCACCATTCTTTATCGTACATTAGGACATGCATAGCTTAGCAGCTGATGAGATGAGATCTCAGACCGAGGTAAGATTCCCTTCCAGTCAGATGATTCACCTAAAGGGGACGTGAATTTGTTCAAAGCGGTCATCTGACCAAGGTGATGGGACTCCATGAGATGTGAATTGTTTTAGGGCTACAAATGGAGGATCATCCTTATGAAGAGTATTTCCTGATGCAGTAGGAACTGGAAGTGCTTAAAGACCTGAACTCTTCAATTATATGATGCTGTGAGAATTGGCTTGCCACGTCCATATTGGTATCGATGTGATAGGGTCGTCTGGCATAAGAAATGGGCAGACTTTTTCTTTGTCAATATTGATGGACCGGAGCCCATTACTATAAATAGTGCACCTTCAAATGGGAAACTGAAGAAATATTTGGAATAGTGTATGTTTTGGAGAGAATACTTGATGAAATGAGGAAGGTCTTACCGTAGGTGCAGTCCTTCTTAATTATTATCATTGGGCCAGTGTTTGTTTGGCACCTGGTATAGCTTTAGCCAGTTTCTTGGCTTTGTTGTTCAAAAGGTGCATATTTCCTTCCACGCTTAGAGAGTGTCTAACTTTGAAGGATCTTTACCCTGCTGTTTTGCTGGCTAGTGGGAGATCTTTGGACTTACTCTCATCCACGATTTGTAGGATCCATAGAGGATTGAGGGTTTTCTTCCAACATTTTATTGGGGGGTAGAAGCATAACCTTCAAGTTGAGATGCCATATGCCTCTTTGATGGCATGGTTTTGCAACCAACTATAAAGGGTTGATGACCAGTGGGGTTGATGCTGACAAAGAGATCTTCCCACTCTTTGTCAATTTGAAGGAAGGGAGTGGGAATACCAATATATTGTGGAGGTGAAGAAGGCTATAGATCGGTACAGTGCTTATAATTTTTTTCGATTCTTTCCCGATTTGGAGGCAATTGATCTTGGATGTGTCTTTTGTGATATGAGTGCACTGCTTGCTGGGATTTTGGGGTGGCTACAAGGTATTCGCCCTTCACAACAGTTGTACTGCAACAACCCTGATTGTGAGTTGGCTCCATATTTTTCCAGTCGATTTTCTAGGCAATTTTGCTATGACAAATTATATTTAGGCAATCCCTACATGACCTTGGCACACAACAACAATTTGATTGATGGCGCCAGAACTTAGAGGCATTTTTATCATGTCTTCTACTGGTGTTACTTTTTGAATGCCAACTAGGGATCCTTCGCTATTGAGTACAGTGGCTTTCTATCGGTGGTATAATTAAAGTAATATTACTGAGCATGAATATGATCTTTTCCATACTGGGTTGGTGCGTATTCACAGGCGTTTTGTTGAGGCTACAGTTAAACCCTAAGGTTCTAGAATTGTAGAGTTTAAGGAGTACTCGAAGAATTTATCCTTCCTTATATTGCATGGAGACGCTGCTTCTAGTGAGAGTGAAGAACAAGAGGAAGAACTGGAGGGTGAGGACCTAGTCTCCATAGTTTAACAAGTTGGAGATGGTGAGAGTAATGCACCAGAAGAAGACCTTGATGATGCTCCTTTAGTGCCTTTCACCGTCTAAAAGAGAAAGATGAGAGTTGATGATCCCAACGATCCACCCTCTTTGATTGCTGTTATTGGAGACATACCCTCATTTCTTACTGGTAATGTGACCCATGTTACTGATATTGTTGGCCTTACTTTGCCATCTTCCGTTCAACCTCTAAACTTTCAGTGGCCATGACTACTACAGTTCTCCACCACCATGGCTGAAAAAGAAACGAACCGCTCATGCATCAGGTCAAGCCCTTCAATTACCTTCTATGTCAGCTATAAACATCTAGGAAGATTGCTGCAACCACTCAATCACGTATGGATAAGGCATTGGAGGAAGTGGTTCAAGCCAATGCCACTGCAAGGAAGAAGGTGGTAGCTATTCTAAATTTCAAGGACATGTCGGCAGTTTCAAGAGACATAAGTGCGGTTGCAGGCAGTGAGCATTTACAACCTTTTTAGATGCCCCTCCTGTAACTCATGATGCAATTACTGTGTCTGCTTGGAGTCCTCTGCAGGAGTCTTCAATACCTAATGAAAATACTAGAGAGCCCATCCACGTTGACGGAGATGACTTGAGAAGGGAGGACCCAATAGACTTGGTTCCTACCATCAAAGAAGGAAATACTATCCTGATCAAGGAAAGTGATGGTAACAGTGATAGCCACGTTGCTTTTGCAGATGTTCTGGCGAGTGCGGGTGATGCGCTTGCTTTGGAGCCTGCTATCATGCATGCAGCAGTTAAGGTTTCAGAAATCAATTATTTGCGACCTTTACCATCATTGCTTTGTCAAAAATGTCCTGGTTTTAGTGTTTGACATCTCATTTGTTTATTTTCTTTTTTAGACATACACATCGTGTCTTAATATGTTGTAGACTCTCTGATGGGTTCTACTCTTGTGCTAGACAACCTGACTACGAGAGAGGGGCCTGCCATCTCCGTCAGCCGGTGATGCCATCCGAAGTGGGTTCTCCACACTTCCAAGCAATAACTTTAACTTTTGGAATTGCCCCTTCATTTTGTTCACTTTTAAATTTCAGTCTGGATGATCTAATGTTGGAATTTTTATACCCACCGAAGCCTAACTGGCAGGTGATTGAATCAGCATCAATGTAGTCCGTCCATATCAACTTATTTAAATTGTGGAGGCCACATTCTATGGAACTTTGAGGAATTGTGTGGACACTGTGATGACTAATGAACATGTCTCCAGCGAAGCTCTGACAGAGATACTGGTAGCCTTAATATCCAGCACTACAAATTTGTTGAGTCTGGAAGAGTCATTATCACTCTGAGCTTTTGTTGTGGATTTTCTACTAGCCGACCACGATTGGAAGTATTCTCTTTGCAATGTTTCCTCTGGTAAGATGGAAGCAAAGATTTAGCACCTAAAAGCCAAGTCTGAGGGAGATCTAAAGCCCTTTTGAAAGAACAAGAAGCGGTGGCACGATCTTTAGAGGAAGCTTGGTCTTAAGATCACGGTTTGCTTTCTGATGCAAAGGTTGGCGATCTTGGTTTAGCCTATCACACTCGCAATCTTGCCAACTTGCAGAGAACCTTGGAAGACTTGATGGAGGAGATCCGAGCTAGTGAGCTGAAAATCAAAGAATTATCGACACAATTCTTGGGGATTGAAGATAGATTGTAGCAATGTCAGGAGTTGGTGGTATAGCTAAAGGCCCAACAACAATCCCTCTAAGTAATGCTCAGTCAGATTCATAGAGGTTCAGAAGAATAGTTGAGGAGGTTGGTCAAAACAAATATTCAAACTGTTCAGAGGAGCTCAAAAAATCTGTTGGAGCTAAATTTCAATCATTAAAATGATCTTAAGCACTTCTTTTATTTGATAACAATGTTTAATTAATCTCTCCATTCATTTATTTTTTAGACATTTAGCCTTTGACTTGTTCACTTTGCTGCAGCATCATAGTTTAGTTTCTATGTATCCAGCTCATGATTTTCTTTGGCGAGGCTAACCTCACTTTGCATTTTTTTTGGTTTGATTTGATAGTACCAGAGGTTTTGTACTGAACTTAGATTGGTTTGATGTTTCAATATCATGCTGGCCATAGGTTTAATGTTGAACTTTCGGTTTGAAATGATAGACCAGAGGTTTTGTGTTGAACTTGGTCTTTGTAGGATTTATCTTACAGAGGTATAATGGTCAAATTGCCATCAAAATTCTACCGATTACCAGAGGTATGTTTTCACACTTGGTAAGTACTTTGAGTTGCTAAGAAACTTATAATTTTATTTTTACTAATCAGGCAAAACTTAAAGAGGTTTAATACTAGACTTGATAGACTTGGCTAATTGGGGTCATCCTAGAGGTTTCGTATTAACCTTTTGGTTTATTGACCCGGACTTTCTCAGAGATTTGATATTGAACTTGCTGAACTTGAGAAATTTTAAACTTTTTAGAGCTTTGATAGTAACTTTATGGACTTGAGAAATGTTTGGACTTTTCAGAGATTTGGTATTAACTTGATGGGCTTAAGGAATTTTGAGGGTTACCTAGCCAGACAATTGCAACTTGCATTTTTGGCAAAGGAAGATAGATAAAAGTTGTGCTGACTTCTTCCTTTTCTTTTAGGTATTGAAGACTCAGATCGCTTGCGGTCTTCTTAAGATTTGGTATTAACTCTTCACTTTTCGCGATGAGTGTCATGATGAAATTCCATCTTGGAAATGACTTAGCATTAATAACGTCCCTTCATTACTCGCACCTAAGAGATCCAATATTATGACTTCTGGATCTTCTTCTAGAGGTACAAATTCCCCCAAGAGAATTTGGGTACTTCCAAAATCGAGCTTTCTTTTCACTTTCAATCTCTTTGGTTTGGCTTTTCTTGTTGCTTTGGACGAAGAACATCAGCTAGCCTTGTTTTCTCTGCAAAGGAGTGGTTCCATATCCATGGACCCTCCAGCCGATGATGATGAGGTTGAAACCTTCAAATCTAAATAAAGATCTGCGAATCAGGCTTCTCATCTGCATCAATGGAGTAAGATTTTTTTTTTTGCTTCCATCTTTTTTTGTTTTTTGTCCCTTCTGATTTTTTGTGTGCTTTTGGTTTTGTAGTGCAACTCTAGGCTTCAGATTATTAAGAATTGATGAGTTTCTTTCTAACTAGTGAACTAACTAATGATGCTACCTTGGCATGGCATGGAAGGGAAATTGTCTTTCTAGTTTGATTTCTATGTTTAGGATAGCACTATTGGTTGGTAGTTTCAACCTTCTCACTTACAAAACCTTTGGCCACACTGAGTTGCAAAGGGCTTAGAGGGTTTCAAATGACATGGCATATCTACTTGGGTTTTGATTCCAGGGTTCCATAGACTTTCGAAGGCCATAGTATCATCGTGGATTTTCGAAGGCCATGTGATAGAGATAAGATTAGTTACTTAGTTAGATTTGATTAGATTGAATTATAGATTTGGTTAGATTTTAAACGATTTGTTAGTATCTTATTACATTAGGATTTTCTATAAATATGGTTAGTAAAACTCTAATTTTATTTAGTGAGAGATGATTAATGAAAATTGATTGTATGTGATTTACTTCTTCCTAAATCTTTCCCATGAGTAATTCGTGAGAGAGTTGGTGTGTGATTCGTCCGAACATGAGTTCCAAAAACCCTAATTTATCCCAAAACCAAATTTCTTCTCCGAAATCACCACTACGAACCCTAATTTCGCTTCCATCCTGCATCAAATTGATAGAGATAAGATTAGTTATTTAGTTAGATTTGATTAGTTTGGACTAGAGATTTAGTTAGATTTTAAAAGATTTGTTATTATCTTGTTGTATTAAGGTTTCTATATATATATATTTTGTTAAAGCCTAATTTTATTTAGTGACAGATGATTAATGAAAATTGAGTGCATTTGATTTGCCTCTTCTTAATGCTTTTCCGTAAATGATTCGTGAGAGAGTGGGCGTGTGATTCGCCTGGACATAGGTCCAAAAATTCTAATTTATCCCTAAACCCTAATTTCTTCCTCAAATCACCACCACAAACCCTAATTTTGATTCCATCCTGCGTCACCATGGAATCCTTCTAGATGGCCTCTGCCTTGTCTATTATTGGAAAGTGAGCATTTTGGAGTGCGTGCTGAAGCTATCTAAGAAACAACTCATCCGAGGAAGTCGTTCGCCATTTCAAGTTCACATTGCAGATTTCGTTGGATCCGCAGTTTGCTTGGACTCCTTGAATCAATTTTTTTCCTTTTACGACTTGTGTTAAATAAATCAAATTACAGATTCATTATAATGCTCAGAAAATATGAACTCATTATAACACTTAGAACATATGAATTCATTGTGGTTCTCAGAACAACCGATGTAATTTGAATCGAACTTTGGATGTAATACTTGTATGCAAAGATTAATTAAAGAATTTCATTCATCTATACATTTGGCACACTTGTTTTTTTTTTCCAAATATTTGTACATTGCTTTATATCGGTTTTTAGGATTTTTACCAAATCCTTAGCTATCAACAGGTTTGAGATGTTTTTACCAACTCCCGTTTGAGTTGAGCTAGCCATGCCATTCCTCTTAACGTGATGAGTTAGCGAGAGTTTCATTTGGGCTTAAAGGCTAAAGTTTCTCGCTATCCGCTAATGCAAAGGCTTTGGACTTATTTTTTTTTTGTTTTTCTTGTTTGGTATTGGAATGCTAATTTGCAAATGCAAACCAATACAATTAACTTTTTTTATGTTCAGCATTGGAGTGTTGATCCATAAATCCAGATCGAACTAGTTTTTTAATATAATTACCTCAACAAGAAATTTCTAAGGGTAATACTTTTTGAGGAACTTACCATTGATGGGCACCATTAGAACTTTGCCATCTGGTTTGGCCAACTGATATGCTCCGTTGGAGTAGACAGATTTTATCACGAATAGCCCCTCCCATTTTGATTGAAATTTTCCTTTGGATTTATGAGTTACTATCATAGGTGCTTTAATGTTAAGACAAGGTCGCCTGGCTTGAATATCTGTTGCTTCACTTTCTTATTAAAAGCCTAGAAAATCATCGCCTGATAGAACTCTATGTGCTGTTGAGCTTGGAGTTTTTTCTCGTTCAATGCCTCTAATTCTTGAAGACAGAGTTTATGGTTGTTTTCGGTTATCATATCCAAAGCTAATACTATGTAGAGAGATAGTGATTGAATTTCCATAAGTAAAATAGTTTCACAGCTGTATACCATAGAAAATGGCATGGCACGGTAGTGTGCTAAGCCAAAAGACACTCGCTGAGCTTCTTATGCCAATCTCATTTATTTCTTTTAACGAGTTTCTTCATTATCTTAATCATTGTCTTGTTGAATGCTTTGGCCAAGCCATTTGCAGCAGGATTATAGGCCGTTTATGTGACACTTTTGATTTTGAATTTGTCGCATAGTTTATTGAATTCCTGACTAATGAACTGCAGTTCATTGTCATGGATTATCCTTTGAGGAACACGAAAACAGTAGATGACATAGTTCTTTACAAATTTTACCACATCAAAAGCTTTAACTTCCTTCAATGCTATGGTTTCTAACCATTTAGAAAAATAATCAGTAATTGCAAGGATGTACCAAGGACCTTTTAAGGAAGAGGGAGGGATAGGTCTAACCGCATCAATACCCCATGCTTCAAATGGCCACGATGTAGTCGTGGGGTATAAGTACTCTGAAGGTTGGTGGCAATAGTCAGCATGGATTTGGCATGCGTGACATCTTTTTGCATAAGTTATGGCATTGGTGATCATCCTTGGCCAATCGTAGCCCACTCCTCATAGCCTTTTGTAGAGCTTGGGTCAGGATTGGTGAGCACCACACATGCCATCATGGACTTCTTGTAGTGTAGTTTGTACTTCTTTGCGGGATAAACACCGAAGCAAGATTCCATCATAGGATCTTCAATATAATTGTTAAGTGACAACATTGTAGAAGAATCGGCTTGCCCTCCATTTAATGGAAGTTGCTTCTTTGGGATCTTCAGGAAGAATACTATAGAGTACGAAATCCACGAATGGGAATCACCAATCTCTAGACTCCATACTTGATAATGTTTCATAGACTTGTGATCTTTGTGACTTGTTTGATAGCCTTATTGATTTCTAGAGCGTGTTCTGGATAATACAAGTTTCTGTTAGCAGCCAATATTTTTGGCTCTACCTTGGGCGATAGCGCTAGAACGGCTGCTAGAGAGACTAAAGAATCAGCATGTGTATTGTCTTTTCGGGGTATATGGTCAATGTAGAACCCCTCAAATTTATCTACCCAGGTGATAACAGCTTGATAATAGGGAATTAAATCATCATTCCTTGCCTCATACTGACCTTTGACTTGATTGACAATTAATTTTGAATCGTCATATGCTTCCAAATATTTCTCCACACTTCATCGGATATTTGTAGTTCAATGATGAGAGCGTTGTACTTGGCTACAATGTTCGAGCAAGGCTTTGTCAACAAGTATGCGTAAGGTAGTATATCACCTTTAGGCAAAATAAAGACTATCCCTGGTCCTGAATTAATTTTTCCTCTTTGGCCCATTCTTGCAGTTCCATCGAAGAATATTTGCCAAACACCATCTTTCGAAGTTGAGTTGCTTTCAATTATTTCGTTGGGCATGGCTCCATACAGCTTTGAACTCTCTAGCCAAGAAGTCTACAATGGCCTATCCCTTGGTTGCTTTTTGAGGGACGAACTTCATATCATACTATGAGAGAAGTAGTGCCCATATGGTTAGCCTTGAATTTAGTAAACCTAGTTGAGTCATTAATATCCTTAAGGAATTTAACCTGGATATGACTTGGGTTATTTGTCCCACTTGGCGTTGTCTTGTTCTTCTCGATAGGATTGTATTTGTATTCATCTTAAATCATTGTTCACTCAAATAATAGATTGCTTGCTCTTGTCCTTTTTCATTGGCTTGAGCAAGTAGAGCCTCAAGGCATGATCAATGGCTCTTACATACAGGAGAAAAGGTTTATCAGACACTGGAGTAATTAGTACTGTTGGATTGATGAGATACTATTTGATATCATCAAAAGCTCTTTAACACTCAGTGTCCCAGGTAAAAGATACGTCTTTCTTCATATTTAATTGACAAGTCCTTATTAAGTCAAATATTGTTTTCAAATCATTGATGTGATATCTTTGCTTCGGCTTTTGACTGCAATATCATCCACGTAACACTCTACGATCTTTTGCAAGTGATCACAAAAAATTACTGTCATAGCTCATTGGTATATTGCTCTTGAGTTCTTTAAGCCGAAAGGCATCATTGTAGTAGTAATCCCCTACGGTGACCTAAAGGATGTATGTTTCTCATCTTGTGGATATATCTTAATTTGGTTATATTCTGAGAAGCCATCCATGAAGGACATCCTTTCAAAACTGCATGTGTTATTAACCATTACATTGGTAATTAGGATTGGAAAATTGTCTTTTGGACATGTATCATTCAGGTTTCTGAAGTCTATGCAAACCTTGACTTTTTTCTTTTTCTTGATGACTAGTACAATATTGGCTAACCATCAGGGTGTTGTTCTTCATGAATGAAGTCACATACTTTTAATTTTTTTTACTTCGGCTTTAATTGCTTCTTGCATTTCTGGTTTAAACTTTCTTTGTTGTTGTTTCACTGGTATAACATCATGCTTGATGTTATGCTATCTCTAGGTCGAATCCTGGCATATCCTCATAATTCCATTCGAAGACATTCATATACTCTCGTATAAACCCGATCCGGTCTTACAGTCCATCCCGATCCAAGTTCTTACTTACGAATATGGGCTTGGAATTTTTATCACCTTCCATATTCATCTAGATGACTTGATCTTTTGTGGAAGGTTCACGTTGTTCAAACCAAAGTTTCCACTGTGCATCCATTTTTTTTGCCCAAGCTTGAGCGGAATCTTCGCTTTTGGATCCTTCTTGACTTATTTGGGTAGCAGAAACCATGTTGACTGTCATTTTACTGAATAATCTCCTCAAACCCTAATTAGAATCGCAGCTAGATGTAGAAGATGATTGTGCCAGAGTGCTTTCAGAGAATCTTCTTGGAGAACATTCATCTCTAATTCAATGGTAGAAGTATAGCCTAAACCATACTTGATTTTCCTATAATAGTCGATGCTTAACCTTTTGGCATGCATGGCTGCAGGGGGAGTCTCCTCGTGCTGTTGATGCATAATGCTTCACTTTTTGCAAGATCATATCCCACTACTCTCTTCATCTTACGAGAGTTTGGATGTGAGCTACTTAGAGCTGATTTGGGTTTAAGGGTGGCTTTCCCAAAGATGATAGGGCACTAGTTATGCCTTGCTCGTACATCGAACATGCCATCGGCTTCCTCTTCAGTGCGTTGATTGATTGAGTTCGAGTAAACCAATATATGTAATGCTGGTATCTTATTATGTTTCTTAATTATTACATCTTTAGTTTCAAATGTATTATCAGAACTAGACAAGATCTACTCAAAAATAGTACCTTCATTAAGGATCCATTTGCCTTCATCATCGGTGATTGGATTAATATTTGCATCACTTATACCGATTACAAGAGGAACCATTTCAATTGAAGTTTTTTCTGAGCCATCATCTCGCTCTAAGTCTACTCTATTGCCATTCTCTGGATCCTCTTGATATAGAAATACATCAGTGAAGTAGTTTTTCACTCCCTTGAACAATTGATTTTCTACCTATACCACTTTAACCACCTTCTTTGTCCACGTACTTCAATCACTGATAAAGGGTGGATGGGATGATCAAGTTGGAGCGAATCTATGGTCGTCCCAATAGGAGGTTGTAGGAAGTTTTGTCATTGATGACATGGCAAGTCACCTTCATTTTAAGATTGCTTATTTGATATTTTAGTTGAATCTTCCCCACAGGTTGGTTGCTCTGAGCGTTGAACCGATAGATAGTGGTTGTTGTCATCACCAACGTTCAAATTAGGATCCAAAAGAATTGCAGTAGATGGACCTGCATGACACTTAGAGTAAAGCCTAATTCAGTCAGTATTCTTTCAAGTTTGGTTGACCCGATGTACCCATATAGTAGCGTGATCAATCATGGTCTGAGCTTTTAACCGGCATATCTTCAAGGGTGAAGGTTATGCTTGGTAGGGCCGAGAGTTGTTGGCATTGATAATGATGGCACTCTATTTCTGTTGGGAGTGGAATTTGAGTCAAGAATGACTTGGACTTAGCTAGAGCTTCTTTGAAAGTATCTCTTGTCTACTTGGAGAGCTGCAGCAATTCATGTATTGTATTGCGTGCAAGGATATTTGCCAACTGCGCTAGGATGTCGAACTTAAAAGGAACCATCAAACCTTCAGCTGCTCTTTTTCATAAGGATTTTTCAAATCTGACTTCTTTATGCTTACTCTTGTCGGGAGGTGGTTCAGGTGTTGATGGAGGAGGTACTGGATCTATGGCAAGAGGGCTTTGGCAACTCGGCGTGGTTAATCACATCATATTGTTTTAGATATACTTTCCCTAACTGAGTTCCTCTAACTAGGTCCACCATTAAGACAGTTTGATCTTCATCTGAATCAGTAAATAGATAGGTTGAAGTGTTGTATTCCTCATACCCAGAGAAATAACATGGCAACCCACATTTTCCCCTGTTCTTTTCTTCCTCTTGGAAGTTACCATGGTCCATTATTCCCCTTTAACAAGGTCAAGGTGTATCCACATTGTTTCCCCATTCGGTGCATCAACATGTAGTAAACTTTGTGTCGGTGGAGGTTGTGAACCTGTACAGATTATTCGCATAATCACCTTTAGGAGATGGACTTCATTGGGAATTTATACTTTCAGCAATTCGCGATCAAAATGGAGAGAAACCATATTCGTGGTCACTTTCTTCTTTTCTTCATTAAGGCGGAGTATCCTCACCTTGACCAGAGCTTAAATTTTATCTTTCGGGATGAAGTAATCCATAGTAGTATGGCTTATGATCATGTGATAGTGATAGTATTTGGGATCTTTTATACATCCTACTTCTTTTGGCCTCATGGGTTCAGGTAGCTCAATCATATTGTTGTTAACCAATACATTAAAGATTTTAAGAACCTGTTCATCTTTATACTAGTACTTTTTTTGTGCTCATTGTGATAGTTGTATTCTGTTGGGGTGGCAAATTTTTCTTAGGTTCCATAGGTGTGCCTATAACCAGCACATTCTTTCCTTCAAAATTGGAGGAGGGATTGCGTGTTGTTGTATCTTCTGCCTGTTGTTTGCTTTTATCGTTGATTGAGAGCCTTGAGAGTGATTTTTCAATAATCTCAGTTTGTTCTTGTAATTTTATTTATATATAGTCTAGACTACACACATGTTGGTTATGATGCTGGCACAGAGAATGTGCCTGCAGGTTTGTAGCAGCATAAAAAGAGGCATATCTTCAGGACATCTATGAGATAGGTTTCTGAATATTTCGATGAAGTCCTTTACAGATTCGCTTTTCTTCTATGTCTCTTCAGTGAGAGTGGGCATAGATACTTCGGTATTGTCCTCATAAAAGCGGGTGAGAAATCGAGCTTCTAAGTCTGCCCATGACTTGATGGATCTGACCGGCAAAGTGTAGAACCCATCGAAGGCGATTCTTTTTAATGATCCAACAAATAGCCAAGTCATCAATCATCATTACCCATGGCATTTTCAATGAGTGAATGAAAGTAATATATATGTTGATTTGGATAAGCCTTTCCATGGTACTTATCAATGTTCAGAGCTAGGTAAGTTTTAGAAAAAGGGATTAGATCCCATTCTGGTAGATAAGGGCACATTATCTTTTCCTTTTGCAGGTATCCTTGTGTGTGAGGGCATTTATTTTTGTTTGGATGTCCTCTAGTACCTTGTCTTTTCTGGTTTCTTTACGTTAGTGAAGGCCATTGTTCACTTATTTGGATCCATCTGTTTCTTTGTCTTTATCTCCGGATCTAGATGGACTTCCGCTCAATTTATTATGATCTCCTTGCAGAGAGTCCTTACTGAGCAGTTGCAACTGTACCAAGATGACATCCATTGTTGACTTTTGTTGCTCAAGCATCGCTTGTTGTTGCTGAGCTATATCCTCCTGATGCTTAAGTTTCTGGAGCCAACTATTCATTTCATCCCCATTTGTATAGATAGAAACATCTTAAGACTAGAAAGAACTTGCTGTTTTTGAGGAAGCATATGTCATCCTTAGGATTGCTTTCCTCTTCTTGCTAGTTACTACGAAGAGGAGAGATCGACTGACTTGTTGCCGATTTGATCCTATACCGTGTGTTGTTGTAGACTCCATTAGCCTTGGTGGCAGATTGACTGTCAGGAGATGAATCCAGACGTGTCACCCCTAGTGTAGGATCACCGCACCCAACTATGTTGACTGTGGCATGGGCTAGTTCGGTTTTCTTTTGAGGTTTCGTCGAATGATATCGAGACCTCTCAGGTAGCGACATCACCAAGAGAATAGTTGGTGAAGGAGTGATAACTAGCTAAAACTGAGGGTTAGCTGATAGATTTGTTGTCCTAGAGGAGGTTTGTCGAGTATAACGAATATGGGGGTGATGTTCCCTCAAGTCGAAAGTTAGGGCGAGAGACATTTCTAAAGAGATCATGTTCACCTTCGGCTTGTTGGTGTTTGCATGGTCTCCTTCAGTATTTTTAATTGAGTAGCGGATCATCAATCGACACTCACCGAGTCTTTGAACTTCCTTCACCTTGGAAACTTTGTTCTTTATTGGGTTAGACTTTTCAAAGGTTTAGGCTTCGCTCGATACTCAAACTCTTGTCTTAAGAGATTTCTTTGTGCCGTTATGGGGTTTACTGTCACCCAGGGCACTTTCCGTCATGTTATGCTTCCTAGCCATATGCTTGGCGATAATGGCCTAGTAGAACACTCACTTTCTTTCTTTGATGGTGATAGGGATGGCAGACTGGTTGACAGAATAGATTGACAACCTCTCATTGGTAACGGACAAAGCTGTACCAACAGAAGTATGTCAAAGAGTGGTTGATTATGTAATCATGACATTAGCCTCTTCTAGTATACTGAATTGGGAACTTATCCCCAAGTCACCAGCTTCTTTAGTGATGCTAGAATGTACGGCTTCCATGAGGAAGACAAGTTGACATTCCTTGCAACACAGAAGATTCCTTTGCGTTTGTTGGAGAGAGAGAGTTGGTACAGAGAAATTCTTTATACTTTTCCTGGTCGAATTCGATCACCAGGGTATCCATAGTGGTATCGACAGGCAATTTACTAGATTGCGGCATGAATTCCTCTAAGATAGAGGTTTGACTCCTCAGCAGAGTCACCAGCTTGTTTCTGTCATTTGCAATATTAGCTGAGATTGCTGGCATTATGAAAACAAAACAAAATTTTGGATTTTGAGCTTTGGAAATTGTAACACTCAAGGTATTTTTTTACTAATCATGAGAATTACAATCGAGATTTCTGGAGAGTATGTAACAATGGAAGTATGTTCAGAGCGATCCTCTTTACTTCTATTGAGTTTCCAGTGAAGGATCTTTGTTGAAGTAGAACTCTCTCTGTATGATCTTTTGGATTTGATTTTTTGATCATTTCTTATTCGTATACTCTGGAGTGGTTTTGTAGCTTGAATGGTTGTAACTGTCCCTTGATTTGTGGAAGATCGTAGTGATATTGCACCATGATTTGATCCTTCGTAGTGGGACTGCACCATAATTTAACCAGTTAGAATAACTATCTGATAATGAGGATTATATGTTTGTTAGCAGAGCTAACTCCTTTAGTTGGCGAGGCTAGAATGTCTTCCTCTGGAGAGTTGATTTCGGTCATTTAGAGACTCTTTTGAGTTTGCTTTCCTTTGGTCTAGTGAGGATATGATGTCTTTGCTGACGAAGTGGACTTTGTCTTTTGACTCTTTTGAGGCTTTTAGACTTGTCCTATTTGGCGAGAAATGTTGCTTCATTTGGCGAAGTTGGAATTTCTTGGTTTGGTGGAGAAGCTTTTCTTATTCTGCAAGGCAAAGATCTTTTGTGTGGCGAGGATAGTCATTACTATGACTTGTATTTTAACCAACTCGGCATGATGACATGTCACTTTTCTTCACTTGGTCTTATCTTAGCGGTGGGCAAATTTTACCTCCTATAATGAGTGCCATCAAAACTTCGCCATCGGATTTGGCCAATCGGTAAGCCCCATTGGAGTAGATAGATTCTATCATAAATGATCTCTCCCACTTTGATTGAAATTTTTCTCTTGATTTGTGGGTTATAATCATAGGCCACTTGCACTAAAACAAGGTTGCCTAGTTTAAACACCTTTTGCCTTACTTTTTTGTTGAAGGCTTGAGAGATCTTCGCTTTGTAGAGCTCTACGTGCTATTGGACTTGAAGTCTTTTCTCATCCAACACTTCTAACTCTTGAAGACGTAATTTATTTTTATCTTCGATAGTCATTTCCAAAGCTAATGTAGTGTGGAGCGAGTGTAACTGAATTTCCAAGGGTAAAACAGCCTCGCAGCTATATACCAAAGAAAATAGCATAACATTCATAGGCGTACGCACTATGGTGTAGTAAGCCCAAAGGCACTTGCCAAGATTTTCATGCTAGTCACTCTTACTTTTCTTGACTAACTTTTTTAGTATTTTGATCATTGTCATATTGAATGCTTCATCTAGGCTATTGTAGTGGGGTTGTAAGTTGTCGATGCGACATTTTTGATTTTGAATTTGTCGCATAGCCTATAGAAGGCCAGACTTACAAACTGCAGTCCATTGTCATAGATTATCCATTGAGGAACACCAAACCGGGACATGATGTGATTTTTTATGAATTTCACCACATCATATGCTTTAACTTCCTTAGCGCTATGGCTTTTGACCACTTAGAAAAGTAATCAGTGATTGCAAGGATGTGAAGAAGGGATGATAGGTCTGACCACATCATTGCCCCATGCTTCAAATGACCACGATGCAGTCATGGGATATAAGTATTCTAAAGGTTGGTGGCAATAATCAGTATGTATTTGGCATACATGATATCTTTTTGCATAGGTTATGGCATTTGTTATCATCTTCGCCAATAGTAGCCCATTCTCCACAGCCTATCCCAAAGTTTGTGATTAGGTTGTTGAGCACCGCACGTGCCATCATGAGCTTCATGCAACATGGATTGCGCTTCTTTGCGGGATATACACCAAAGCAAGATTCTGTAATAGGATCTTTGGTATACTTGTCTAGTGGCCGTATCATAAGAGAATCACCTTGCCCTTCATTTAATGGAAATGGCTTCTTTCGGATTCTCAGGAAGCATTCCATATAATATGAAGTCCACAAACAGAAATTGCCAATCCCTAGGTTCCATGTCAGATGATGTCTCGCAGAGCATTTTAGTTTTTGTGCCTTCCTTGATGGCCTTGTTGATTTCCCGAGCATGTTCTGGGAGATACAAGTTTTGACTAGTAACCGGTACTTTCTATTCTACCTTGGACGGTAGAGCTAGAGTAGTTGTTAGGGAGGCCAAGGCATCGGCATGCATATTATCCTTCCAGGATATGCAGTCGATGTAGAACCCCTTAAATTTTTCTGCACATGCAATAGTAGCTCGATGATACGGAATTAAATCTTCATTCCTTATCTTGTACTCGCCTTTGACTTGATTGACGATCAATTTTGAATCGTCGTATACTTCTAAATATTTCACCCCCATTTCCTTGGCTATCTGTAGTCTGATGAGAGCATTGTACTTGGGCATGCTACAAATATTTCATCCTCATGTGAAGTAAAGACTACCTCAACTCCCACAATAATTCTCTCTTTGATCCATTCTTATGGCTCCATTGAAGAACATTAGCCACACACTTCTTTCGAAGTTGTGCTGCTTTTGATTGTTTCACTGGGTGTGGCTTCATATAGCTTGGAGATTTTGGGCACTGGATGATCAGTCCAAAAGTTTGCAATGGCTGCTCTTTGGTTGCTTTTTGAGGGACAAACTTCATATCATACTGCGAAAATAGTAGTGCCCATTTGATGAGTCTTGAATTTAAGGAACCTGGTTGAGTCATTAATATCTATAACGGATTTACCCAAGATATGACATGAGTTGTTCATCCCATCAGGTAATATCTTATCTTCTGAATGGTAAAAAGAGAGCTAAGCATTCCTTTTCCATATGAATGTATCGTGTTCAACTACAATCATTGTCCAACTCTAATAATAGATTGCTTGCTCTTATCCATTTTCATTTGTTTGAGCAAGTAGAGCCCCTAAGGCGTGATCTATCGCCCTTACATAGAAGAGGAAGGGTTTACCGGACACGAGGAAGGTTAATACCGGTGGATTGATGAGGTATTATTTGATATCATCAAAAGCCCTTTGACATTCAGTGTGCCAGATAAAAGTGACACATTTCTTCATCTGTCTAGAAAAGGGTTGACATTTGTCGGCTAAATTGGCGATGAAGCGACATATGTACACTAATCGTCATCGCAAACCTCAAAGTTCCTCGATACTCTTTGGAGGTTGCATGCCTCATATTGCCTTTATTTTCTCAGGGTATAGGTGAATACCTTTTGCTATAACCACAAAACCAAGAAACTTTCTACTAGATACCCCTAGGAAGGACTTTATCGGATTCATCTTCAATTGATGAGCCCACATTATGTCAAATATTGTTGTCAAATCTTTGATGTGACTTTCTCTGTTTTGGCTTTTGACTACAATATCATCAACATAACACTCAAGAATTTTTTGCAGGCGATCTGAAAAAGTTACCGTCATAGCTCATTGGTATCTTGCTCCAGCATTTTTCAAGCCAAAAGGCCTTATTGTCTAGCAGTATATCCCTTGGGATGTTCTGGAGGACATATGCTTTTTATCTGCTATACATTTTAATTTTGGTTATATCTAGAGAAGCCATTCATGAAATACATCCTTTCAAAACTGCATGTATTTTTAATTATCACATCAGTAATTAGGAGCAGAAAGCCATCTTTTGGGCAAGTATCATTCATATTTCTAAAATATATGCAAGCTATGACTTTTCCACTTTTCTTCATGATTGGTACAATATTGGCTAACCAGTCAGGGTATTGTTCCTTATGGATGGAGCTGCAAACTTTTAGCTTCTTCACATCGGCTTCGATTGCTTATTGCATTTCCGATTTGAACTTTCATTGTTACTGTTTTACCGATTTAGCATTGGGTTTGATATTGAGATGATGTTGTACTTTTTTTGGTTCAAATCCTGGCATATTCTTGTAATTCCATGCGAAGACATCCATATACTCTCTTGTGAGCTCGATCAGGTCTTGCAACTCATCTTAATCCAGTTTCTTACTTACAAATATGGGCTTGAATTTTTATCATCTCCCATATTTATTTGGATGATTTGATTTTCTGTGGAAAGTTTACGTTGTTCAAACCTAAGCTCCCACTGTGCATCCATTTTCAATGCCCATACTCAAAAGGATGTTCACCATCAGATCCTTTTAGGTCTAAATGCGTAGCAGATACAATATTGACTATCATCTGCTGAAACAATCTTCTCAAACTGTAATCAGAATCACAGCCTGATGTAGAAGATGATTGCACTGACTGTGATTTAAATTGTACACTTCCATGTGCTAGAGATCGGCAAGTAGTATAAGAGTAATAAATCAACATCATTCTATCGACGATCATTTGATTATTGTGTAACACTAAGAATAAATTATGAAACTAAAAAGAAATAAAGATTGGTTTTTTATTAACAAAAATTAAAACTAAACTAAAGAAGATATTAATTTACTTTAACTAAAATTATTAGTTAGATGGATTTAACTCCCTATAGAATAATTTACTTGATGTATTTATACTTTTTTATATCTTAGTTGCAAAGATCACGTGGTCTTCCTACAATCGGAAATAAATTATTAAAAAATAAAATCTAATAAAGTTGTAAACTTGATACTTTGAATAACTTTTTCCAATTAATTCCATATGAATTTTGAGTTTTTCTAAGTATTCAATATGAATAACAAAATTAAATGTTCAAAGTCTAATCATACACCATTCCTAAAGAGTCCATTACATATCAAATCCTAAGCAACGAATATATCGTCAAACAATAAAATATCAATGACTCAAAAATCAAATCTTAATCGAATCCTTTCATGGATAGCAGGGGATCAAAGATATGAACTTTATGTAAATTGATGAGTACCATATATTGCATATTTATAGCCTCCAAAGTATTTATTTTTGTATTTAAATAATACTACTCAGATATTTTTAGTGTATTTTCAGGTGAAACCTATTCCTACAAGAAGATGATATAAAGTCAGAGCCAGATTAGGAAATCAAGTCCAGAAAAGAGTTAAAAGTGAATCAAGTTACAAGATTGTGAAGCTGTAAAAGATCTAAGTCTAATACAGTCATTTATATCAAAAGGATAAGACCAAAACTTCAGGCGGAAGAAAGTTGAAGCCCATAACTCAAAATTTTGCAGCTATTTAGCGGCAATTGCAGCCAAATAGTGGTAGTAGTGGGCCCAATTATCATGAGATTTTTGCAAGGTCTTCGATGTAATTTTGTAGTAACTCAATTGTATTAAGATTAGGGTTTGGTTCTCTTAAGTCTATATATTGGCCGTATATTTGTAACTAGGGTTTTTTAATGCAATTTTTGTACTCATATTTATTAATAAAATTACGGTTTTGCCGAAGGGGTGACGACTGCCATATTGAACTCAAGAGGTACCCTTTGCTGCGTATCATTATTTCTTAGGTAATTTTCTTTTAATTGCTTTCTAGTTTAGATTAATCTTTCTTTCTAGATTAGATTATATTGCCTTCTAGATTAGATTTTCTTGCTTTCATGAATAAAAATCATATTTATATTAATTAGAACCATGAGTAACTAATTAGCTTAGTCCTAGGATGTAGATGAAACTAGGGATAAATCTTATATTATTCTATTTGTATTCTCTCTAAAATAAAAATAAGAAAGATAAATTTTTCTATGAAATAATAAAAATACAAGAACTCGTAGATTAAAACTTTGATAGGTTATACTTAATTTAAGTATTTTGATAGTCTATGCTTAGTTAGGGTTTAAAGTTGTTGGTTTTTATTCGTTTTGTTGAATTAATCTAATAATTTAGTTGATTTCTATTCAAAAGTAATTTCTTTGATGGATTATACTTACACACTAGTTGATAGTCCGTACTTAGGATGCTTTAAGTAGGAATTTAAACTAAAAGATTAGATTTTTATGGAAGAAAGAAGATAAAATAGATAATACTTGGTTGTGAACTAGTGGATTCTATATTCTAGGCTAATTAGAATTACAAATTATCAATCTAGACTCTTAGTTAGCTCGTTAGAACTAAAAAATTAGCGAGAACACAAAACACTTTAGATTCTCGTGGGAACAACCTGTAAAGTGCTACAACCGATACTATGTGCTTGTAGTAGATTTAACACATCAAGGTTTTGGCGACGTTGCGGGGATCAACGGTATTTTCTTGATTTTCTAATGTTTTACGGGTTAACAATATGTGTTGAGTGTGGAGAGACCTGAAAGTTCCGATACAGGAAGAAAAAAGGTATGAGAAAAGTTTAAAAAGTACACTTCAAAAACTAAAGAGCAAAACTTTCTGGTTTTGCTGCAAAATAGCTGCAATTGCCGCTATTTAGCGGCACTTTTAGTGATTCTCTCCTCCATTTTCTCTCTGATTTTGTATTTTAAGTCCCTGGTTCTGTAAAAAAATTAGAAACTGTGGGACATCACATTTTTCTTTGATCATATTTCTTCCACCGTTTTATCTTCACCACACCCCACTTTTTGCATGAGTTTAGCAAACTCACGCATCTACTCACGGTCGCTGGTTCATATCACATTGGACCCGTGATCAATTTGGTCGATTAGTGAGATTATATTTGTTCATGGGAGACAAAATGGACCAACCGATTCTGACTTTCACACGTAGCGGGTAATATATTAGTGAGATTATATTTAATCATTGCGCACATCATTACCATCACGTATCAAACTTTCACACGTAGCGGGTAATCATTATGAATTAAAATCGCAGTATATCAGCATATTTTCTAAATTAACTGGTTCTAAATCTGAGGACGCATATATCTTTATTAGTGATTTTAGAAAGTGTGTGTAATGATTAAACTGCAGAACTTGTCGGAGGATGCAATTAAGCTCCGCTTCATTCCTTTCGCTCTCAAAGATAATGCTAATAAATGGTTGTACAGTATGCCTACTAATTCAATCACTACTTGGGATGAATTTCTTATAGTTTTTCTTAAGAAGTATTATCCCAGGCACAGGATGGCAAAAATTCGAAATCAAATTAATCAATTCGGTCAAGTAGCGGGAGAACCTTTCAGGAAATACTTGGAACGGTTCAAACATTTATTAGCTCAGTGTCCCCACCATATGATAGAAAAGTGTCGGTTGTGTCAAATCATGTACGAAGGACTCAATTACACATCCAAAACTCTTCTTGAGTCCTTTTGTCAAGGAGAGTTTATGAGAAATAATGAGGATGAAGCATGGGACTTTCTTGAGGACCTATCGTCGAAAACTCTGTAGTGGGCGAGTCGCGCTGAGAAATCCAATGTATCAACTTCTGTGCATAAGGGTGGGATCCAAAGCGTCGACTGCTCTATAGCTGTCGAAGCTAAGATTGCAACTCTTATAAGGAGAAATGAGGCATTGGAGACTCCTAGCACTCTACTGGTGGATCAAGTAAATCAAATTCAAATTCCCACATGCTTAAATTGGGGAGCTCTAAATCATATTATGGAGGAGTATCCACTATTAATGAATCGCATGGATCCAAACTTGAGCAGGCTAACGCCTTATATCAATGACCTATGAACAATCTTTACACACCTATAAATAATCCGGGTTGGACGAATCACCCAAATCTCTCATGGGTTCAAGGGCAATTAAGGGGGCCTCCAACCCTAACATGCAACCTCCACCTATTAGTCAGTTCCCGAGACCTAATGTGGTTGTATATCAACACCCAAATGATACGAATCAAGGGAACAACCAGAATAGATCACCTGCGCATAATCAATCATATCCACAACAGGGGTCTAGCAATGATTATGATAGATGGCTAATGGCATTTGAAAGGAATGTGGAGAATCTTTTCAAGACAATGTCCAATTTAGACACACAAATGCAAAACTTAATGAAAGTGTGTATTGACTTCATACAACAGACCGACCAATAGTTTCTTGTAAGTTCTCAGTCGATCAAGAATATAGAGCAGTAGGTTAGACAGTTAGCCATACAGCTAAGTGAGCAGAGGCCAGATACCTTTCCGAGTCAACTAATAATGAATCTCAACTCTAACTCATCTCAGTCTGCTTCGTCCTATGTTCACCAATACAATGTCATTCACACGCTCAGATCTGGCAAGCAAGTGGATAATAATGTAACCATGTCCCCTGATCTCACTTCTATTATTTCGCAGGCTACACATACTTTTCCATCTCTTTCTCCACAACCATCTCCATCACTTCCATTACCATCACATGCTCATTTGGAAGAACCTATTCATAAACCACAAGCACCATCTCCAATCAGCTTAGGAAGCCTTCACTGCAAGTAGAGAAGATTCTTGAAACATTTCATCAGGTGAAGGTTAATATTCCACTCCTTGATATTATACAATAGGTTTTCACTTATGCCAAGTTTCTCAAGGATTTGTGTACTAAAAAACGAGCAAGAAACATTCCTGAGAAAGTTTTCTTACTGCAAATATATCGCAAATCCTCTCTAACTCCTTACCGTCAAATACAAAAATCTAGGTTCCTCTATAATCGCATGCACAATTGGAAACACTACATTTGACAGGGTATTGCTTGATCTAGGGGCAAGTGTCAACTTACTTCCATACACTATTTATCAGCAACGGAGGTTAGGAAAAGTTCAACCTACCAAGGTCACGTTACAGCTAGCTGATTGTTTGATAAAGAGACCACTTGGTATACTTGAAGATATGTTCATTAAGGTCGGCGAGTTCATCTTTCTTGTAAACTTCATTATCTTAGAAACTGGGCCGATTTCCAATCTACGGAATCAAATTTCCGTTATCTTGGATAGACCATTCCTTGCAATATAAAATGCATTAATTGATTGTAGGAGTGGCCTCATGAAGCTATCATTTGGGAATATGACTGTGGTATTGAACATATTCAATATGGATGAGCACACAACGAACTCCCTTATTGAAGTAAACATGATTCATAGTTTGAACTCTTATTCTACCTCTTGTGCTAATGATGAACCCTCTTTTGAGCAAATTTTTGAAGATGAGCTCATGTTATTAGACGAATTGACATATACTAACTCTATATATGATGATACTTATGCAAGTTTGTCATTGATTTATGAGCAAATCTTTGAGGATTTGTTCGCAGAGGGGCTTGCATTACTTCGTGAGTTAGAAGAGGCACCACACTTCACAGTTGGTTCACTTGATCATATTGCACCCTTCACACCTCACGATATTCCTACATGTGTGCTTGTTACTAACAATGATTGGTAGGTTTATAATGAACAATTCTTTAACCCAATTATTAATGCTTACATGTAGACAAAGAAAAAGTAAGGATGACATAAGAAGCAAAAAGGTAATTTCGTAACTTATAGGAGGATAATGAGACACACAATGCACCCACTTCACGTTTAAAATGCACACACTATGAAAGTGGGAAGCAATCGAGAGATCGTAACTACTTTTCACGCGTTAATAGGGTGATGATATTGAGATTATGACTTTTCATGACTCCCATTATTTGTATAATATTTGTACAAAAATTTTCATATTTATTTTACCATCCTTGGTTCGTGCATGAGGGCATATACGAGTTTAGGTGTGGGGGAGTGGGTTAGGGTAGTTTCTTCATATTTTCCTAGGATTTTTAGTTTTTTTATAATTTTTATTTTACTTTAAAATTTTTGAATTTCTTTATTTTACACTTTAGGTAGTTTTTAAGGTAAAAAGTTTTTTGAAAAAAATCTAAAAAAATATAAAAAATTTCTTAAAAAAGTAAAAAAATATAAAAATATTTTCTTCAATAAATCAACCTAATTACAAATAAAATAATAAATTTAGATTTGAAGTTTGATAGGAGAGTTGATTGGATAATACACTTAGAATTTTATGAAAATAAAAATTTAAAAAATAAATACCGCTAATAGTAATTTTGAGTTAACTAAACATCTATTTTTCACTTGACAGTAGTTTATTAGGTTAAGGAAAAAGATGATAATGGTTGAGTAGTCTTATCTCTAAACAAGAATAAAAAGAATAAAAAAATAAAAAAAGGGATGAGCCTAGTATTTATGGATAGTTTATTAGGTTAAGGAAAAAGATGATAATGGTTGAGTAGTCTTATCTCTAAACAAGAATAAAAAGAATAAAAAAATAAAAAAAAGAGATGAGCCTAGTATTTATGGCAATAATCCTTAAAAAAAAAAAAAAGAGGGAGCCTGGTATTTAAGGCAATAATTCTTTAGAAATAAAAAAAGAAAATAAGAGTATAATCCGAGTAATCGGGTACTTTGCGTCTAAGCAAGCATGAATATTTGCATGAAAGGCAAAATGTTCGCAAAAAAAAGTATGATGCGAGTAATTGGCTACTTTGTGCCAAGTAAGCGTTAATATTCGCATGAAAGGTGAAATATTTGCAAAAGAAAGAGAAAAAAAGAAAAAAATATTTAGAGAGAAGAGATGAATCATGAGTTAGAGTTAGAGTTTAAAACTGAAGTAGACTATCACACATGCACGTAGATGTATAGAAGCCAATGAATTATCTATTAGTGGGTATTAAAAGATAGGATTTGAATTTTTGATTAAAATGATAGGTGTATTTGATATGATACTTGACTTGAAAACTGATAATCTAAATGCGTTCTTGAGTTTGTATATTAGTGAGATTAATTGAAGAAAATATCAAAAAAAAAAAAAAGATTTTTCTTTCTTTGTATAAATTTCTTTTATTTTTCTTAATTTTTGGTTATCCTTATTTTTCGTTTCTTTTTTCTTAATCTATTTTCTTCACGAATTTTGTAGTTATATTCACTACAAACCCTCACGAGACACCACTCGTCCACTACGATAATTTAGGGGTTTAACAGCTTGTTGCACGTGCTAAGTACAATCACGATTCCTACGAAAGTGAGTTAGGGTTTTTCTTTTTCTTTTCAGGTCTCGATTTTGCTCGAGAACTCGCAAAAAATAGGCGTTGGGGTGGTGTGATAAGTGCCATATATTGCATATTTATAGCCTCCATATTATCTATTTTTGAATTTAAATAATATTATTTGGATATTTTTAGTGTGTTTTCAGGTTAAATCTATTCCTACAAGAAGATGGCATAAACTCAGAGCTAGATTATGAAACCAAGTCCAAAAAAGAGCTAAAAGTGAGCCAAGTTATAAGATTATGAAGCTACAGAAGACCTAAGTCTAATACAGTCATTTATATCAAAAGAAAAGGACCAAAACTTCAGGAAGAAAAAAGTTGAAGCCCAGATCTCAAAATTTTGTTGCTATTTAGTGGCAATTGCTGCCTATTAGCGACAGTGGTAGGCTCAATTATCATTAGATTTTTATAGGGTTTTTGATGCAATTTTTTAGTTACTCACTTGTTTTAAGATTAGGGTTTGGTTCTCTTAAGCCTATATATTGGCCGTAAACTTGTAACTAGAATTTTTTCATGCAATTTTTGTACTTGTATTTATTAATAAAATTAGGATTTTACCGAAGGGGTGACGACAGCCATACCGGACTCTAGAGGTACCCTTTGCTGCTTATCATTAATTCTTAGTTAATTTTCTTATAATTGCTTTCTAACTTAGATTAATCTTACTTTCTAGATTAGATTATCTTACCTTCTAGATTAGATTTTCTTTCTTTCATGAATAAAAATTATATTTTTATTAATTAGAACCATGAGTAACTAATTAAATTACTCCTAGGACGTAGATGAAACTAGAGATTAATCTTTTATTATTCTATTTGTGTTCTCTCTAAAATAAAATTAAAAAATATAGGATTTTTCTATGAAACAATAAAACTATAAGAACTCGTAGATTAGAACTTTGATAGGTTATACTTAATTTAAGTATTTTGATAGCCTATTCTTAATTAGAGTTTGGAGTTATTGGTTTTTATTTGTTTTGTTGAATTAATCTAATGATTTAATTGATTTCAATTCAAAATTAATTTCTTTGATGAATTATACTTGCACACTATTAGATAGTCCATACTTAGGAAGGTTTAAGTAGGAATTAAACTAAAAGATCAGATTTTTATGGAAGAAAGAAGATAAAATAGATAATATTTGGTTGTGAACTATTAGATTCCATTTCTTAGGCTAATTAGAATTGCAAATCATCAATCTAGACTCTTAGTTAGCTCGTTAGAACTAAAGAATTAGTGAGAACGCAAAACACCTTAGATCCTCGTGGAAACGACCTGTAAAGTGCTACAACATATACTGTGCACTTGTAGTGGATTTAACACATTATAAATCAATTAAGATCAATAAGTATAGAAATCACATACCAGTAAATCACATAGGTTTTGTTATTCCGTCTGAACCAACTCAAGAATTTAGCTACTCATATTCATTATAACCATGAATAAAGAAAAAGAGAATTCTTTTATTGATTTCTATGAAAGAGGACAAAAACTAAATCTTGAATCTCTAAAAGTCTATAATAATTATTTTCTACCCAAAAGCATTCATAAGCATTACAAAATTCTGAGTTTCATCGACTATTTATAGCCATACAAAATGCTGGTAGAAATTTTATTTACAAGGAAACTCTATATTCTCTCAAAATATGTTAAAAACAATCTATGGCTCTCCCCTTTGATAGCACTATCGACAGTGGCCCTCGAGTCGAATTACAATCGACGGCTGTCGACAACCAATAGGTAGTTGTCGACAAATATGCTTGTAAAATCACTATTTTGAGCTGATATTTGAGATACGTTTTGATTATTCGATTTTTTCATATAAAACCCTGTAAAAATGCTAGAAAACACTAGAAAAACATCATAGTGAGTATTTTTATTAATAAAAATAATTTTTCATTAATTATTTTATTAATCAACAAGATTGATATGCGCTGCATTAAATAAACTAAAACAACTACATTTTTCAAGCGTAATAGTGTGCAGGAGTGCTTTTAGAGAAATGTCCTTACAGAACATTCATTTCTAGTTCAGAACTAGAAGTATAGTCTAAAGTATGCTTGGTTTTATTATAATAATCAATGTTTTTGCCTTTTGACACACACGGCTCCAGGGGAAGTCTTCGTCCTCAGTTGAAATACAATCCTTCCTCTTTTGCAAGGTCATACCTCGTTACTGTCATCATTTTATGAGAGTTTGGTCCATAACAATCAAACTACAAAGTGTTTGAGTCTTCACGTGATCTACTGATAACTATTTTAGGTTTGAGGGTAGGTTTTCCTAAGCTGATTGGATGCCGGTTACGCCTTACTTGGACAACGAGCATAGCACCAATTTCATCTTTAATGAGCTAATTTGTTGAGTTTGAGTAGATCGGTATATGTAATGGCAGTATATTGTTAAGTTTCTTAATTATCACATTCTCAATTTCAGATATATTATCAGAACTAGATATGGCATACTCAAAAGCAATATCTTAATTAAGAGCCTATTCTCTTTCATCATTGGCGTTTGGATTAATTTTTACATCACATAAACTGATTACAAGAGGATTCATTTTAATTGAAGCTTAGCCATTGTCTGGCTCTAAGTCTACTTTGTTACCATCCTTTGGCTCCTCTTGGTAGAGTATTGTATTGGTGAAATAATTTTCTATTTCCTTGAATGGTCGCTTTTTTGTATACACCACTTTAATCACCCCTATTTGTCCACGTACTTTAAGCAGCACTAATGAAGGATTGATGGGACGATCAGGTTGGAATGAATCTATGGTTGTCCCAACAGAAGGTTAGTTGTCCCAACAGAAGGTTGTAAGAACTCTTAGTATTGATGACATGGAAACTTACCTCTGTCATAAGATCTCTAATTTGACACTTTAGGTGAATATTTCCCATAGATCGGTTGCTCTTACTTTGAACCCATGGATGGAGGTTATGGCTGTTGCAGACTTTCGAATTGGGATCCAAAGGAATTGAAGTAGGCAGACCAACATGATGCTTAGGGCAATGCTTGGGTCAATCAATATTTTTCAATTTTGGTTGACTCGATATATCGCATATAGTAGAGTGGTCGATCATGGTCTAAACCTTTAACCAACATACTTTCGGGATTGAAGGTTATGCTGGGTGGGTTGACACCTGATGGCATTGACAATGCTGGCATTCTACTTTTGTTGAGAGTGGAATTTGAGTCAAGAATGACTCAGAGTCAGCCAGGGCTTCTCTAAAAGCTTCCCTTGACTCTTTGGAGAGACGCAACAATTCATGAATTGTAGTGCGTGCAGAAATGTTTGCCAGCTACGCCAAGATGTCAAATTTAAAAGGAGAAGCTAAATTCTCAGCTGACCTCTTTCACAAAAATTTATCAAAGTTGACCTCTTTGGGCTTACTCATATTGAGAGGTGGCTGAAGTGTTGACAGAGGAGGTACCAGATTTGCGGCCAGAGAGATTGGTTGTTCGTTAGGTTTAGTCACATCATATTCCCTGAGCGAGTTTCTCTGATAGGATCTGCCATTAGGACAATCGGCTCATCTTCTAAATTTGTTAGCAAACTGGTTGTACTATCATATTCTCCTGTACATAGAGAAATAATATGGCAGTCCAATTTCTTCCCCGGTCTTTTCTTCTTCTTATTGACTACTATGGTCCATTGCTCCTCATCGATGAGATCGAGTGTATCCAAATTGTTTCTCCATTTAGCGTAGGAACATGTACTAAGCCATGCATTTGTAGAGGATGCAGACTTGTGTTGATTATCCACGTAATCAGCTTTGGAACTATGACTGCATTTGGTATCTCTACTTTCTATAATTCTCGACCGAATTGGAGGGAGACTATGTTTGTAGTCACTTGCTTCTTTTATGCATTTAGGCAGACTACTCCTGCCTTGAATAGAGCCTAAATCTTGTCTTTCAAGATTAAGTAATTCTTGGTAGGATAGCTTATGATCCTGTGATAATGGCAATACTTGGGGTCTTTTATATGTCCACTTCTTCTAGCCTTTTAGATTTAGATAGTTCAATCTTATTGTTATTAACCAACATATTATATATTTTGAGCACCTGTTCATCTTTGAATGAGTACTTTTTCTGTGCTCATTGTGACAGGGTCATACTCTGTCGAGGCGACAAACTCTTCTCAGGTTCTATGGACATGTCTATCAACAACACATTCTTCCCTTTAAATTTGAAAGAGGGATCTGATGTGATATTTCTACTGCAAGCATACAGTGTCGGTTGTAGCGCTATACAGGTCGTCCCACAGAGATCTCAAGTGTTTTGTGATTCTTATTGATTCTATATTCTAACGGATTAACTAAGAATTCTAGGTTGTATTTGGAAGTTATTCTAATTAGTTTAGGATCTATAATCCACTAGTTTCCAACCATATATTTACTTCTATTATCTTCTTCTATCATAAAAATTTGATCTTTTAGTTTAATCTTTATTTAAAGTGCTCAGAGCATTAGCTATCAAGTGGTGTGCAAGTATAACTTATCAAAGATATTACTTTTCATAAAAATAAACTAAATCATTAGATAATTCTTTGAATAACATGAAAACCAACAACTCCAAACCCTAACTAAGTATAGGCTATCAAGAAACTTAATTCCAGTATAACCTATCAAAGTATTAATCTTCAAATTCTTGTATTTTAATCTTTTCATAGAAAACTCATGTCTTTATTTATTTTATTTTAGAAGAAAATTTTAGAGAGTAATTACATGGTGAATCATAATTTCATCTCATCCTAGAGCTAAGCGAAATTGGCTACTCATATTTCTAACAAGCAAAATCAAATTTTTATTCATAGAAAACAATTAAATCTAATCTAGAAAGCAAATAAATCTAAACTAGAAAGCAATTAAAATAAATTAAATAAGGAAAAATTGAAGAGCAAAGAGAATTATCTCTGGAGTCCAGTATTGTGGCCGTCACCCCTTCAGCAAAATCCTAATTTTATTAAATTAAAAATGAGTACAAACTATATCCTAATTCTATATCAATTACTGCCTTCTAAAAAACTCTAGAATACAAGGATACAGCCAATATATAGGCTTCAGAAATCAAACCCTAATTCTAACAGAGCTGAAAAACTACAAAATTACAACGAAACCACCGAAGAAAAATCAGCCCGTGGGCCCACTTCTTTGCCACTATTTGGCAGCAAATGCCGCTATTTAGCTGCAATATTTTGAGAAAATTGGTTGAAATTTCTTCCGCATAAGTCTCTTGTCATGTACTCTTTATTTTCCTGAATGTATTTGACTTTGACTCTCTGAAGTATTTTAATCTTGTAGTTTTGCTCTCATTGAACTCTTTTCCAAGCTTTGTTTCCTAATCCGGCTCTGATTTCATGCCATCTCCTTATATGAATCAGATTACCTGAAAAAGACACTAAAAATACCCGAGTAGCATTTATTTATATATAAAAATGGATAAAATATAGGAGGAAAAATACAATATATGATACTCATCACACCCCACACCTATTTTTTAATAGTCCTCGAGCAAAACCTAAACCTAAAAAGAAAATAAAAAATCCTAACTCACTTTCGCAGGAATCGCGATTGCACTTAACTTGTGCAACAAGCCTTTAAACCCTAAGGTTATCATAGTGGACAAGTGTTGTCTCGTGAGGGTTTGCAGTAAATATACCCATAAAATTCATGAAGAAAATAAATTAAAAAATAAAGGAAAAAATAAGGATAATCAAAAATCGTGAAAGATAAAAATTTTATACAAAAGAAAGAATTTTTTTATGATATTTTCATCAATTAATCTTACTAATATACAAACTCAAGTATGCATTTAGATTATCAATTTTCAATCGATTGTCATATCAGATACACTTATCATTTTAATGAAAAATTTAAAACCTATCTTTCAGTACCTACTAACAGATAATTTATTGGCTCCTATATAACTACGTGCACGTGTGATGGTCTATTTCGGTCTTGGACTCCAACTCTAACTCATAATTTGTCTCCTCTCTCATAACAATTTTTTTTCTTTTTTTTCTTTTTTTCTTTTTTCTTCTTTTTTTAAGAATATTTCACCTTTCCTGCGAATATTCATGCTTGCTTAGGCGCAAAGTACCCGATTACTTGGATCATACTCTCTCTCTCTCTCTGTCTCTTTTCTTTTTTAAGAATATTTTACCTTTCATGTGAATATTCACGCTTGCTTGGGCGTAACGTACCCGATTACTAAGATTATACTCTTTATTTTTACTCTTGAGGCTATTAGCTTAATACCAGGCGCACCCCATTATTTTATCACTCTCTTTTTTTCTTTGTTTAGAGAGAGAAGACTTATTCAATCGTTATCATCTTTGCCCTTAACCTAATAAATTATTGTGAAGTGAAAAATAGATGTATACTTGGCTCAAAACTACTGTTAGCCGTATTTATTTTTCAGATTTTAATCTTTTTTCATCAAATTCATAGTGTATCGTCTAATCTAATCACATATACAATTTCAAATCTAAATTTGTCCTTTATCTATAATTAGATTGCTCTATTGATGAAAATAAATAAATTTTCTGGTTTTTTTTAGTTTTTTTAGTTAGTTGTTACCCTAAAACTACCCAAAGTGCAAAATAAAAAAACCTAAAAATCTAAAAATAAAATAAAGATTCTAAAAAAACCTAAAAAACCTAGAAAATCACGAAGAAAATATTCTAACCCGCTCCTCCACACCTCAACTCGTATATGCCCTCATACACAAAGCAAGGGTGGTAAAATAAATAAGAAAACTATGATATACATATTATATATTTACTAGAAAATTCAAACCGGTTACTACCTCTTGATCACTTTCCACTCTCATAATGTGTCTTTTTACGTTTTGATATGGATGAACTTATGCTTTTTGTTAGTTTTGCATTTAATCTCCCCATCTTATTTTAGTTTTTCTTAATTTATATCTACCAATTTGGATTTATGTCGGGGCGATCGACGACAAAAACTATTCATTTACTTCGTCAACTTATAGAGTGATTCCGAGAGAGAAATAAAGATTTGCATATGGTATTTATTGACTTAGAGAAAACCTATGATAAAGTTCCACGAGAGATATTTTGGTGGACACTGATGAAGAAAAAAGTTTCCATCAAGTATATCGACATAATTAAGGACATGTATGATGGAGTAGTGGCCAATGTCAGAACATGTGGTGATTTAACA
Source organism: Dracaena cambodiana (assembly GCA_036321105.1). Taxonomy (NCBI): domain Eukaryota; kingdom Viridiplantae; phylum Streptophyta; class Magnoliopsida; order Asparagales; family Asparagaceae; genus Dracaena; species Dracaena cambodiana. The sequence continues at coordinate 25,733,750 of JAYEPQ010000007.1, forward strand.
AGTAATTTTTCTATCACAATTGGATTACATTAGGGATCTGCATTGAGCCCATTCTTATTTGCTATAGTGATGGATGAGCTTACTAAAGCCATTCAGGATGAGATACGTTGGTGTATGCTATTTGCTGATGATATTATCTTAGTTGATAAAATAAGAGAAGGGGTAAATGCCAAGTTAGAGTTATGGAGGTATACATTAAAATCTAAAGGTTTAATATTGAGTAGATCTAAAACAGAATATATGGAGTGTAAATTTAGTAAACGACGGATCATAAACTATAATGCTATAAAACTTGATAGGCAAGAGATACAAATGAGCAGTCAGTTTAGATATTTGGGTTCTATTATTCCGAATGATAGAGATTGATAATGATGTTAACCATAGGATACAAGCTGGTTGGTTGAAATGGAGGAGGGCAACAGGAGTTTTATGTCACTGTAACATTCCGTTAAGATTGAAAGGAAAATTTAATAAGACTGCTATTAGGCCAACTATATTATATGGCACGGAATGTTGGGCTATAAAAAAAATGTATTCACAGAAGATAAGTGTAGCAGAAATGCGCATGTTCTGTTGGATGTGCGGTAATACTATGAGAGATAAAGTGAGAAATGAAGATATTCGTGCTAAACTAGGTGTAGCTCCCATCGATGAGAAGATGCGAGAAAATCGCTTACGCTGGTTTGGTCATGTGCAACGTAGGCCTACAAGTGCACTAGTTCAAAGAGGGGAGTTTATCAATGTAGAACAAGTTAAAAGAACAAAGGGAAGACTGAAGAAAATATGGATGTAGGTGATACGCAAAAAAATGGAGTCTAGAGGTTTAAATAAGGAGATATTACTTGATAGAACTGAATGGAGAAGGAATATCAAACTGATCGATCCGGCGTGATTCTTTTTTTGGTTCATATAGCCTACCCCAAATACTTGGGATAAAAGGCTTAGTTGTTGTTGTTGTTGTTAATTTATATCTACTCTTCTTTCTTTTATTCAATAGTAAAATTTTACAGTTGGAAAGCGTACCTTTATTATCGTCCATATTCCATCCATGAGCATCTTTCATATCAGTAAGTATCTTGGTTTTAACAACATGTGAAATAATATACTCACTTTGGTGTTGTGGAATCATGAGCTTGATTATAGATGGCTCTTTCAAATCATCAGGTACCATGACCTCTTTCTTTTGAGGTTCTTTCCATTCTTCAAATATTCTAGGCTCGTCATGCAAATTTTCTTCAAACCTAATATCAAAATTCTCAAAAGAAAATACCATACTAGTGGACTTATCATTAGTCAAGTTATTATGAAGGGATAAAAATTCTTCTTCACAAATTTCTTCACAATTTCTATCAAAAGAATCAAATAATAATGTGTCACTAGCAAACTCGTCATGAGGTAAATCACCAAGCAAAATATTTTCTTTATCACCAGTTTCATCATAATTATTTTCATAATGGTCTAAAATAGTTGGATCAAAGTATTGAATTATAGACTCATCATGCACAAAATTATTTAACTCATTTTGAATCATATCTACTTCAAAAAATGACTGAAGTGCTTACTCGTTGAAGCAAAATATATTCAAACTATTAGATGGTTGATTTCCAAAAAAATTAGTATGAGAAATCGCTTTGAGAAAATCTTCCATACAAGATGCAGTTTGAGAGGATGATACAGTTTGAGAGGATGATTTTAGCAAAACTTCTATACTTTTCTCTATTCTACATGTTCGTTCCTCAGACTCATGATTGTAATTTTTCTTATTTTTCTCAAATGATTGCATCTCGAGATTATGAGTGAAATTTAATAGTGAATATGATAGATCTGTGTACATATTTGATGACAGATATGAAGTGGTTATAGGTAAATTCTCATGACATACATATCTTAATCTTTTTAATCTTTCATCTAACATGTTCAGTTGAATATCTTGTTCATGATTGAATGTAGAACATGAAAATGAATAGCCTATAAAGAAAGGATCAGATGGAGGACTCTCTTGGTATGACTCTTGATTATATGCAAAATTAGAATTTATCATCCATTCATAATTGTAATTTTGTGTATAGGAAGAGCTCGTAGGTTCATTATATGTATTGTAAATTTGATTATGACTTAGTCCTAGCGAACGTCCTATCCATGGACACTGATGATAATTATGATATGGATCACGACAATGATAGCAATCAGTTTGATTTTGAAACATAATTTTTTATTTTTTAATTTTTTTTGAAAAAGGTGGAGAGGGAAAGAGATGGAAAGGAAAAAAATAAAATAGATAGAATATTTTTTTTGTATTTTTTACCAAACCAGGGAACAAAATACATACATAGATAAAAGTTAGGGGAAAATCATGCCAAAATTGCCTCTAAATAGCGGTAATTGCTGCTATTTAACAGCAAAACTAGGGAGTTTGGCTCCTTGGTTTTGGCAGTGCACTGTTGAAATTCTTTTATTCCCCTTTTTCTGCCTATATCTGAAGTTTCAGATCTCTGTACACTCAACCCACACTGTTAACCCGTAAAACATTAGAAAAATTAAGAAAAACACCGTCTATCCCCGACAACTGCGCCAAATAATTTATGTGATATTTCTACTGCAAGCGTACAGTGTCGGTTATAGCGCTATACAGGTTGTCCCACAGACATCTCAGGTGTTTTGTGATTCTTACCGATTCTATAATCTAACGGATTAACAAAGAATTCTAGATTGTATCTGGGAGTTATTCTAATTAGCTTAGGATTTATAATCCACTAGTTTCTAACCATATATTTACTTCTATTATCTTCTTCTATCATAAAAATTTGATCTTCTATTTTAATCTTTATTTAAAGTGTCCTATGCATGAGCTATCAAGTGGTGTGCAAGCATAACTCATCAAATATGCTACTTTTCATAAAAATAAACTAAATTATTAGATAATTCTTTGAATAAGATAAAAACCAACAACTCCAAACCCTAACTATGCATAGGCTATCAAGAAACTTAATTCAATTATAACCTATCAAAATATTAATCTTCAAGTTCATGTATTTTAATCCTTTCATAGAAAAATCATGTTTTTATTTATTTTATTTAAAAAGAAAATTCTAGAGAGTAATTACATGGTGAATCCTAAGTTCATCTACATCCTAGAGCTAAGCAAAATTAGCTACTCATATTTCTAACAAGAAAAATCAAATTTTTATTCATAGAAAGTAATTAAATCTAATCTAGAAATCAAATAAATCTAAACTAGAAAGCAATTGAAATAAATTAAATAAGGAAAATTTGAAGAGGAAAGAGAATTACCTCTAGAGTCCGGTATTGTGGCCGTCACCCCTTTAGCAAAACCCTAATTTTATTAAGGGGTATTTACATATCTATCCCTTAAATCTTTATAAATTATAATTTAGTCCCCTAAATCTTCATATTTAAGATTTAGTTCTCCAAATCCTTTAAGTTACTACAATTTAGTCCCCCAGTTTATATTTTGGCCTGATTTTTTTGTTTTACCCCTGATTTTCTTCACTTAATTCCCCTTCCCTCTTCCCTCTCTCTTCTTAGTTCTTATTGGGTTCCCCCTTCTTTTTCTCTTATCTCTCTATTTACTCATTGGATTCTTCCTCTCTATATTGAGACCAAATGTAATATCTCCACTAAATGTATTAAACCTAGAAATGAATTTATCCAATATAAAGAGAGAGAGCCCAATAAATAAATTTATATTGAGACTTAAAGGTTTAATACATTTAGTGGAGAATAATACATTTTGTTTCAATATAGAGAGGGAGAACCCAATAAATGAATAGAGAGAGATAGAAAGAACAAGGGGGAACCTAATAAGAACTAAGAAGAGAGGGGGAAAAGAGAAGAGGAATTAAGTGAAGGAAATCAGGGGTAAAACGAGAAAATCGGGCCAAAATATAAACTGGGGGACTAAATTGTAGTAACTTAAATGATTTGGGGACTAAAATCTAAATATAAAGATTTGGGGGACTAAATTATAATTTATAAAGATTTAAGGGACAGATCTATAAATACCCCTTTTATTAAATTAAAAACGAGTACAAACTATATCCTAATTCTATATCAACTGCTGCCTTCTAAAAAACCCTAGAATACAAGGATATGGCTAATATACAAGCTTCGAAAATCAAACCATAATTCTAACAGAACTAAAAAACTACAAAATTACAACGAAACCACCGAAGAAAATCAGCCCGTGGGCCCACTTGTTTGCTGCTATTTGGCAGCAAATACTGCTATTTAGCTGCAATATTTTGAGAATTTCTTCCACATAAGTCTCTTGTCTTGTACTCTTTATTTTCCTAACTGTATTTGACTTTGACTCTCTGAAATATTTTAATCTTGTAATTTTGCTCTCTTTGAACTCTTTTCTGGGCTCTGTTTCCTAATTCGGCTCTGATTTCATGCCATCTCCTTGTAATAATTGGATTATCTGAAAAAGATACTGAAAATACCATAGTAGCATTTATTTATCTACAAAAATAGATAAAATATGGGAGGAAAAAAACAATATATAATACTCATCGGGAGCACGTGTTGCAGTAGCCTTGGCCCTTTATTTGCCTTTGTCTTCAACTGAGAGCCTTGATATTGATTTCTCAAATATTTCAGCCTACACTTATAATTCTTTCCATGTATGGGCATAGACTGCATACATATTTGTTTCTGTTGAGTATCATATATTATATTTTTCCTTCCATATTTTATCTACTTTTGTATATAAATAAATGCTACTCGGATATTTTTAGGGTTTTTTTTGGTAATCCGATTCATACAAGGAGATGGCATGAAATCAGAGTTGGAATAGGAAATTAAAGTCCGAAAAGTTACTAAAGTGGGCAAGACTATAAGACTACGATGCTGCAGAGACTCAAAGTCGAATACAGTCAGGAATATCAAATTTACAAGACAAGACTTTCACGTGGAAAAGCTTTCATAAATTTTTGGCATTATTGAGCCGCCAATTGGCTGTTTTACCCGCCAAATAGTGACCCATTGTGTGCCCCACAACCCGAGTTTTCTCCTGTAGCTTCGCTGTAATCTTGTAGTTTCTCAATTGTATTAGAATTGGGTTTGGATTTCCAAAATCTATATATTGGCCGTATCCTTTATTCTAAGGAGAATCCTGAACTTTTGTACTCGTTTTAAAATTAATAAAATTAGGGTTTTGCTGAAGAGGTGGCGGCTACAATACCATGCTCCAGAGGTAAGCCATTGCTTTTAGTTATTTATTTGCTCTCTAGATAGAGTTAATTGCTTTCTAGTTTAGGTTTTATTGCTTTCTAGATTAAATTTATTTGCTTTCATGAATAAAAATTTGATTTTGCTTATTAGGAATATGAGTAGCTAATTTTCTTTAGTCCTAGGATGTAGATGAAGTTAGTTTAATAGATCTAATATGGATTTATCTCATCTTCTTCCTAGAAAGAATTAAAATTATGATTTTTCTATAAATAAATAAAAGATGGAGTTCACAAATCATAATTCTTTGATAGATTATACTTAATTAATATTTTGATAATCTATAATAAGATGAAGTTTGGAATTCTTATTCTTTGTTTGTTTTTAGAATTATCAATAGAGATTTTCCTATAAATAAATTGACTTGAATATACTTGTAAATATGATTTTCTTTGATAAGTTATACTTGAATTAGGTTTCTTGATAGTCTATGCTTAGATTAGAGTTTGAAGTTTATTTCTTTTCTTTTGTTTATGAGATTTTCTACTTGATATGATTTGCTTTTAAGAAAAGTGTTATTTTTGATGGTTTATACTTGCACATCACTTGATAAGTCATACTTAGGGGCACTCGATTAAAATCAAATTAAAAAGATCACCTTTTTAATATGTTACTTAACCGTGCACAATTAAAAAATTTGGAAGAAAGAGATAATTCATTGTTAGGCTATTATTCTAATGGATTCGAGATCCTAGGCTAACATCTAGAACTTAAACTAATCTTCTCTCGATCTAAAATCTCATAGTTAGTCTATTAGACTAAGGAAAGAATAAGAAATCGCCAAACACCTTAGATCCCTGTAGGACGACCCGTACAGCACTACACCGACACTATGCGCTTGAAGTAATTTATCACATCAAGTTTTTGGCGCAATTGCCGGGGATCGGCGGTGTTTTTTCTTACTTTTCTGACGTTTTACGGGATTAATAGTGTGCGTTGAGTGTGCATGTATAATAAAGTGCAGATACAGGTAATTAAACAGGACTAAATAAGCATTGGGAGTGCACTGAAGTAAGAAGAGTCCAAAACTCCCTCTTTGACCGCCAATTAGCGGCTCAAACCGCCATTTGGTGGCTCTTCAGGTATAAAACCCCACGAAACTTTCTTGTTATCTGTATTTTGTGACACTGGTTCTGTAAAAAAATACAAAAAAAAATTATAAACAGTAGGAATCACATTTTTATTTGATCATATCTATTCCACCGTTTTATCTCTCCACTACACTCCACTTCTTGTATTAGTTTAGGAAATTCACGCATACACTCACGGTCGATGGTTCATGCCACATTGGACCCATGACCAATTTGGTCGACTTGTGAGATCAGATTTGTTCATGGGAGGCAAGATGGACCAACCCATCCCGATCCTTCAGGATCGATGTTACCCGTTGTGCTCATCACTTCCATCAAGCATAAAACTTCCACACGCAGCAGGTAAGCACTATGAGTTGAAGCCGCAGTACATTAGTATGCTTCCTAAATTCACTAGTTCTGATTCAAAAGATGAATATCTCTTTATTAGTGAATTTCAGGAAGTATGCGTGATGATAAAACTATAACACTTATTGGAGGACGCAATTATGCTCCTCTTCATCCCCTTTGCACTTAAGGATAATGCCAATAAGTGGTTGTACAGTATGCCTACTGATTCAATCACTATTTGGGATGAATTCGTTACGGTGTTTCTTAAGAAGTATTATCTCACGCATAAGACGGCAGGGATACGAAATCAAATCAATCAATTCCGTCAAGTGTCAGGAGAACCATTTTGGAAAAACTTAGAATGGTTTAAAGACCTTTTAGCTCAGTGCCCCCCCATACGATAGAAAAGTGGTGGTTATGTCAAGTCGTGTACGAAGGACTCGATTACACATCCAAAACTCTTCTTGAATCCACGTGTCAAGGGGAGTTTACGAGGAAAAAGTAGGATGAAGCATGGGACTTTCTTGAGGACCTATCGTGGAAGACTATGCAGTGGGAGAGTCCCGCTGAGAAGTCCAGTGCATCAACTTCTACACATAAGAGAGGGATTCATAGCATCGACAGCACTATAGCTGCCAAAGCTAAGATGGCAGCTCTTGTGAGGAGAATTGAGACACTAGAGACTCCTAGTGCTCCACTAGTGGATCAAGTAAATCAAATTCAAGTTCCCACATGCTTTAATTGCGGAACTCCGAATCATGTTATTGAGGAGTATCAATTATTAATGAATTCCATGGGTCACACACTTGAGCAGGCTAACACCTTATATCAACAAACCATGAACAATTCTTATGCTTCTACATACAATCCTGGCTGGAGGAATCATCCAAATCTATCATGGGGTCAAGGGCAATATTAGGGCGGCCCTAACCCTAACATGCAGCCTCCAGCCACTGGTCAGTTTATAAGACCAAATGTGTGTGCTTATCAACACCCAAACGCTTCAAATTATGGGAATAACCAGAATAGACCATCTGCACAAAACCATTCGCATCCACAACAAGGGTCTAATATTGATCAAGAAAAGTGACTTTAGTCACTTGAGAAGCACGTTGAAAATCTTCTCAAGTCTCATTCCAAATTTGGGAGGCATATGTCCAACCTTGACACACACATGCAAATCTTATGAAAGTTTCAATTGACTTTATTCAAAGAACAGGTCAGCAACTACTCGTGAACTCTCAATCTATAAAAAAATAGAGAGCAGTAGGTTGGACAATTAGCAAGTCAGATGAGTGAACGTGGCCAAGATATATTTTCAAGTCAACCCATAACGAACCCTAATGCCAGTTCCTCAAACTCCAATCAGTCGCATGTCCGCCAATGTAATGCCATTCACACGCTTAGATCTGGCAAGCAAATGGACAATAATATAGCCATGCCCCCTGATCTAACTCCTACTATCTCGCAGGCTACACCATTTCTTCCACCCCTTTCTCCACAACCATCTCCATCACCTCCATCACTATCACATACTCATTTGGATGAACCTGTTCGTAAACCGAAAGTACCATATCCCAATCGACTTAAGAAGCCTTCACCGCAAGTAGAAAAGATTATTGAAACATTTCAGCAGGTGAAGGTTAATATTCCACTCCTTGATATTATACGACAGGTTCATACTTATGCTAAATTCCTCAAGGATTTGTGTACTAAGAAACGAGCAAGAAACGTTCCTTAGAAAGTTTTTCTTGCTGCAAATATATCACATATCCTCTCTAACTCCTTTCCTATCAAGTACGATCCAGGTTCCCCTACAATCTCATGCATCATTGGGAACACTACATTTGATAGGGCATTGCTTGATTTAAGGGAAAGTGTCAACTTGCTTTCTTACACTGTTTATCAGCAACTGGGGTTAGAAAAACTTCAACCACCAAGATCACATTACAGCTAGCTAATCGTTCGATCAAGAGACAACTTGGTATGGTTGAAGATGTGCTCATCAAGGTCGGCGAGTTTATTTTTACTGTAGACTTTATTGTCTCAGAAACTGAGCCGATCTCCGATCTCCAATCCACGGAATCAAATTCCCAGTATCTTGAGTAGACCATTACTTGCAACATCAAATGCGCTAATTGATTGTAGGAGTAGCCTCATGAAGTTATCGTTTGGGAATATGACTGTTGCATTGAACATATTTAATATGGATGAGCACGCAACGAGCTTCCTCATTGAGGTCAACATGATTCACGGTTTGCATTCTCATTTGACCTCGTGCAGTGATGATGAACCCTCATTTGAGCAAATGTTCGAAGATGAGCTCATGTTATTAGAAGAATTGGCACATACTGATTCTATGTATGATGATACTTATGAAGTGTGTCATCGAATTATGAGCAAAATTTTGAGGATTTGTTTGTAGAGGAGCTCACATTACTTCGTGAGTTAGAAGAGCCACTGCCACGTTCACTTGATCCTATAGCACTCTTCTCACCTCATGATATTTCTACATGTATACTTGTTACTAATGATGATTGGCAGGTTTATAATAAAGAATTCTTTAACCCAATTGTTAATGCTAACATGCGGAAAAAAAAAAGTGGGGACGACATAAGAAGCAGACAGGTAATCTCGTGACTTGTAGGAGGTTGATGAGATATAATAATGCATCCACTTCACGTTTAAAACGCACACATTATGAAAGTGGGAAGCGATCAAGAGGTTGTAACCGCTCTCCATGCGTGAATAGGGTGATGATATTGAGATCGTAATTTTTGCGACTCTCATTATTTGTATTGTATTTGTATAATAGCTTTCATATTTTACCACACCTGGTTTGTGTATGAGGGCATACATAAGTTGAGATGTGGGGGAGTAGTTTATAGGAGATTTTTATTTTTTAGGATTTTATTTTTATTTGCAGGATTTTTTTTTTAGATTTTTGGATTCTTCGTTTTACATTTTGGGTAGTTTTTAGGGTAACTTAAAAAAAATTTTGAAAAAAAAACTTGTTTTCATCAATAGATCAACCTAATTAAAGATAAATGAACAAATTTAGATTTGAAATTGAATAGGAGAGTAGATTAGATGATACACTTAGAATTTTATGAAAAAAGATTAAAATCTGAAAAATAAATATTGCTAACAGTGGTTTTCAGGCAAGTATACATCTATTTTCACTTCACAATAGTTTATTAGGTTAAGGACAAAGATGATAATGAATGAGTAGGTTTCTCTCTCTAAAAAATGAGAATAAAATAGGGTGAGCCTGGTATTAAGGCAATAGGCTTTGAGTGATAAAATAATGGGGTGCGCCTACTATTAAGGCAATAGTCTCAAGAGTAAAAAAAAAGAATATGATCAGAGTAATCAGGTACTTTATGCCTAAGTAAGCATAAATATTCATATGAAAGGTGAAATATTCTAAAAAAACAGAAAAAGAAAAAGAAAAGAGTATGAACCGAGTAATCGGGTATGTTGCGCCTAAGCAAGCATGAATATTCGCATCAAAGTGAAATATTCTTTAAAAAAAAAGAGAAAAGAAAAAAAAGAAAAAAAGAAAAAAAGTAAAAGGAAAGAAAATTTATTATGAGAGAGGAGTTGAATCATGAGTTAGAGTTGGAGTCCAAAGCCGAAGTAGAATATCTCATGTGCACGTAGATGTATAGGAGCCAATAGATTATCTGTTAGTAGGTATTGAAAGATAGGATTTAAATTTTTGATTAAAATGATAAGTGTACTGATATGACACTCGATTTGAAAATTGATAATCTAAATTTGTTCTTGAGTTTGTATATTAGTGAGATTAATTGATGAAAATATTATAAAAAAAGATTTTTCTTTATTTTGTATAAAATTTTTACTTTTCTTATTTTTTTATTTATGTTTATTTTTCTTTTCTTTATTCCTTAATTTATTTTCTTCATGAATTTTGGGGGTATATTCACTGCAAACTCTCACGAGACACAACTCGTCCACTAGGGTAACCTTGGGGTTTAAAGGCATGTTGTACATGCTAAGTGCAATTGCGATTCCTGCGAAAGTGAGTTAGGATTTTTATATTTTAGAATTAGGTTTTGCTCGAGGACTAGTAAAAGATAGGTGTGGGGGTGTGATGAGTATCATATATTATATTTTTCCTCCCATATATTATCTACTTTTGTATATAAATAAATGCTATAGGATATTTTTAGTGTTTTTTTAGGTAATCTGATTCATACAAGGAGATGGCATGAAATAAGATTTGGAATAGGAAATAAAAGTCCAAAAAGTTACTAAAGTGGGCAAGACTACGATGCTACAGAGACTCAAAGTCGGAATACAATCAGGAATATCAAATGTACAAGGCAAGACTTTCAAGTGGAAAAACTTTCATAAATATTTGGCATTATTGAGTCGCCATTTGGCTGTTTTACCCACAAAATAGCGGCCCACTGTGGGCCCCACAACCCGAGTTTTCTCTTGTAGCTTCTTTGTAATCTTGTAGTTTCTCAATTATATTAGAATTGGGTTTGGATGTCCAAAACCTATATATTGGCCGTATCCTTGTATTCTAAGTAGAATCCTGAACTTTTGTACTTTTTTTAAAATTAATAAAATTAGAGTTTTGCTAAAGGGGTGGCAGCCATAATACCGTGCTCCAGAGGTAAGCTATTGCTTTTAGTTGTTTATTTGCTTTCTAGATAGAGTTAATTGCTTTCTAGTTTAGGTTTTATTACATTCTAGATTAAATTTATTTGCTTTCATGAATAAAGATTTGATTTTGCTTATTAGGAATATGAGTAGCTAATTTTCTTTAGCCCTAGGATGTAGATGAAGTTAGTTTAATAGATCTAACATGGATTTATCTCATCTTCTTCCTAGAAAGAAATAAAATTATGATTTTCTATAAATAAATAAAAGATGGTGTTCACAAATCATAATTCTTTGATAGATTATGCATAATTAATATTTTGATAATCTATACTTAGATGAAGTTTGGAATTCTTATTATTTGTTTGTTTTAAGAATTATCAATAGAGATTTTCCTATAAATAAATTGACTTGAATAAACTTGTAAATCTAATTTCTTTGATAGGTTATACTTGAATTAGATTTCTTGATAGCCTATACTTAGATTAGGGCTTGAAGTTTATTTCTTTTCTTTTGCTTATGAGATTTTCTACTTGATATGTTTTGTTTTTAAGAAAAGTTTTATCTTTGATGGTCTATACTTGCACATCACTTGATAGGTTATACTTAGGGTACTCGATTAAAATCAAATTAAAAAGATCACCTTTTTAATATGTTACTTAACCGTGCATAATTAAAAAGTTAGGAAGAAAGAGATAATTCATTGTTAGACTATTATTCTAATGGATTCGAGATCCTAGGCTAACCTCTAGAACTTAAACTAATCTTTTCTCGATCTAAAGTCTCATAGTTAGTCCGTTAGACTAAGGAAATAATAAGAAATCGTAAAACACTTTAGATCTCTGTGGGACGATCTATACAGTGCTACACCGACACTGTGCGCTTACAGTAATTTATCACATCAAGTTTTTGGCGCCATTGCCGGGGATCGACGGTGTTTTTTCTTACGTTTTTGACGTTTTACGGGATTAACAATGTGCGTTGAGTGTTCCGGAACAATAAAGTGCAGATACTGGAAATTAAACAGGACTAAATAAGCATTGGGAGTGCACTGAATTAAGAAAAGTCCAAGACTCCCTGCTTTGGCTGCCAATTAGCGGCGTAAACCGCCATTTAGTGGCTCTTTAGGTACAAAAGCCCACGAAACTTTCTTGTTATCTGTATTTTGTGTCACTTGTTCTGTAAAAAAATACAACAAAAAATTTATAAACAGTATGAATCACATTTTTATTTGATCATATCTATTCCACTGTTTTATCTCTCCACTACACCCCACTTCTTCCGTTAGTTTAGAAAATTCACGCATACACTCATGGTCGTTGGTTCATGCCACATTGGACCCGTGATCAATTTGGTCGACTTGTGAGATCAGATTTGTTCATGGGAGCCAAGATGGACCAACCGATCCGATCCTTCAGGATCAATGTTACCCGTTGCACACATCACTTCCATCATGCATAAAACTTCCACACGCAGTGGGTAATCACTATGAGTTGAAGCCGCAGTACATTAGTATGCTTCCTAAATTCACTGGTTCTGATTCAAAAGATGCATATCTCTTTATCAGTGAATTTCAGGAAGTATGCGTGATGATAAAACTGCAACACTTATCAGAGGACGCAATTAAGCTCCGCTTCATCCCGTTTGCAATTAAGGATAATGCCAAGAAGTGGTTGTACAGTATGCCTACTGATTCAATCACTACTTGGGATGAATTCGTTACGGTGTTTCTTAAGAAGTATTATCCCACACATAAGACGACAAGGATACGAAATCAAATCAATCAATACCGTCAAGTGCCAGGAGAACCTTTCTAGAAAAACTTAGAATGGTTTAAAGAACTTTTAGCTCAATGCCTCCACCATGCGATAGAAAAGTGACGGTTATGTCAAATTGTATACGAAGGACTCGATTACACATCCAAAACTCTTCTTGAATCCATGTGTCAGGAGGAGTTTATGAGGAAAAACGAGGATGAAGCATGGGACTTTCTTGAGGACCTATCATGGAAGACTATGCAGTGGGAGAGTCCCGCTGAGAAGTCCAGTGCATCAACTTCTGCACATAAGGGTGGGATTCATAGCATCGACAGCTCGATGCTGCCGAAGCTAAGATGGCAGCCCTTGTAAGGAGAATTGAGGCACTGAAGACTCCTAGTGCTCCACCAGTGGGTCAAGTAAATCAAATTCAAGTTTCCACATGCTTTAATTGCGAAACTCCGAATCATGTTATGGAGGAGTGTCCATTATTAATGGATCCCATGGGTCACACACTTGAGCAGGCTAACGCCTTATATCAACAACCCATGAAAAATCCTTATACTTCTACATACAATCATGGCTGGAGGAATTATCCAAATCTATCATGGGGTCAAGAGCAATATCAGGGGGGCCCTAACCCTAACATGCAGCCTCCAACCACTAGTCAGTTTCCAAGACCAAATATGGGTGCTTATCAACACCCAAACGCTTCAAATTATGGGAACAAGCAGAATAGACCACCTGCACAAAACCACTCACATCCACAACAGGGGTCTAATATTGATCAAGAAAAGCGATTTCAGTAACTTGAGAAGCACGTTGAAAACTTCTCAAGTCTCATTCCAAATTTGACACGCATATGTCCAACCTTGACACACGCATGCAAAATCTTATGAAAGTGTCAACTGATTTTATTCAAAATACAGGTCAGCAACTGCTCATGAACTCTCAATTTATAAAAAATATAGAGTAGCAGGTTGGACAATTAGCAAGTCAGATGAGTGAATGTGGCCAGAATGCCTTTCCAAGTCAACCCATAACGAACCCTAATGCCAGTTCCTCAAACTCCAATTAGTCGCATGTCCACCAATGCAATGCCATCCACACGCTTAGATCTGGCAAGCAAGTGGATAATAATGTAGCCATGTTACCTGATCCAACTCCTACTATCTCGTAGGCTACACCATCTCTTCCACCCCTTTCTCCACAACCATCTCCATCACCTCCATCACTGTCACATACTCATTTGGAAGAACCTGTTCCTAAACCGAAAGTACCATATCCCAATCGGCTTAGGAAGCCTTCACCGCAAGTAGAAAAGATTATTGAAACATTTCAGCAGGTGAAGGTTAATATTCCACTTCTTGATATTATACAACAGGTTTCTATTTATGCTAAATTCCTCAAGGATTTGTGTACTAAGAAACGAGCAAGAAACGTTCCTGAGAAAGTTTTTCTTGCTACAAATATATCACATATCCTCTCTAACTCCTTGTCTATCAAGTATAAAGATCCAGGTTCCCCTACAATCTCATGCATCATTGGGAACACTACATTTGAAAGGGCATTGCTTGATTTAAGGGAAAGTGTCAACTTGCTTTCTTACACTGTTTATCAGCAACTGGGGTTAGAAAAACTTCAACCTACCAAGATCACATTACAGCTAGCTGATCGTTCGATCAAGAGACAACTTAGTGTGGTTGAAGATGTGCTCATTAAGGTCGGCGAGTTTATCTTTCCTGTAAACTTCATTGTCTTAGAAACTGAGCCGATCTCCAATCTATGGAATCAAATTTCCGTTATCTTGGGTTAAATGATTGTAGGAGTGGCCTCATGAAGTTATCATTTGGGAATATGACTGTGGCATTGAACATATTTAATATGGATGAGCACGCAACGAGCTCCCTCATTGAGGTCAACATGATTCATGGTTTGTATTCTCATTTGACCTCTTGCACTGATGATGAGCCCTCATTTGAGAAAATGTTCAAATATGAGCTCATGTTATTAGAATAATTGGCACATACTGATTCTATGTCTGATGATACTTATGCAAGTGTGTCATCGAATTATGAGCAAATTTTTGAGGATTTGTTTGTAGAGGAGCTCACATTACTTCGTGAGTGAGAAGAGCCACTACCACGTTCACTTGATCCTATAGCACTCTTCTCACCTCATGATATTTCTACATGTATGCTTGTTACTAACGATGATTGGCAGGTTTATAATAAAGAATTCTTTAAACCAATTGTTAATGCTTATATGTAGACAAAGAAAAAGCGAAGATGACATAAGAAGCAGACAGGTAATCTCGTGACTTGTAGGAGGTTGATGAGATATAATAATACACCCACTTCACGTTTAAAACGCACACACTATGAAAATGGGAAGCGATTGAGAGGTCGTAACCGCTCTCCATGCGATAATAAGGTGATGATATTGAGATCGTAATTTTTGCGACTCTCATTATTTGTATATTATTTGTATAATAGCTTTCATATTTTACCACACCTGGTTTGTGTATGAGGGCATACACAAGTTTAGGTATGGGGGAGTAGTTTTTAGGAGATTTTCATTTTTTAGGATTTTTAGGATTTTATTTTTATTTGTAGGATTTTTTTTAGATTTTTTGGTTTCTTTGTTTTACACTTTGGGTAGTTTTTAGGGTAACTTAAAAAAAATATTTTTTACAAAAAAAACTTGTTTTCATCAATAGATCAACCTAATTATAGATAAAAGAACAAATTTAGATTTGAAATTGGATAAAAGAGTAGATTGGATGATACACTTTGAATTTTGTGTAAAAAGACTAAAATCTGAAATATAAATATCACTAACAGTGGTTTTGAAGCAAGTATACATCTATTTTCACTTCACAATAGTTTATTAGGTTAAGGATAAAGATGATAACGAATGAGTAAGCTTCTCTCTCTAAAAAAATGAGAATAAAATAATGGGGTGAGCCTGATATTAAGGCAATAGTCTCGAGAGTGATAAAATAATGGGGTGCGCCTGGTATTAAGGCAATAGCCTCGAGAGTGAAAAAAAAGAGTATGATCTGAGTAATCGGGTACTTTGCGCCTAGGTAAGCATAAATATTCAAATGAAAGGTGAAATATTCTAAAAAAAAAAAGAAAAAAAAAGAAAAGAGTATGAACCGAGTAATCGTGTATGTTACGCCTAAGCAAGCGTGAATATTCGCATGAAAGGTGAAATATTCTTAAAAAAAAGAGAAAAGGAAAAAAAGAATAAAAAAGAAAAAAAGAAAAGGAAGGAAAATTTATTATGAGAGAGGAGATGAATCATGAGTTAGAGTTAGAGTCCAAAACTGAAGTAGACTATCTCACGTACATGTAGATGTATAGGAGCCAATAGATTATCTGTTAGTAGTTATTGAAAGATAAGATTTAAATTTTTGATTAAAATGATAAGTGTATCTGATATGACGCTCGATTGGAAAATTGATAATCTAAATGTATTATTGAGTTTGTATATTAGTGAGATTAATTGATAAAAATATTATAAAAAAAGAATTTTCTTTATTTTGTATAAAATTTTTAATTTTCTTATTTTTTTGGTTATCCTTATTTTTCTTTTCTTTATTCCTTAATCTATTTTTTTCATGAATTTTGTGGGTATATTCACTGCAAACCCTCACGAGACACAACTCGTCCACTAGGGTAACCTAGGGGTTTAAAGGCTTGTTGCACGTGCTAAGTGCAATCGCGATTCCTGCGAAAGTGAGTTAGGATTTTTATTTTTTTAGAATTAGGTTTTGCTCGAGGACTAGCAAAAGATAGGTGTGGGGGTGTGATGAGTATCATATATTGTATTTTTCCTCCCATATTGTATCTACTTTTGTATATAAATAAATACTACTCGGGTATTTTTAGTGTCTATTTTAGATAATTCGATTCATACAAAGAGATGGAATGAAATCAGAGTTGGAATAGGAAGTCAAAGTCTGAAAAGTTACTAAAGTGGGCAAGACTGCAAGACTACGATGTTGCAGAAACTTAAAGTCGAATACAGTCAGGAATATCAAATGTACAAGACAAGACTTTCACATGGAAAAACTTTCATAAATTATTGGCATTATTGAGCTGCCAATTGGCTATTTTACCCGCCAAATAGCGGCCCATTGTGGGCCCTAAAACCCGAGTTTTCTCCTGTAGCTTATTTATAATCTTGTAGTTTCTCAATTGTATTAGAATTGGGTTCGGATTTCTGAAGCCTATATATTGGCCGTATCCTTGTATTCAAAGGAGAATCCTGAACTTTTGTACTTGTTTTAAAATTAATAAAATTAGGATTTTGCTGAAGGGGTGGCGGCCACAATACCGTGCTCCAGAGATAAGCCATTGCTTTTAGTTATTTGTTTGCTTTCTAGATAGAGTTAATTGCTTTCTAGTTTAGGTTTTATTGCTTTCTAGATTAAATTTATTTGCTTTCATGAATAAATATTTGATTTTGCTTATTAGGAATATGAGTAGCTAATTTTCTTTAGCCCTGGATGTAGATGAAATTAGTTTTATAGATCTAACATGGATTTATCTCATTTTCTTCCTAGAAAGAAATAAAATTATGATTTTTCTATAAACAAATAAAAGATGGAGTTCACAAATCATAATTCTTTGATAGATTATGCTTAATTAATATTTTGATAATCTATACTTAGATGATTTTTGGAATTCTTATTCTTTGTTTGTTTTTAGAATTATCAATAGAGATTTTCCTATAAATAAATTGACTTGAATAAACTTGTAAATCTAATTTCTTTGATAGGTTATACTTGAATTAAGTTTCTTGATAGCCTATGCTTAGATTAGGGTTTGAAGTTTATTTCTTTTGTTTTGTTTATGAGATTTTTTACTTGATATGATTTGTTTTTATAAAAAGTGTTATCTTTGATAGTCTATACTTGCACATCACTTGATAGGTCATACTTAGCGGCACTCGATTTAAATCAAATTAAAAAGATCACCTTTTTAATATGTTACTTAACCGTGCATAATTAAAAAGTTAGGAAGAAAGAGATAATTCATTGTTAGGCTATTATTCTAATGGATTCGAGATCGTAGGCTAACCTCTAGAACTTAAACTAATCTTCTCACGATCTAAAATCTCATAGTTAGTCCGTTAGTCTAAGGAAAGAATAAGAAATCGCAAAACAGTTTAGATTCCTGTGGGACGACTTGTACAGCGCTACACCGATACTGTGCGCTTGCAGTAATTTATCACATCAGTTTCATCAGTTTCAATATCTAACAGAGGTTGTATCTGCAGGTCTGTAACAACATGGAAAGAGACATGCTTTCAGGACATCTGAGAGATATTTCTTAATCTTTCAACGAAATCCCTACAGACTCACCTTTCTTCTGCTTCTCTTCAATGAGAGTAGGCATAGATACGATAGTATCATCCTCATAAAAAAAATGAGGAATCGAGCTTCTAGGTCTGCCCACGACTTGATAGATCTGACTAGTAAAGATTGGAACCAGTCAAAAGTAATTCCCTTTAACAACTCAACAAATAGCTGAGTCATCAAAAGCAATTCCCTTTTATTGGGAGAGTGTTTCCTATGGTACTTATCAATATTGAGTGCTCGATAAGTTTCGGGGAAAGGGATTAAATCCCATTCTGGCAGATAAGAGAGCATTATCCCCGCCTTTTATATTGCATCCATGTACATAAGGGCATCCAATTTCATTTAGATATCCTCCAATACTTTGTCCTTTGCGACATCTCTATTTTGATGAGGACCAGTGTTCTCTTCTTTGGATCCGTTATCTTCCTTATTTTTATTTTTGGATCTAGATGGACATTCATCCAAATTATCGTGATCTCCATTTGCCTTTGAAGAAAATTGTCCACTTCATCTTTGGTCGTATTGACACAAATGCCTCGTGATTGTGAAGAACTTACCATTTCTGAGGAAGCGTATGCCAAGCACTCCTCGTAGTTGCTTTCCTCTTCATGCAAGTTGTTGTGAAGAGGAGAGTTTGATCGACTTGTTGATGTCGATCTGGTCCTAGACTGCATATTACGATGGACCCCCTTATCATTGGTGGCTTAATGATTGTCAGGAGTAAATCCGGACATGTCCCACTGGAGTTGGATCACTGTACCCAACCATATTTACCATGGCATGGGTTAGCTCAGTTTCCTTTTGAGGTTTCTTCGAATGGTATCGAGACCTCTCAAGGATTGACACCACTGAGCAGATAACTGGTGGAGTAAACAATAACTAGCTAAACACTAAAAGTTTGGCTGGTGGGTTTGTTGTCATGGATGAGATTTGTCGAGCCTGACAAATCTGGTAGAGACATTCCCTCAAATTAAAAGTTGGGGCGAACACCGTTTTGGAAGAGTTCATTCTCACCATACACTTGTTGGTACCTAAGTGATCTCCTTCAACACCTTTGGTAGAGTAGCAGATCATTAATCCTACCCACTAGGCTTCTGAACTTGGTTCAATTTGGAAACTTTGTTCAACATTGAGTCAGAATTTGAGGTTTCGATACTCAAACTGTGGCTTCAAGGGATTTCGTTATTATGCTTTGGGGTTTACTGTCTCCTAGGGCATCTACTGTCATGGTTTATTTCTTGCCATCCGCCAGTAATAATAGCCTAGTAAAACATCTGGTTTCATTCTTTGTTGTTGAGAGTGACAACAGATTGACTGGCACAATAGATTGGCAACTTCTTATTAGTAATAGGTGATACCATACCAGCGGAAGTACATTGATGGATCATTGAGCATGTTATCATGGTGCCAGCCTCTTCTAGCACACTAAACCAGGAATTTACCCAATGTGACCAACTTTTTTGTTGGTGTCGGGGTGTTGTTCCTTTCGTGAGGAAGATGGGGTGACTGTCCTTGCTGTGTAGAAGGTTCTCTTGTGTTTGTTGTTGAAGAGAGATTTAGTACATAGAAATTCTTCATACTTTCCCTGGTCAATCTCGATCACCAGGGTATCAATAGTAGCATTGGTTGCCCCTTCGCCGGATTGGGGCATGAATTCCTCTAGGATAGATGTTTGACCCTCCAACAAAGTCGTTAGCTTGTTTTTGTTGTTTGCAACATCAGAAGAGAATGCAGCCATTGTGAAAACAAAATAAATTTCTATTTGGGATTTTAGGAAATACAAAACTCAAGATAATTTTTTTACTAATCTAGAGAATTACAGTCAAGATTTTTGAGAGTATGATGATGAAAGTATGATAAGAGCAATTCTATTTATTTCTACTGACATTCAGTGAAGGATCTTTGTTGAACTGGAATTCTCTCTATGATTTTTTTGGAATTAATTTTATGATCCCCCTTATCTATGTACTCAGAATGGTTTTATAGTTTGAACGATAGTAACTGTCCCTTGATTTGCAAAAGATCGTGGCGGAACTGCATAAGGATCTGATTCGAGGGATCATAGTGGAACTGCACCACGATTTGATCAGTTTGTATAACCATCCACCGACGAGAATGGTATGTTTTTATTGGCGGAGCTGAGTCCTTTGGTTGGTGAGGTCGGCTTGCTTTTCTCAGCGAAGTTGATTTTAGCCATTTGTCACGACTATCTTAGATTTTTTTTTTCAGTCTGATGAGGATGAGATGTCTTTGCTAACTAAGTGGATTTTGTCACTTGAAACTTCTAACTCCTTTAGACTTGTTCAGGTTGGCAAGGAATATTGCTTTATTTGGTGAAGTTGAGATTCCTTTTATTCTGAAATTGAGTTGAAATCTTTTGTATTGGGGTTGACATCTTTCATATGGCAAGGATGGTTGTTGTTTTGACCTGTATCTTTGCCAACTCAGCATGACGACATGTCACATTTCTTCCATAGGTTATATCTTAACGATGGGTAAATTTCATCTCCTACAAAATTTATCCTCAAGATTCTATTTCAGTGATGGTTGGTACACCGAAGGTTGTACATATTGTTGTAGTGTCGTATTAGTAGGTGGCTTATTTTTACAGTTAAACTACTATTGAGGATTTTGCTTCCATTGAAAATTTGGATAGTTCCTCCAACTAGAGTAACAAGTTTGTGAATATAGGTTGTTTGTTGGTTATAATATCCCAGGGTTTGAGCTACTCGTATTCTCCATTTGATTCCAATCCTGCCAAATTAGGACTACCACATATCAATTTGGACACCAAAATAACTTTCTGTGAATATAACTTTAAATCTGTAACTTCAAATGACATTTGGTCTTCGCGGCTATTAGTTTTCAAGTAGTTATGATTTTTAAAATTTTTTCCAGAAAGCCCAAAAAAATTCCCTAATTTTAATATTTTCAAAATTATAAAATATTTTTCTAATTAATTCAGAATTTTATTTCTTTTAGTTCGGACATCGAAATGACAAGTGGATAATTTTGTAGTGTTTTTCTCATTGAGCACTATGTCTTGTACTAATGGTAGTATTTGGAAAACGTTTACTAGAGCCAAAAATAATAAATTATTAAATAAATTGAAAATTCTTTCCATACACCTCACACTTAAAAAAAATTTCAAAGCACACCCTCATATGTCGGAAAGGAAGTGGCAATGAAATGTCTCCACTAAAATTCTGGTGGTAAGAGACACCATGAGGTGTCAAAAGGGGGATAACCTCAAGTTAAGAAGGCTATGTGTTCTCCACAAAAATTCTGGTGGCAATGAAGTGTCAAAAGGGGGAGAACCTCAAGTTGACATGGCTAACTATAAAGCCCCTCCTTATTCTTCTTAGTTTTGTTCTTTCATTCACGTAAAACAAAAGGAAAAAAATTAAAAATTAAAAAACTAAAACAAAGCAAAGGATGAAGAATCCGTGTAAGTAACCTATTCATACTCTTATTTCATATTCGTTGTTCATAGATGATGGATACAATGAAAGATGTATTTTATGTGTTTGTTTAATCTATGAGTTAGGTTTAGACAGACCATGTTATATTTAAACTTAAAAAGGCTTTTACAATAAGTAATACTTTGAGTAATATTGGATTTGCCCCTGTAATGTGAATATTTACGTGGTCATTGCAAACACTAGGTTTTACAAAATTGTGAGTTGTTAAGGGATATTCACACTCTTAATATTATTAATAACATTAAACAGTACATACCCAAATTAGTAAAATATTATTAATAATTATAACAGCCTTTTTAAGGTTTTATTAGTCTTATGTTCATGTAACAATATATTAATAATATTAAGCAGCACCGGAGTTTTATAACCTAACAACACTATTGTATTAATAATATTAAGTAGTACAGACCCAATTCCATTGGCTAAAAGGAAACTCCACCTTTTGTCACTTAGGAAAAATGTTGTTTGATTTCTACAGTCTTGGTTGATAAGAGGTGCTTAAGCTATTAAATTCTTATATCAAGCAAACTTACAACTAAAATAAATGCACCAATAAACCAAATGGAATAGGCAAATCTTTCTTCATGTATAAGTCTGACCATAGATGACTGCACTTGGAAGAATGGTTAAAAAAAATATTTGTAAAATAATACTGTTAGAGGATTGAATGTGAATGGTTGGATATGACACATTACACTAACATGACTGATACATGGTAGACATGAAAATGAATATGGATGTTGCTAGTGAAAATTTCTAAGCAAAAAGAAATTTTCCATGCAGAACACGGAGCTAACTCCATAATTTCGTGTTTGGCTATCTTAGCCTCGCGTTTGAGTAAAACGCAGAGCTAATCCGTCACTCCGCGTTATGAGGAATTTAGCTCCGCGTTAACTCCGCGTGAGCATATTTCATTAGAATTCCAAATTAATTGTGATTGAGATTTGGGCTTATCCAATACCCAAATTGAGTCCAATCAGAATTCATAATCAAGAGATTTAAATCAGAATTAAGATATTTGATTAGAATCCTTGATAAACACAACTACTTTCCAATTCTAGTCAATTGGAAACTCTCATATTGACCCAAGGCTATAAATACCCTTTTGAGGAAGCCTTTGGGGATCTTTTGGAGTTTTTGTGAAGTTTAAGTTATGCGTGAGAGCCTTGAATCCATCAAAACTAGCAGAAAAAATCAAGAGTTGGCCGTCATCTTCATCGAGAGAGAAGATTTCTGCATCAGATCATCCAAAGGAGCTATTCGATAGATCCCATCGCTACGAGAACCCACTTTACATTGTGAAAGAGAGTGATAAATTATAAATCCTCTCGTTTATTTTCTTGTTCACTTTCATTGTAATTAAGTTACTCCAATGGAAGGAGGCATGAATTTTGCCGAGAACAATGGTGAACAACTGTTACATGTTCATGGTCTAACACTGAAATAATAATAATATCATTGTTTGCCCTAGTGTTCGCTGTCCAGAAAATGCGTCACTATCTTTCAGAGCAAACAATTCATGTCATATCATGGGTCAACCCTCTGAAAATCCTTATGACGAAGCCAGGATCTTTTAATGGTCGATTAGCAAAATGGGCATTGCTGCTATCACCATATGACATCCACTTTGTTCCCGAAAAAGCCATGAAGAGACAAGTGATTGCTGACTTCCTCGCAGATCATCCAATTTGGTACAACTCTAAACCGTCAAAGGATATCTCAAAACAGACATCAGAAGTCAACATGATTAACAAAGAACCCATGGCAGATTTTCTTTGATGGTGCTACAAGACGATCTGCTGCAGGAGTGGGGGTGGTACTGATTTCCCCACATAAGCACATACTTTCTAATGGTTACTCATTAATCGAGCCGTGCACAAATAATGTGGCGGAATATAATGTGCTCATTATTAGTTTAAAAATAGCTCTGTAACTGGGGGTGAACTATCTAGAAGCATATGGAGACTCTAAGCTCATCGTCAATCAGATGACGAGTGAATATGAAGTCAAACATGAAGCCCTCATCCCCTATCATCAATTAGCCATTGAGTTGGCAGGTTATTTCGAACAGTTTTATATTAACCATATACCTCGATATGAGAATATCTATGCGGACGCTCTTGTAGTGTTAGCTGCAACATTGGCACTCCCACCAGGGGCAACTAAAAGTATTACTATTGGAAGTGGAGAACTTCTCCATCCTGATACGATCTTCCAAGCCAAGGAAGTATGCCAAGTCGGCTTAACTCTGGAACCACGTGATTGGCGATTTCCGTTCGTAGATTACGCCTTATACGGGATGCTACCAGAGGATCCAAAAGAAGCCGCCTCAATAAAAAGGAAGGCCTAAAGATTTTATTATGATCCCATACTTCAGACTTTGTACAGAAAGTCAAGTGACGGTCTCTTACTGCACTGCATTTTAAAAGCAGAAGCCGATGAATTGTTGAAAGAGATGCATGATGTAGTATGTGGAGCCCATCAACCCAGCCCAAAGCTTGGGGACCGCATAAAAAGGTTAGGATACTATTGGCCAAAAATGATTACTGAGGCAATGACATACGCTAAACCGTGCCATTCATGCCAGGTAATGCTAATTTTATTCATCAACCTCCAGAATACTTGCACAATAATATTGCTAGTTGGCCTTTTGAAGCATGGGGGATGGATATCGTGTGACCAATAACTCCCCCGTCATCCAGAGGACATTGGTTCATACTTGCAATAACAGACTATTTTTCAAAATGGGCCGAAGCCGTGCCCATGAGAGAGGTAAAAACGACAGATCTGATTAAGTTCATTGAATATCACGTCATTTACGACTTTGGTGTCCTTGAAGAATCATTCATGATAACGGACCGTAGTTCATCAGCCAGGGGTTTTCACAATTCTGTAATAAGTTCAGAATCAAGAATATCGCTTCAACACCATATAACCCCATGGCTAATGGATTGGCCGAAGCCTTCAATAAAACCATTATTAAACTCCTTCGGAAATTTATCTCTTCCAACAAACGGGACTTGGATGAAAAGTTAGGAGAGTGTTTGTGGGTTTATTGCACCACAGTCCACACCCCTAATAAGGCTACCCCTTTCTCCTTGGTATACGGAAGTGAGGCCGTCTTACCTCTAGAAGTCCAAATACCGTCATTAAGAGTGGTATTAGCCACAAAGATGACGATGGAGGAATGGCATCAACAAAGAGTGCAAGAATTAGAAGCGCTAGATGAGAAGCGTCTCCGAGCTGAGCAACAAATTGAGTTGTATCAGGCTCGAGTCTCACAAGCGTTCAATAAGAAAGTTAAACAGAGAACCTTCAAGCAAGGAGACTTGGTTCTGTCCATTAAAAGGCCAATGGTTATGACCCACAAAACTAAGGGTAAATTTGAGCCCAAGTGGAAATGACAGTTCATCGTGGAGACGGTATACTCTAGTGGAGCTTATCGCTTAATGAACCAAAATGGTGACAGAATGATAATGCTAGTCAATGGCAAATTTTTTAAAAAATATTATACATAAAAAAAATTGTCACATCTGGTTCCTATCCCTAAGAGTATAACCATCCATGTTCAAGTTACGCATGTGAGCACTTGAACTTTTTTATCAAATTAAGGCATGTGCAATTAGGCACCTATATCTAAGTCAATGATCCTAACCTGATCATTCTGGTGAAGGCAATTAAACGCCATCGTCAAACTATCAGCATGCTCTATTGAAGAGCTTTTTACCGAGGTCAGTAATCTTAACTCGGTCATTTTGATATCAGTAATCTAAGTTACACAGATGAGTCTTGGATTGTTTGTACCAAAACTATGAACTATTTATGTCATCATTTTAATAAAAAGAATTATCTTTATTCATGAATTGAAAAGAATATGAATAAAGTTACAAAAAGAATTCAAAAATTGTTGAGTTCCTTTATTACAATGAATAAATAAAATATGTATAGAAAAGAAAAGAACAAAACAAGGAAGTTACGGTTCTTCTAGAAGCTTCAACTTATTTGTCGTCTCATCAAAAACTTGACGACTGATTTCTTCTACTGAGTGTTGAGCCTGTCGACATAAATAATTGTCATTTATAGAAAGTTGGTAGGCTAATCGCTGACGAGATTTTTCAATAGAACGGCTCCTCATCATGCCTTCTTGTTCGAGCTGTCCCTGTTGAAGAATCAACTCCTCTCGCCTTTTCACAGACTCCCCTAGCCGAGACTCGCTGGCTTCTAAACTAGCCTGAGCTTTGGCAACGGTCTCCCTGGCTCTGAGAATGGCTTCTTGACTCCCCTTAATTTCAAAATCCACCATCTCTAGCCCCCGTAGGACTGACTCCTGACTGACTCATAGTTCTGCCAACTTCTAAGACCAGTCGTCCTCTTGAAGCCATAGCTCCTCCTGACGAGCCGTCAGCTCTACTCACATCCGCACAAATTCAATCTCAATGATTGATTCCACATCCGCTTAGCGAATTGTGTTTAGCATCTGCACCTGCTCTTCTAAAGCTTCTAGGCGGGCTCGGTAAGGGGCTGCTCGGTCACGCCCTCCAATCCTTTCAATGTTGTCCAGATAGCTGGTCAACATTGAGCGTCCAAGCTCAAGGAAGTCCCTCCCATCCAGGATCATCCCAATACACCTCCTCAATAGTCGCATGAAATCATTGACACTGTGATTGAGGAATTTCTTAAGAGGATTAGCAGTGTCTAAGTTGAGAGCAGGCTGTACTAAGGAAGATGTCGCCGGGAGAGGAGTGGCCTCGGTAGGAGTTGATGAAGGGGAAGCTCTTCCTTGCACCAAGTTCATGATATGCGAGGCCAGTAAAGCCAATAAGGAACTGGCTGAGCTGAGAACCCGAGGAAAAGATGCACTGGTGCCAGTCATTCCAGTAGCTTGATCAACAGGGATAGATTCTGATGTAGTGTCTCCGCCTGAAGCTCCTCCTTTAGTAGAAGTAACCTCAAAGGAGAACTTCAAGTTATCTTCATCTCCCGTTGGCAAGTGAGCTGGAGCGAGAGAAACAGATAGAGTCTTCACAGCTATAACCGTCGAAGGTGTTAGTATAGCTAGTTGGGGAGTAGATGGCGCGCCAACAACAACCAGGAAGGTATCTTCAGAGCAAATAGCCGGTGTCGATGACGGTAGGATTGGAGATGGGGAAGCCTCTCTTGCCGTAGCCACGACAGCCTCTGTCCTATCATCATTCCCGAGCTCATCAACAACGGGAGTCAAAGTAGGACAGAGTGAGGGGCCGGTGTAAAATAATCCATGCCGAACTCCTCTACCGAACTACCAAGTCCACCCACCGAGCTAGTGGTGCCTGAGTAGTCAACTAGCTCCTCGAACTCCACCCTGGTGGTCGAATGCATGGGCTAATGAAGCTGACTACCTGGATCTCAAAAGCAGACGAAAAGTATCACATATATATAAAAGAATAAAAAGTTAGATTACAAAGTTAAAGATCAGAATCATACCAGTAGATACAAGTCCCGTGGTTGGACTTGAAGGAGGAGCTGTGGCCATCTCTAGGAGCACACCCGTTTCGCTAACTAGAGGTTGTGTCATAGTGTGCTCGGTAGATTCTGTAGCTGGCGAAATTAGGGCCTCAGTAGCACTCAAAGCTTCGGTCGGCCTGCCTTCCTCTGCTAGTGCTGTTGGCAAAGTCGAAGCAAGAAGGTCCATGGTGAACTGGACAGCTGCTTCTTCTGGAATCACTAGGGTTTTCCTGGCCAACTTCTTCTTTTTATGAGCTGGCTCGCCTCTAGCAGTCCCACGATGCTTTATGGACAGGCTTCGGGAATGAGTGGTGGCAGGATGAGGAGCACCCCCGGCCCTGGCATTATCATCGCCACCAGCGTCGTTCTCATCATCAGGATTGTCAGCATCTGATGGATCGGCCGTCGTGTCAAGGAATTCATCCATTCCTTTCACTCTAATTCTCTTTGCCCCTTTGAGAAAGTAGAAAGCCTCTATCTCCTTACAGCAACTGTGGTTGATAGAGAAATTTGGTATATCAGCGTTGGTAACGTTGTACCATGTGCAAAAGCTTAACACCATGCTCAACTCCGGCGATTTCTGGGGTAGCGTGAACTCGGCCCCGGTTCCTCCAGCAACAAAGTGAAACTAGCCTCGCGCTCTTGCGTACAGGTTGCCCTCGTACGCCAGTCTCCTATTCGAATTTCCTACATAGAGCTGTGAATATCCGAATTGATGAGCAAAACGGCTTGGCGTGTATGGTTGGTTCTATGTAGCACATGGTGTCTTGACGATACACCAGGTGCCCGGGGTGAATATTGAGGAGCCACCAGAATGCCCTTGAAGACAAGTTGGTGAAGTTGTCCGTCCCCAAAATATCTTTAAATTTTGAATCATATTCTCCACCGGGGAAATCTACAAAGCAACGAAAATCTCGTAATTCTGATGATGGCGAAGTGTCTTCCGAATAATCGACATGTAGTGGCTTTTCCGTTCGTACATCTCCACAAAGAATGGCTTGTCAATTGGACTATACTCTACAACACTCATTAAAGAGAGGCAGTGCATGACAAGCCACGCCATCAGATAGGTGTAAGGCATCTCCACCCTCGGACTTGGCGTTTTCACAACTGTCATTTCCTTTGTGCCCTTTCCTTTGGCACCTTTTCCCTTGCCTTTCTCCGTAGGGACAAATCCATTGCATAGTGCTCGAAGCCTGCTTTGGAGATTGCTTACCATGGCTGGCAGAAGTCCAAAGGGTCGTCCATACGCAACTAGTACTGCAGGGTAGACTACATTTATGGCAATTGCCTCCATAGGCAGTGAAGGAAGAACGCACCTCTTCGGCATAACATCAGAAAGCGAGCAAATAAACCCCTGTCTGAAATGGGCCTAGAAGTGGAAGCCTTGGAAGACTGTGCCGGGGTTGAACCCTCCTTCATTTGATTCGGCGGAATAGGTTGTGGCTTCTAGATCTGCAACACGTTGGTTGATTTCTTCAATGCCAACAGATTTGAGTTCGCAAACCATAGGCAGGCTTTCCTTCAAATTCAAGAAAAGGTAGTCGGCCCATTTCTTGTAGCCAATACCCTGATTATGCACACCTGCCTAATTGGCGCAGATGCGATAATGACACATCATCTCCTAATATGTTTGATAGATTCGCTCGTCCCTTGCCTTCAACATCTTCAGTTCCTCGGTGGTAGGGATGTATTCTTCATAAGGGACCTCGCCCATTGATAACCTTGATACTTCGATCATCTCGTGGAGATCAAGTCCCAGCTCACCTACTGGTATAAAAAAGGTGCCAGTCTCAGGGTTGTACATTTCTAAGAGACTGAAGAGATGGTACAAACTCTGAGGCAAACCGAATTGGACGTTCCTAATAGCCTTATATAGACAATCTTCTTCAGGGTCTGCTTATGGGTGTCCAGCACATACTTAACAAGCTGGAACCACCACTGTTACCCGACGAGTGAATCCATCCGGGCATCCTGAAGTCCTTGGCAGGGTACTGGCCACCCTTAGCCATGAAATCGCTGAGAAAGGTCCTTGCTCGAATTGGGACCTCCCCAACTAGGTGCTCCTTGATAACACTACCACGAAGAAGCCCAGTAACACACCTTATGGAACCATCTTGGTATCGCCCATTTGCGCCGAACTTTCCTGTCGCAACACTGTCATAATCCCAAGTTAGTTTCCAGTCTAACTCGCGACGGGAAGATAGCCTCTGCAGATACACTAGAGGATAGCCACGTTCCATATCGGGCAGGAACATCAGTAGGTCACCGGCCTTGTGAAGCCACTTACTCTCCTCTTCGAAGAGGATCTCATCAGAATGATCCATGGCGTCCCCAAAAAGGAATGCTGGCTTCTCCAGGTCCTCTTTGTTCATTGCCTCGAAGGGAGCATCAATAATGAACTCCCTTGCAGTTGTAGGGCTGTATCTGATTAACTTCTCCCTGCGTTCTCTCAAGCCCAGCTTGAAGCAGGAAGGTCAGTGGCAAAACGGAATTGGGTGGCCAGGTCTGCACCCCCAGCGAACCCGAAATGATGCCTGTGGGAAAGAGGATCAACTGAATAACCAACTGCAAAAAGAAGAAATAAAGTTAGAAGAAATTCTGAAAGAAGATTAAAAAGTTTTTTTCCTAAGTGCAGAAACGCGGACTTAAGAAATAACTTCGCATAATTAGTAACTTCGAGGCAGGAAAATGCAAAGCTAAATCATTAACTTTGCATCAGTAAAACGCGAAGCTAAATTATTAACTTCGCATCAGTAAAATGTGAAACTAAATCATTAACTTCACGTTAAGTAAAACGTGAAGCTAAGTCAATAACCTCGCGTAGGAAATGCGACAGTCAAGAAAAATAACTTCGCATATAAAACGCGAAGATAACGCGATAGTTTCGCGTAGAAGAAGACCAGAGGTCCTTTCTTCTTCTCCAAGCCACTGTCCAGAAAACGACGATGGTTTCGCCGGTGAAAGAAGCAATTGGTCGGTCAAAACCGAGCCAAGTCACTCCAAAATCGTTCTAAAGGGCCCAAAAGTTGAGATTTTTACCTCCAATCGGCGCAGCGAAGGCTGCTCCGCCTCTGTGGCTGCAGCCACCGCTGCTTGCGCCGACCACCGATGGTGAGGAGGCACGTGACGACGTGCTCTTCTTGGGTGCCATTCGCTTCGAAATTTAGGAGAAAATCAACAAGAATCGAGTAAAATTCCGGTCGGTCGCCTGATCGCCTGAGCTTTGATCTCTGAAAAATTTTTCGTATGAAGTGAAGAAGAAGAAGAAGAGTTAAGACTCTATTTAAATAAAAAAGCCAGCCCCTTGGTATTCGGCACGAGAATCGGAGCGGTTGCTCAATGAAATGCGAGGCTATTAGCTTCGCATGATGAATGAAAACGCGAAGATAATTTTGTATTTTAACTCCATGTTCGAGTTTGAAGATCCAAAGTATTTTAAAATTTGCTAAGTTCTAAGCTATTTTAAAAACTGTGGAGGGGGTCCTATTGGTAGTGAAAATTCTAAGTAAAAAGGAGTTTTCCACTCAGAACGCGGAGCTAACTTTGTTGCTCCGCGTTTGGCTATCTTAGCCTCGCGTTTGAGTAAAACGCGGAGCTAATCCATAGCTCCGCGTTCTGAGGAATTTAGCTCCACGTTAATTCCGCATGAGCAGATTTTATTAGAATTCCAAATTGATTGTGATTGATATTTGGACTTATCCAATACCAAAATTGAGTCCAATCAGAATTCATAATCAAGAGATTTAAATCAGAATTAAGATATTTGATTAGAATCTTTAATGAACACAACTACTTTCCAATTCTAATCAATGAACACAACTACTTTCCAATTCTAATCAATTGGAAACTCTTATATTGGCCCAAAGCTATAAATACCCTTTTGAGGAAGCCTTCGGGGATCTTTTGGAGTTTTTGTGAAATTCAAGTAACGCGAGAGCCTTGAACCCACCAAGACCAGCATAAAAAGATCAGGAGTCGGCCGTCATCTTCATCGAGAGAGAAGATTTCTGCATCAGATCGTCCAAAGGAGCTATGCGATAGATCCCATCGCTACGAGAACCCACTTTACATTGTAAAAGAGAGCGATAATTATAAATCCTCTCATTTGTTCTTTCTTATTCACTTTCATTGTAATTAAGTTATTCCAATGGAAGGAGGCATGAATTTTGCCAAGAACAATGGTGAACAACTATTACATGTTCATGGTCTAGCACTGAAATAATAATAATATCATGGTTAAATAAAATGGATAAGTACACAGTAATGAATAAATAATGTAATGATTTTTTATAAGTCATGTTTATCATGTATCACGAACTCATAGATGGAGAGAAACTATATGATGGATAAGAGTCAAGTCGTATAAGGATTATTGCAATGTTAGGGCTTAGATCTTTTGCTGCAATGACTTGGGTGATACTGGATCACTGATTGATAATTAGTACCTAATGTGGTATGTCTGTTACTTTAATATAGTGTGGGATGTGAATTAAGTACCTAACGGTTTGTCATGGTGCGGCGCCATAAGATTGAGGCCGGGACACGAGTATGGACGGGAACTTGTACGATAATGGAGAATAGCGCTATCTTATTCGTTAATATAGTTTCTACAACTAACTTAGACAATAACTAAGAACAATAGAATACATGATCAAGATATATAAAATAATTATTTCATCATGCTTGTTTATTTATTTATTCATTTATTTACTGATTTTTGCTTGCTTACATATGCTCACAACACAATCAATACTAACATGAGCATGTCCAAATACACTGATACTCTGTAATATGATAATACACCCTTTTCTTTCCCTTAAGTGCTAGTTACTAGATTTAATCTCTTGGATTTTGAACCCAGGTTTTGAGAAAGCGGTGGGATAGTCTACACCGATCGAAGATCCATACTTTGTTGATCAAACCGAATATCAATAAGAGGTGGATCTACTATCACATTCTTGTATATACTGTTCATATTTAATTTTGTAGGCACTGTTCCTTCTTTTGATTCTTTTATTATGAATAGTGTGTCCTTTTCATATAATCAACCTTGTGTTTTATAAATGTTACTTTAGTTTCAGATATGTTATTCATTCATCTGTTATAGCAGTAGTTATAGTGATTCTATGATCTTGTGACTAGGATAATCTAGTATAATTTTAAGTAGCGTTATCCATTTTGGAAGCCAGCTAAAAAGGGGGTGTTACAGGTGGTATTAGAGCCTAGGATTTGGTAGAAGACTATAGGACTACTGCCATATAGGAATATATCTGTAACTCATTCTTGATAATTGTTCCTTATATCTACCTGAAATATCGTGCCTATCTTACTGATGAATATCATATTTTATATTTTATCTATTTTGATATATAAATAAATACTACTTGGGTATTTTTAGTGTCTTTTCAGATAATCCGATTCGTACAAGGAGACGGCATGAAATCAGAGCCGGATTAGGAAATAAATCCTATAAAAAAGTTCAAAGAGAGAAAAACTACAAGATTAAAATATTTTAAAGAGTCAATGTGCAACATAGTCAGGAAAATCAAAATAACAACACACAAGACTCGAGAAGGAGAAACATCAGAAGGCAATTCCATATTAGTGTCGCTAGTTGGCGGCACAAAAGAGGGCTCGCATGCTGAATTTTCTTTGAGAGCTTCGATATAATTTTGCAGTTTTTTAGTTGTATTAGAATTAGGGATTGATTTCTGAAGCCTATATATTAGTCGTATCCTTGTATTCTAGGGTTTTTGAATGCAGTAGTTAATATAGAATTAGGATATAATTTGTACTACTTTTTAATTTAATAAAATTAGGATTTTACAGAAGGGGTGACGGCCACAATACTGGACTCTAGAGGTAATTCTCTTTATTCTTCAATTTTTTCTTAATTAATTTATTTTAATTGCTTTCTAGTTTAGATTTATTTGCTTTATAGATTAGATTTAATTGTTTTCATGAATAAAAATAGGATTTTGCTTATTAGAAATATGAGTAGCTAATTTAGCTTTGCTCTAGGATGTAGATGAAACTAGAATCCACCATGTAATCGCTCTCTAGTATTTTCTTCCTAAAATAAAATAAATAAATACATGATTTTTCTATGAAAAGATTAAAATACAAGAACTTGAAGATTAATACTTTGATAGGTTATACTTGAGTTAAGTTTTTTCATAGCCTATACTTAGTTAGGGTTTGGAGTTGTTGGTTTTCATCTTATTAAAAGAAATATCTAATGATTTACTTTATTTTTATGAAAATTAGTATCTTTGATGAGTTGTACTTGCACACCACTTGATAACGCATGCTTAGGGCACTTTAAATAAAGATTAAACTAAGAGATCAAATTTTTATGATATGAAGAAGATAATAGAAGTAATTCATGATTGGAAACTAGTGGATTCTAAATCCTAGGCTAATTAGAATAACTCTTAACTCCAACTTAGAGTTCTTTGTTAATCCGTTAGACTATAGAATTAGTGAGAATGCAACAATACCTGAGATCTCTGTGGGACAACCTGTATAGCACTACAACCAACACTGTACGCTTGCAGTTAAATTATCACATATGTTTTGGGCACTGTTGTCGGGGATCGACGGTATTTTTCTTGCTTTTTCTAATGTTTTGCGGGTTAACAGTGTGTGTTGTGTGTGCAGGGAGTAGATATTGCAGATACAGGAAGATAAAATAGATCGAAGAAGCCTTCGAACTGCACAGCAGAAACCAGAGAGTCAAACTCTCAGGTTCTACCGCTATTTAGCATCCAAAACATCAATTTGGCGGCAATAAAGGTAACTTCTGAACCCAAAGTTTCTCCAGTTCTGTGATTTGGTTCCCTGGTTCTAAAAAAAATACCAAAAAAAATTAGGAACCGTAGTAATCACATTTTTATTTGATCATATCTATTTCACCGTTTTTATCTCCACCACACCCCACTTCTTATAATAGTTTAGAAAATTCACGCATACACTCATGGTCGCTGGTTCATACCACATTGGACCCGTGATCAGTTTGGTCGACTAGTGAAATCAGATTTGTTCATAGGTGACAAGATGGACCAACCGATCTTGATCCTTCACAATTGATGTTACCCATTGCGTACATCATTATCATCATGCATCAAAATTCCACACGCAGCAGGTAATTACTATGAGTTGAAGCCTCAGTACATCAGTATGCTTCCTAAATTCACTGTTTCTGATTCAGAGGGTGCATATCTCTTTATCAGTGAGTTTCAGGAAGCATGCGTTATGACAAAACTGTAGCACTTATCGGAGGATGCAATCATCCCCTTTGCAATCAAGGAAAATGCCACGAAGTAGTTGTATAGTATACCTACTGATTCAATCACTACTTGGAATGAATTCGTTGTAGTTTTTCTAAAGAAGTATTATTCCATGCATAAGACGACAAAAATTCAAAATTAAATCAATCAATTCCATCAAGTGCCGGGAGAACCCTTCTGGAAATACTTAGAACGTTTAAGAATCTTTTAGCTCAGTATCCCCACCATGTGATGGAAAAGTGGCGGTTGTGTCAAATCATGTACGAAGGATTCGATTACACATCCAAAACTCTTCTTGAGTCTCTGTGTCAAGGGGAGTTCATGAGAAAGAATGAGGATGAAGCATGAGACTTTTTTGAAGACCTATCATGGAAGACTATGCAGTAGGAGAGTCCCACTAAGAAGCCCAGTGCATCAACTTCTGCGCATAAGGGTAGGATCCATATCGTCGATAGCTCTATAGCTACTGAAGCTAAAATTGCAACCCTTATGAGGAGAATTAAGGCATTGGAGACTGCTCGTGCTCCATAAGTCGGTCAAGTAAATCAAATTCAAGTTCCCACATGCTTTAATTGCGGAACTCCGAATCACGTTATGGAGAAGTGTCCAATATTAATGAATCTCATGGGTCCCACACTTGAGAAGGCTAACTGCTTGTATCAAGGACTTATGAATAATCCATACGCTCCGACATACAATCCTGGCTGGAAGAACCACACAAATCTATTATGGGATCAAGGGCAATATCAGGGAGCCCCTAACCCTAATATGCAATCTCCAGCCACAGGTCAGTTTTCAAGACCAAATGTGGGTGCTTATCAACACCCAAACACATCAAATTATAGACCACCTTTACAAAACCAAACACATCCACAACAGGGGTCTAATAATGATCAAGAAAAGCGACTTCAGTCACTTGAGAAGAACGTTGAAAATCTTCTCAAGTCTCATTCCAAATTTGACATGTATATGTCCAACCTTGACAGACACATGCAAAATCTTATGATAGTGTCAACTAATTTAATTCAAAGTACATGTTAGCAACTAATTGTGAACTCTCAATCTATTAAAAATATAGAGCAGCAGGTTGGAAAATTAGCGAGTCAGATGAGTGAACATGGCCAAGGTACTTTTCCAAGTCAACCCATAATGAATCCTAATACCAGTTCCTCAAGTCAATCGCATGTCCAGCAATGCAATTCCATTCACACACTCAGATCTGGCAAGCAAGTGGACAATAATGTAGCCATGCCCTCTGATTCCACTCCTACTATTTCGCAGGCTACACTATCTCTTCCACCCCTTTCTCCACGACCATCTCTATCACCTCCATCACCATCAAATACTCATTCAGAAGAACCTATTCCTGAGCTGAAAGTACCATATCCCACTCGGTTTAAGAAGCCTTCACCGCAAGTAGAAAAGATTCTTGAAATATTTCAGCAGGTGACGGTTAATATTCCACTCCTAGACATTTTACAACAGGTTCCTACTTATGCTAAATTCTTTAAGGATTTGTGTACTAAGAAACGAGTAAAAAACGTTCCTGAGAAAGTTTTTCTTACTGCAAATATATCGTAAATCCTCTCTAATTCCTTGCCTATCAAGTACAAAGATCCAGGTTCGCCTACAATCTTATGCACCATTGGGAACACTACTTTTGATTGGGCGTTGCTTGATCTAGGGGAAAGTATCAACTTGCTTCCTTACACTGTTTATTAGCAACTGGAGTTAAGAAGACTTCAACCTACCAAGGTCATATTACAGTTAGCTGATTGTTCGATCGAGAGACCACTTGGTATGATTGAAAATGTGCTCATTAAGGTCGGTAGATTTATCTTTCCTGTAGACTTCATTGTCTTAGAAACTGAGCCGATTTTCAATCCATGGAATCAAATTCTCGTTATCGTGGGTAGACCATTCCTTGCAACATTAAATGCATTAATTGATTGCAGGAGTGGCCTCATGAAGTTATTGTTTGGGAATATAACTGTGGCATTGAACATATTCAATATGGATGAGCAGACAACGAGCTCTCTTATTGAGGTAAATATGATTCACAGTTTGCACTCTCATTCTACCTCATGCACTGATGATGAACCCTCGTTTGAGAAATTGTTCAAAGATGAGCTCATATTATTTGATGAATTGGCACATACTGATTCGATATATGATGATACTTGTGCAATTGTGCCATTGATTTATAAGCAAACTTTTGAGGATTTGTTTGCAGAGGAGCTCGAATTACTCCGTGAGTTAGAAAGACCACCACCACATTCACTTGATCCTACAGCACTCTTCTCACCTCAAGATATTTCTACATATATACTTGTTACTAACGATGATTGGCAAGTTTATAACGAAGATTTTTTTAACCCAATTATTAATGCTTACATGTAGACAAAGAAAAAGCGAGGACGGCATAAGAAGCAGACATGTAATTTCATAACTTGTAGGAGGTTGATGAGATATAATAATACACCCACTTCACGTTTAAAATGTACACACTATGAAAGTGGAAAGCGATCGAGAGGTCGTAACCACTTTCCATGTGTTAATAGGGTGACGATATTGAGATCATAACTCTTTACGACTCTCATTATTTTGTATGATATTTGTACAATAGTTTTCATATTTATTTTACCATGCTTTGTTTGTGTATGAGGGCATACACGAGTTTAGGTGTGGGGGAGAGGGTTAGTTAGGATATTTTCTTAGTGTTTTTCTAGGAATTTTGGTTTTTTAGAATTTTAATTTTATTTTAGATTTTTGGGTTTCTTTATTTTGCACTTTGGGTAGTGTTTAGGGTAACTAAAAAAAGCTGAAAAAAAACCATTGATTTTATATATTTTTATCAGTAGATCAAGCTAATTACAGATAAAGGACAAACTTAGATTTGAAATTGGCTATGAGAGTAGATTGAAGATACACTTTGAATTTTATGAAAAAAAGATTAAAATTCAAAAAATAAGTACCGCTAACAGTAGTTTTGAGGAAAGTATACATTAATTTTTCACTTCACAATAGTTTATTAGGTTAAAGACAAAGATGATAACGATTGAATAAGTCTTCTCTCTCTAACAAAAACAAAAAAAAGTGAGAATAAAAAATGTGGTGCACCTGGTATTAAGGCAATAGCCTCGAGAGTGATAAAAATAATGGGATGCGCCTGGTATTAAGGCAATAGGCTCGAGAGTGAAAAAAAAGTAAGATCCGAGTAATCGGGTACTTTGCGTCTAAGCAAGCGTGAATATTCGCATAAAAGGTAAAATATTATAAAAAAGAAAAAACGAAAAAAATTGTTATGAGAGAGGAGATGAATCATGAGTTAGAGTTGGAGTCTAAGACCGAAGTAAACTATCACACATGCACGTAGATGTATAAGAGCCAATGGATTATCTGTTAGAAGGTATTGAAAGATAAAATTTAATTTTTTGATTAAATGATAAGTGTATCTGATATGACACTCGATTTAAAAATTGATAATCTAAATACATTCTTGAGTTTGTATATTAGTGAGATTAATTAATGAAAATATGATTTAAAAATAAGATTTTTCTTTCTTTTGTATAAAATTTTTTAATTTTCGTAATTTTCGGTTATCCTTATTTTTCTTTTTTTATTCTTTAATCTATTTTCTTCATGAATTTCGCAGGTATATTCACTGCAAACCCTCACGAGACACAACTCGTCAATTAGGATAACGTAGGGGTTTAAAGGCTTGTTGCATTGCTAAGTGCAATCGTGATTTCTGCGAAAGTGAGTTAGGATTTTTCTCTTTCCTTTTAGGTTTAAGTTTTTCTCGAGACCTAGCAAAAGATAGGTGTGGGGGTGTGATGAATATCATATTTTATATTTTTTTTCTCTCATATTTTATCTATTTTTGTATATAAATAAATGCTACTCGGGTATTTTTAGTGTCTTTTTCAAGTAATCCGATTCGTACAAGGAGATGGCATAAAATCATAGCTGGATTAGAAAACAAATCCTATAAAAGAGTTCAAAGAGAGCAAAACTATAAGATTAAAATACTTTAGAGAGTCAACGTGCAATAAAGTAAGGAGAATCAAAAGAACAACACACAAGACTCGAGCAAGAGAAAATTCAGAAGGCAATTCCATATTAGTGCCGCTATTTGGCGGCATTTTGCCGCTATTTGGCGGCACAAAAGAGGGCCAACATTTTGAATTTTCTTTGTGGGCTTCGATGTAATTTTGTAGTTTTCAGTTGTATTAGAAATAGGGTTTGATTTCTGCAGCCTATATATCGGTCGTATCCTTGTATTCTAGGATTTTTTGAATGCAGTAGTTAATATAGAATTAGGATATAGTTTGTACTTGTTTTTAATTTAATAAAAGTAGAATTGTTTTGAAAGGGACGGCCACAATACTGGACTCCAGAGGTAATTCTCTTTGTTCTTCAATTTTTTTTAATTAATTTATTTTAATTGCTTACTAGTTTAGATTTATTTGCATTCTAGATTAGATTTAATTGCTTTCATGAATAAAAATAGGATTTTGCTTAATAGAAATATGAGCAGCTAATTTAGCTTAGCTCTAGGATGTAGATGAAAATAGAATCCACCATGTAATTGCTCTCTAGTATTTTCTTCCTAAAATAAAATAAATAAAGACATAATTTTTCTATGAAAAGATTAAAATATAAGAACTTAAAGATTAATGCTTTGATAGATTATACTTGAGTTAAGTTTCTTGATAGCTTATACTTAGTTAGGGTTTGGAGTTATTGGTTTTCATCTTATTTAAAGAAATATCTGATGATTTAGTTTATTTTTATGAAAAGTAGTATTTTTGATGAGTTATGCTTGCACACCACTTGATAGCTCATGCTTAGGGCACTTTAGATAAATATTAAACTAAAAGATCAATTTTTTATGATATGAAGAAGATAATAGAAGTAATTCATAATTGGAAACTAGTGGATTCTAGATCCTAGGCTAATTAGAATAGCTCTCAACTCTAGCTTAGAATTCTTCATTAATTTGTTAGACTATAGAATTAGTGAGAACGCAAAAGCACCTAAGATCTCTGTGGGACGACCTGTATAGCTCTACAATCGACATTGTACGCTTGCAGTTAATTTATCACGTCACCTACTGTATCCTATTTGTTTGGAGTATCGATCTTTGGAATTCCATTATTGATTCTTATTTGATCCATTACAGAACGATGTCAATCTAATCTTCTGCGCGTGCAAGTGCGAGTCCGAGAGATGAGACTACAGAACTAAGAAACTTGGTGCAAGGAGTAGTGCAGATACAACACACCACGAAAATGTTGCTAGAAAGAATGATGCAGTCAAAGGAACATGAAAGAACTGGGATGGTATCAGATTTTTGGATGTTGCACCCATCGGTGCTTTCTAGAGCGGAAGGACCATTGAAGGAAGAGCAAGGGATTGTAGATATGGAGAATCTTCTGAAGGCGACGAGAATTCCAAAGGAGAACTGGGCGGAGGTGGTGTGTATTCAATTGACTGACATGGCCAGAAAATGGTGGTTGTCTGAAGATGTAAGGAACTAGGAATCTCTAACTTGGAAGAAGTTTGTGGAGGCATTTCATGCCCGGTTTTTCCATGCATCGGCAAAACGGGAAATGAGGAAGAAACTTGAGCTACAGCAAGGAGATCGAATTATGTATGCATATGCCACAGAGTTTGTGAGACTCAGTCATTTTTCCTTAACCTAGTTGTTGATGAGGAGGAGAGAGTACACTTGTTCCAGTAAGGATTGAGGCACTGTCTAAGTGAGCAAACTATAGATGCATATGATGTAGAGTTTGTGAGACTCAGTCGTTTTGCCCTAACCATGGTAGCTGATGAGTAGGAGAGAGCACACTTGTTCTAGCAAGGACTGAGGCATCGTCTAAGTAAACATTTAACAGGTCATAACTACAAGACTTATTTGGAGATATTCGAAGCAGTATGTCGCCTAGAGCAAGTATCAATGGAAGAGAGATCGATAACATTTAAAAGGTCATTTGGACAAGGAGCAAGATCATCAGACAAGAGGTTTGATGGTCCACTAACAAAGAAGCAGATGAAACCAAATCGAAGTTCAATAATTTGTAAGTTCTGCCATATACAGGGACATATCCATAAGGAGTGTAGATGAGCCCAAGGGCTGTATTAGGCACGTGGTTCTGCCAGTCACTAAGTAAGTGATGGTCCAGAGGTTCAACAGTAGGCAGTGCCAAGGGTCCCATTCCAGCCAATAGCCAGGTCAGCAATGAGTACACTTGAAAAGTGTAATATTTTTAGTTTACTTTGTGCAAGCATAATCTAATTTTGATGATTAATATAAAAATGAATAAAAATATTTTTATTAATCAAATTCCTCACTATGATGTTCTTTTAGTGTTTTTTAATATTTTTGTAGGATTTTATATGCAAGGAAATCGAAGTATCGAAGCGTATCTCAAATATCTGCTTAGAACTGTGTATTTATAGGAATGGACGTTGAAAGCCATATGTACTGCCATCAATGGGCATCAACTGGGAATCATACCCATGACCAGTTGTTGATAGGTTAGTCAAAGAACACGGTCACAGTGTTATTTTTTGGGGATTTTTGAGAGAAATTAAGAGTTTTTTTGTAAGTAGAATTCCTATTAGGGTTTTGTAAGGGTAAAAAATAGCCAATAAATCTCAAGTTTTTTAATGGTTAATTCTTTTGGAAGCACCGTTTGAGAGAAAAATTATTTTAGATTCAAGATTTAGTTTTTGTACTCGTTCACAGAAATCAATAAAAGAATTCTTTTACTATTTATTCATGGTTATGATTAGTATGAGTGGCTAAGTTCTTGAGCTAGATCAAATAGAATAATAAACCCTATGTGATTTACTAGTATATATTCTTATATGCTTATTGGTTTTAATTGTTTTATGTTGAATTGATATTTTTGATTCTTTACTATCTTTGAATGAATTAAATATGTTTTTGTGACTATAATGCTTTATAATTTGACGATATATTCGTTACTTAGTTTTTTATATAACGTTGACTTTTTAGACATAGTGTATGCTTAGACTTTGAACATTTGTTTTTGTTATTCATATCGCATGCATAGATAAACTAATGATTCATATAGATTAACAGGGAGAAATTAGTCAAAATATTAAAGTTCACAACTCTATATATTTTGTACTTAATTGAATTATTTTTCAGTTGTAGAAAGATCACGTGATTTATGCAAATAGATTAAAAATATGGATATATTTAGTAAATTATCCTATGAGGAGTTGCATCCATCTGACTAATATTTTAGTATTAGTAAAATTTTCATCTTTAATTTTAGTTTATTTTATAAATATCCAATTTTTAGTTTTATTATAGTACTGTAATTTATTCTAGTGTCACACAGTTAAAAAACGATTCTCGAGAGAACAATCATGGGTTGCAACCCTTGTACTACGTGTCAATCTTTTATGCTTGGGAGTGTATGATTTAGATCGCAGTTGAGTTTTTTGCATCGTTACCGAGAATCATACTATTATGTTACACTTTAGTATAGATTACGGTTTCTACATTATTAATTTTTGCGATTTTGAATTTGCATGTCCAGTTGGAGGAGAACTTCAAATAATAGATTAATACGATCGTACTTATATCCACAATCACTTCCAATCCATCAATCACTCAAGATATGATCACTAATAATAATAACAAAAACATGAATAACAACAATAATAATAATGATGGATTTGGAGATACATATGATAACCATAACCATCATGGGGATAATGGGAGGATTTTACAAGATTATTTACAGCCCGATAGGACAACCCAACCTTCAAGCTTTGCATTTTCATTGAATATAGGACGCTTCAAGATTAAATCTGGAGTAGTATAACTTTTACCTAAATTCTATGTGATGAATTCAAAGAGCCCATATTTGTACCTTCTAGAATTCAAAGAAATTTGCTCTACCATTAATCTCCAAAATATTACTTTAGAGCAACTTAAACTTAACTTCATTCCATTGCCCCTAAAGGAAAAAGTAAAGACAATCCTACATTCTTTACATCTCAATTCAATAGGAAAATAGGATGAGATGTAAGGAGAATTCTTAAAGAAATTCTTTCCTTCACATCAAACAAATTTTATGCGAAAGCAAATTCTAAACTTTTGACAGAAAGAAGGTGAACCATTGTTCGAGTGTTGAGATGTATTTAAAGATTTGTATCTCTCATGTCCAAATCATGGTTTAGAAATATGGAGGACTATATCTTCTACTAATAGTTAAACACTATAATCAGGCAATTTGTAAAGACTATATACAATGGTGAATTTTTAAATAAGCATGCCTAAGAGGCATGTGACTATCTTGATTCACTTGTCAAAAATTCATAAGTCTAGAAAACTAAGGATAGTTCGGATAGACACCAATTAAATGATAAACTTTAGAATAGAGACAGACTTCTTAAATTGGGAGAAGCTGAAGATATAACTGTACAATTAATTTCAATCACTAAGAAATTTGAAGATTTGCTTGCAATGAAAACAAAATTAGTTAAGGCAATAGAAGAAGTTTCTAAAGTTTGAATTGCAAGGGCACGTGACTCACGAATGTCCAACTCTTCTTTCTTTTAAAGAAGTATTAAATGAACAAACTAATGCCTTAAACACTACTCCTCAACCAATAAACAACCCATATTCAAAAACATATAATCCTGACTGGTGGAATCACCAAAATCTTCAATAGAAATAGAATTCTTAATAATTTAATAATCAAAATAAATCACATGCTAATCCACCTCAACAATATGTCCGACTTACTAAACAGTCTTCAATGCATGAACTACCACCAAAGAGAAATTTTGAGGATAATTTTTTACAAATACAACAAAAATGGATTAGATGATCTAAGCATAACAACAGTTTATTCAGTCACAGTAAACGATCAACAATCAAAATGCAATGGAATTCAATGATATTCGCTTATAGATAAGCCACCTTAAATCTACATTATAAATAAAGGAAAAAGGTAAGTTACAATCTCAACCAGAGGCCAATTCTTTAAATAAAGTTGAAGGTTTAAATATTATTACTTCTTCCATTAATAATAATATCCTGAGATAACTGTTGCGATAAATTTAAGAAGTGGTAAAGTGCCTGATGAGCCCGTTTTAAATGAAAATACTAAGAAGAAATAGGGTAATGATTCAACACAACAATCTAAAGAAGATAATTCTACAGAACCCACTTCCAATGACTATAAACCACCTATACCATTTCCTAAAAGATTAAAAACTAAAAGTATTAATGCATCTTTTGCTTATATTTTGGAGATTTTCAAACATGTACAGATTAATATACCTTTGTTGGAAGCAATTAAATAAGTCCTATCGTATGCAAAATTAAATAAGTCCTATCGTATGCAAAATTCTTGAAGGACTTGTGTATCATAAAAAGACATTACAACGTATAAAAGAAGGCATTTCTCACAAAGCAGGTAAGTATATTATTTCATTTTGAAATACCTCTCAAATATAAGGATCCTGAATGACCCACTATTTCTTGTATGATAGGGCAACATAATATAAAGAAAGTTTTGCTAAATTTGGGGGCTAGTGTAAATCTTTAACCAATTTTGATTGACAAGCACCTAGGTCTAGGAGAACTTAAACTTACACCCATCGCATTACAATTAGCTGACAGGTCAGAAAGCTTTCCTAAGGGCGTTGTAAAAGATGTTTTAGTGCAAATCAAAAAATTTTATTTCCCTATGAATTTTATAGTTATCGATACTGCACTTATAAAGAATTCACGTCTTCATATTCTAGTTATCCTCGGACGTCCATTTTTAGCTACAATTAATGCAGTTATAAATTGCAGGAATGGTGTGGTGAAATTTTTATTTGAAAAAGTGACCCTTGAACTTAATGTTTTTAATATTTGCAAACAACCAAACATAGATAATGCTGAATTGTAGGATGTTAATTACATTAAACAAATCCATGATGAAGAAGATACTGTATCATTGTGCATGTCTGATCCTTTGGAGATGACATTAACAATGAATGAAGACTTCCTTGAAAATTTCAAATCCGAACATTTGAAATAATAAAATACTTAACTAATGCTCAATGTTCGAATATCATGGGATGGATTCTAATAAAGGAAGTGTGTGAAGAGTTACCTCCAATCACAAAAACATTGATGCCATCTATCATCCAAGCAC
Organism: Dracaena cambodiana; assembly: GCA_036321105.1. Classification (NCBI taxonomy): domain Eukaryota; kingdom Viridiplantae; phylum Streptophyta; class Magnoliopsida; order Asparagales; family Asparagaceae; genus Dracaena; species Dracaena cambodiana. The sequence continues at coordinate 25,778,644 of JAYEPQ010000007.1, forward strand.
CAATACTTGAGCTAAAACCGCTGCCTGAAGCTCTAAAGTATGCATTTTTGGGACCTAAGAAAAACTTTTTGGTGGTCATCTCAGCGTATCTTAATGAGAATCAGGAAGAGCAACTATTATTAACATTGCAAAAATATAAACGAGCTCTTGGATAGAATATGGTAGACGTCAAAGATATGCATCCCCTTATTTACACACACCACATTACTTTGGAAGATGGAGCCAAGCCTGTTAAGCGAATGCAACGAAGCTTTAATCCTGCCAAGAAGGAAGTGGTTAAAGCCGAAGTATTAAAATTACTTGATGTTGGCATCATCTATCTAATCACTAATAGTAAGTGGGTAAGTCCAACCCAAGCTATTCCAAAAAAGAGTGGGGTATCGGTAATTAAAAATGAGGATGGTGAGATGATACCCACTCATACTACTACGAGTTGGTGTATGTGTATTGATTACCGAAAGTTAAACCAAGTAATGCATAAAGATCACTTTCCATTACCATTTCTTGATCAAATGTATAAAGGAGTTGCTGGACATGAATATTATTGTTTTCTTGATGCTTATCCAGATTATTATAAAATTGAAATTGCTTTAGAGGATCAAGAAAAAACAACTTTTACTTATCCCTTTGAAAATTTTGCATTTAGAAGAATGCCATCTAGATTATATAATGCACCCACAACATTTCAAAGAAGCATAATAAGTATTTTTAGCGATATGGAGGAAGATTATCTTGAGGATTTATTGATGATTTCTCTAAATTTGGAATTAATTTTGAATCTCGTTTGACTAATTTAGGATCTATATTTGAAAAATGTCAACAGAAAAATGTACTCCTGAATTGGAAAAAATGTCATTTCATGATTACAAAAGGTATTGTATTGGGCCACATAGTTTCATCTAAAGATATGGAAGCAGATAAGGCCAAGACTAAGTTTATTTTCAAAATACCAATATCCAAAACTGTAAAAGATATATGTTCTTTTCTAGGACATGCAGGTTTCTATAGAACCTTTATAAAGGATTTTAGTATTATTGCTAGACACCTTTCTCACTTTCTTGTACAAGATGTGCAGTTTGAATAGACACAAGCATATCAGACAACTTTCAAAACCCCTCCAGGAGATGTTCATCACCGCGCCAATAATGCAACCTCCAAATTAGACAATTCCATTTGAAATCATGTGCGATGTGAGCGATTATGCAATTGGAGCTGTACTAGGGTAGCAAAGAGATAAAAAGCCCTACATGGTCTACTATTCTAACAAGGCTCTCAATGATACTCAGACAAATTATACTGCCATAGAGAATGAGCTTCTAGTTATAATATTTGCTCTTGATAAATTTCGTTCATATATTTTGGGCTTACATATAATTGTTTTTACTGATCATTTGGCGCTCAAATATCTTTATCAAAGAAAGATGCAAAGCCATAGCTAATTCAATGGATCTTATTACTACAAGAATTTTATCTAGAAATCAAAGACAAAAAAGGAGTAGAGAATGTGATTGCAGACTGCCTCTCTAGACTAACTCTTGAAAACGATAAGGTACCAATTAGGGACTCGTTCCCTAATGAGCAGCTATTTTCTATCACAATAACTTCTTGGTATGCTGACACCATTAATTTCCTTATTACAGGTGAAATGCCAAATCTTTGTTGTGCACAAGACAAACGAAGATTCATATACAAGGTACGCAATTCTTTTTTTACAATCCATACTTAGTTAAATATTGCTCAGATCAAATCATTAGGCTTTGTGTATCCGATGATGAGATTTAGAGTATCATTACTTTTTGTCATACAGAAGCATGTGGGTCACTTCTCGTCTAAAAAGATGGTAATTGAAATACTCCAATTTAGTTTTTATTGGCTTACCATGTTTAAAGACATATATGAATTCTATAAAAGATGTGAGTCTTGTCAGAAATTAGAAGTGTTAACTTGGAAGAATGAAGTCTCTAACACCCATGCTTATAATTGAGATATTTGATTGTTGGGACATTGACTTCATAGGACCGTTTCCTATTTCTAACGGATATGTTTATACCCTTGCATTAGTCGATTATGTCTCTAAATGGGTAGAAGTTAATGCTCGTAGAAATAATGACCAATAAACTATTATTATATTTTTAACGAAACAAATATTGTTGAGATTTGGAGTTTCTAAAGCGTTAATAAGCGATGAGAGCTCACATTTCTGTAACAAAACCTTTGAAAATTTAATGAAAAAAATATCATATCACACACAAGATTTCTACACTGTACCATCCACAGTCAAATGGACAAGTTGAGCTTGCTAATAGGGAAATCTAGTAAATAATTGTGAAAATAGTTAATCCATCTCGCAAAGATTTGTTATTTCGACTGACCAATGCTTTATGGGCTTACCATACAGCATACAACACCCTTAGGCATGTCTCCATAAAGATTAGTCTATAGAAAACCTTGTCATTTTCTAGTAGAGATAGAGCATAAAGTGTATTGGGCAATTAAATTAGTAAATCTTGATCTCAATGTAGCTAGCCCATTATGAAAGCAACAATTAAATGAGTTGGAAGAGATAAGACATGATGCACACAGCAATTCACACATTTCAAAGGATAAAATAAAAATATGGCATGATCATCGTAGCACATGCCATTGTTTTCATCGTTCTAACAAAGTGCTTTTATATGATTCACCCTTTCATCTATTTCCAAAAAGTTGCATTCACGGTGGACAAAAACGTTCAAAGTTAACACTGTATATCTACATGGCGCAATTAATATTGAAGATCCAAAGAATTGTCATACATCCAAAGTAAATGTGAAACGATTGAATCACTATTTAGAATTTCCAAAGTACTAAAAGGAATCTCACGATTAAGTGGATCCTTCGACATCTCATTGATGTGCGCTAAACGAAGACACTATGTATATTATTGTATATTATGTATTAACAAATTTGTTTCACAGATTGTTTTATCATGAGTACCGGACTGAGGTAATTTCTAAGTTCTTCTCTCTTAAATTTCTACTTGTTCTTGATTAATTAAACGAATATATTGATTCACTGAGGATAATGTGCATTTTAAGTTCAGGAGATGGCATATTAAAATAACTTAGTTTTGATACTTATGATGATTTTAACAATTTTCGAAATTTTCTTTTTTTAATTTTTTCAAAAACAAGCCAAAAAACTTTAATTGATATTAACTTTAGAGTTAGGAACTAATTTTTAGTTTAAAATTAATTTTAGAATTAGGTACTAACAACTAGATATTAGGAATAGCCTTACTTTAGGGACAAACAACAATTAACTAAAAAAGAAAAAATAAAAAAATTTAGGCTTGACAATTCTCAGACAGAGGACCACTGTGGAAGTGACTGTCAAAGCCACTATCGATGGCAGCCACTATAAAAAAAAAAACTTTTAGCCGACAATGGCTATCGAAGGTGCAGTTGATGCGCCCGTTGAGAACCGTCGGTAGAGAAGGATATCTGTAAATAGATCTTAGAGTTTTTTTCCTCCACAAAGCAAAACTATAGCTTCCTTCAAAAGCATCCATGCCCAAAAGTTTCTTCCTTCGATAGCCAAATCTCTTCCTGCGCAATTCTTTCCAATTTTTTATCAAAGCAAGTAATTTCTCTCCTCTTTGATTTTCCTTTAATTTGTTCTTGGTAAAAGTATATTTTTATCTCAAAACCTAGATCTACAAATTATATGAACGAATTTGAGTAAATCATGGTTAGATTCTTACATTGTAGTAGATTTGGTAGAGTTTAGCAAAGATATGAGGCTTTTTGATGAATTTTATGAATTTATTATCATAATATCTAAAATCAATGGTAGAAGAATTAAAAATATCACCTTTTTAGCATTATCTTTCATGGGTTGCTAGTAAAACTATGGTTTATCAAATTCATGCAATAATAATTATATTAAAGTGGAATTAATAGTTTTTGAAAAAGAAACAGGAAAGATATGGAATTATGTGTATAAATTTAATTCTATAATATAATAAAATAATAATAATAAGATAAAACAAGATTAAAAAAAAGAGAGAAAGAAATAAACCAAAAGAAAAATAGTAAATAGAATAATTATGTGATAAATTTATGCATGCATTTTTGAAGTAATAATTATTCCAAGTTATGTATTATGGTTAATCTTTGCATAATGGCACCAAAGGAGCAGATAGTTTCCAAAAGGCCAAGCGTAGAATCTTCTGGCCTGTCTTCTCCACAAAGAGCTAGAGTTGCAAAAGTAAATAAAAAAATCTTGGAGAAATACGATTATTTCAAGATTTGGTTAGAATGTGTAGTAGATTATTCAAGATTGAATAAAAATTTGACTTTCAAAGCACAAATGGTAGCCTAAGAGTTGGAAACATATATAGGATATCAACACGCACCAGCATGCAATAAGATCATGCATGAGTTTTATGCCAACCTGCAGCCAACAATGGGAGATCAATATGGATACTCTATTGTTAGGGGTGGAGAGATACTGTTCACAAGGGAAGAAATCACCAGGACACTCCCTATACCCAATGTGCCTGAGAAGCATCCTTCTTATGTGGATTATGAATGAGATACCAAGTGGCTCTCACTGGTTCAAAGAGCTCTACGAGAATTTAAGCGATATTGCCTTCAATGAGAGCTTTTGAAGGTTAGCTATGTTAGATAATAGTACGTCTTGGTAAGTCTTTATAATAAATATAACATACTATCATCCCCAACAACGGAACTATACATGAGAGATGTAGTATTGTTAAATACAATTTTGGAAAGGCGCAAATTTGATGTCGCATCCATCATGTGCTTCGCGATAATTCAATGCATGGGTCAAGTCCAAGAATATATCTAGCATCCGAGAATGGCGAAGCCACACTTAGTTTTGCCTTCTCTGATGAAACGAGATGCAGCAGATGTGGCGGCCCAACTAGATAAAGTAACACTCCACACTATAAATGAGTCAATCATAAAGATGACAAATGCCTTTACTGCGAGAATGAGCATACTTGAAGATAGGCAGGCCCGAACTAAGTATCGTCAGCAGCGTCATTATCGGCTACTCACTGAGTATTTAGACAAATGGCTTGTGAGAATACCCATGTTTCAGAAGATGATGACAAAAGGACGAGCTAGGGGACCATTGGGTTTTGGCAGTATCAACGACGCAAGTGATAGGAAAGTCTTCATCAGAAATGTCATTGATATTGATTATTAAATGGAGTGAATTTTTTTTAAAACCAACAAAGCCAGGTGCATTCTAACCTTAACCTATTACATTATTTCTTAGTGTATTACTTTCATAATTATATTTTTGATGCACTGAGGACATTGCATAATTTTAATTGGGGGTGGAAAATATACACTTTACTTTACTATAACATAGTTAACTAACATATAAAAAATTTCAAATTTGTTTTCATTTCTTTGAAGTAAAAAATAAGATTCGAAGTACTTTAGATTGAATATTTATGATATAAATATCTTAATTTTGATGCTTATATGATAGTAGTTTTTATGTAGTCTTAATTGAAATTTTAAATCCAATAATAAGATATATAGATACTTATGATTAGAATCGAATATGCACTCTACACAATTACACGATAAGTCATGAATAGTTGATGACGAAGAGAAAATTTAAAAGGGTGACCTATCATATATGTGTAAAAAAAAAATACTAAAAAACAAAGTGAGCTTGGTACATAAGGCAACATACTTCAGATATATAAAGTATATAAATAAATAAGAGAAAGTAAATATTAAGTAGTTGGGTCCGTGCACCTCGGTTGGGTCCGTGCACCTCGGTAAGTGTGTGTATTCACACAAACGATACTTATGGACTTTTTATTATCGTCATGAGCTGAGTAACAGGGTATTTGTGTCTCGGTAAGCATGAATGTTCACATGAAAGGCAAGTGTCAATGAAAATTGAAAAAATAAAAAAATAAAAAATATGCATATATATGAAAAGGGTCCCCCTAAGTTTGATTGGAGTTTGAGACTTAACAAAACTTATTTACATGCTCACAAGAGTATATAGGAGATGATAATTGAAAGTAAAAGTATACCTACGTTGCAATTTAAATGATCAAGATAGATACATAGGAGTATTAGATTATAAGTGATTTATTAAGATTGATATTTTCATGAATAAATGTGTATGTATCTCTAATTGAGCTTGATATAGAAAAGAAGTGAAAACCAAAATAATATAAGTATAGTAATAATAGTATAGATAAATAGTTAATAGGATAATAATATTTTTTTATTTTCTTTATTTTACACTTATCATTATTTTTCTTTTTATTTATTCCTTAAACTCAAATATTTCATGATATTTGTTGTAACATCACTGGAAATGCTCACGAGACAACACTCGTCCATGGAAAATTCTATTTACACACAATAATTTACTCTTGACGCCTTGAGTACTCTTTACACCAAACTCCCATTTTGAAATACAACAAATTCACTCTCGACACCCAAATATTTTTCAATTTTAACCCTTCCTCCTACCCTCTAACTCCTTATGTCATCCGATCCCAAATTTCTCTAAACCCGACATGCCTCCCAACCCACCATAACTCGTCGCCACCTCCAAATCACCGAGCACACCGATTGTCATCACTGGCGTCGCCTTTTGCGGGACTCTCTTGGGCCAATTGTTCTTCGGCTGGCTCAGCAACAAGTTGGGCAGGAAGAAGGCATATGGCATGACCCTCATGCTCATGGTCATCTGCTTTGTCGCCTCCGGCCTCTCCTTCGGCCACACACCCAAGTTTGTCATTGCCAATCTCTACTTCTTCCGCTTCTGGCTTGGCTTCGGCATCGGCGGGGCAAAGATGCCTTGTATTTTATTTTTTCTTGAAATGATGGCTTCGGCATCGCCACTCTTTGCAAGTGGTTTACTAAAAAAAAGTGTCATGTGAGGCCCTATTCAACGAACAATCTCTGAATTATATTTAAGGAGTTACATCTATATATCATTCTCTTGGTTCTATACAATTCAAGAAAAATCTGAGCCACCAGTCTATATAGTTCAAGGAAAAAAATATATAAAAGGTGAGCAGGACAAGGTGGACCAACTATACCCGAGCCCGGCCAACTCCTTCGGGCTCTTCTCCAAGAATTCCTCTACGGCCACGGTATCCACCTCTTGGGCATTACCACCACCTGGTTTCTCCTCGACATTACCTTCCATAGCCAGAACCTCTTTCAGAAAGACATCTTCTCTGCCTTGGATAGATCCCCAAAGCCGCCTCTTGGGCACTATCACCACCTAGTTCCAAACCTTTTTAGGAACACGAATGTTATAGTTATAGGGGGTAAGAAATCAAATCGATGAGTTTATGAGAGAGATATTTTCTTATTTAATTTTCTCTAAAAATATTTTTTAGGATTTTAGAGAAAAAATAGAGAATAAAGATGATGAGTCATAGTTCTAAATTTTAAGAAGTCTTAATTTGGAATTAAAAGGTTAACATAGTCAAAAAAATAAATGATAAACTTGTAATTATTTACAAGTTTTAAACCATGCATGAAAAGTAAATTTCCTTGTGTAAATAGAATTCTCCCATGTCCACTGGGGTAACTTAGAGTTTTAACGGCTTGTGGCACGTGCTAAGTATAATCATGATTCCTATGAAAGTCAATTAGGATTTATTTTTTTAGGTCCTTTGTTTATTTTCTTTAGTTTATAGATTTGTTAGGAACTAGCAAAACTCAAGTTGTGGGGTGTGATTATTCTTGAAAAGTGTAATATTTTTAGTTTATTCTGTACAAACGTAATCCAATTTTGATGATTAATACAAAAAATTAATAAAAAACTATTTTTATTAATCAAATTCCTCACTTTAATTTTTTTCAATTGTTTTCCAATATTTTTGTAGGGATTCATATATAAGAAATTCGAATTATCAAAGCACATCTCAAATATAAGCTCAAAACTATGCATTTTTAGGAAAGGCCATTGAAGGCCATATGTAATACCATCGATGGGCATCAATTGAGAATCATACCCAAGAGCAGTCATCGATAGGTCCATTGTAGGGGGCGGTCACAGAGTTATTTTTGGAAAATTTTTGAGGGGAATTAAGTTTTTTCTTGTAAATAAATTTCCTATTAGGATTTTGTAAGGTTATAAATAGCCAATGAATCTTAAGTTTTATGCTTAATGCTTAATTCTTTTGGAAGCAGCTTTTGAGAGAGAAATTATTTTAGATTCAAGATTTAGTTCTTTTACTCATTCATAGAAATCAATAAAAAAAATTCTTTTACTATTTATTCATGGCTATGATGAATATGAGTGGCTAAATTCTTTATAAGTTGGATCAGATAGAATAACAAATCATATGTGATTTACTAGTATGTATTCTTTTCTGCCTATTAGTTTTAATTGTTTTATATGGAATTGATATCTTTGATTCTCTACTGTATTTGAATAGATTAAATATGATTTTGAGATTTTGATGCTTTATAGTTTGACAATATATCCATTGCTTGGTTTTTGATATATTGTAGACTCTTTAAGCATGGTGTATACTTAAACTTTATTTACTTTTATGATTTATATCACATGCTTAGATAAACTTAAGATTCATGTAGGATTAACCGGGAGTAATTAGTCAAAGTATCAAAGATCACAATTTTATATATTTTATGCTTAATTGAATTACTTTCCGGTTGTAGGAAGACTTGTGATTTATGCAACTGAGATAAAAAAAAAGCATAAAAATATTCAGTAAATTATCCTATGGGAGAGTTGCATATATCTGACCAATAATTTTAGTATTAGTAAATTTTCCATCATTAATTTTAGTTTAGTTTATAAAAATCCAATATTTACTTTTATTGTAGGACCTTAATTTATTCTAGCATCATACAATTAAATAACGATCCTCGAGAGAATGATCTTGAATTGCTATTTTTGTACTACTTGTCGATCTCTTTCACTTAGAAGTGTACAATTTAGATCGCAATCAAGCAACAATATCAGTCCAAAAAGTTTCAAGACTAGATCAGAGAAAACCCTTGGAGATACAACAATAAGTTTATGCCAAAACCCAATGAGGAGCACATTAGAGGCAGGAGCAAGTTAGACTGATGAATGCTGAGGAAGTTTAAACTACTGGGGGGAATCATAACAGGTATGATTTAATTAGTAATGCACCGACAACTATTTTATTCGATTTTGGAGCTTCGCACTATTTAATCTCTATCGTATTTGTTTTCCATAATTCTATTGATTTTTCAATCTTACATGTGGGGTGGGACATTAAGATTGGAAACGGTAGTATCATAACTAATAAGAAGTGTAGACATGTCCCTTAGTGATTAATGACAGAGAATTTTATGTTAACTTGCTAATTTTAAATGGAGGTAGATATGATGTTATCTTGGACATGGATTGGTTGAATATCTTCCTTGCAGTAACAGATTGTACAACATGAAGAGTAATATTTCATATTCATAGTCACCCAGAAATTTGAATTTATTGATGGAAGTCAAACCTTAGAACTAATAGAATCTAAGGTATCCCCATATGGAGGAGTTTTAGAAACTACGAAAGTAGGAGAAGGAATGGTACCAATAGTTTCATAATTCTTAGATATATTTTCTAAAGAGATACCTGGACTACCACTAATATAAGGACAACATAATTTACTATTAATACTATCCCTAAATCTGAACCAGTTTGTAAGCCACCTATCGAATGAGAATTGTTGAATTAAAAAAAGTTAGGAGACAAGTAGGTGAGCTATTGAAGTTAGGTCTTGTAAGACCTAGTGTTTCACTTTGGGGAGCTCCAATATTTTTAAAGAAGGGTGGGAGTGAAAAATTGTGTGTGTACTATAAGGGTTTGAATGTAGTAACATTCCAGAATAAATAACCGTTACCAAGAATAACTAATCTATTTGATCAGCTGGAAGACGCAAAGGTATTCCAAAAACTGCATTCAGCACCAAACATGGTTATTATGAATATTTGGTGATGCCGTTTGAAGTGACTAATGCTTTAGCAGTATTTATGAATTTGATGAACCATATTTTTACTTAGTATGTAGATAAATTGTAGTGGTATTTATTGATGATATCTTGATTTATTTTAGAAATAGAGAAGATCATGTTGAGCATCTGAGGATAGTTTTGCAGACTCTGAATAGCAAAGGTTATATGAAAAACTAGTAAATATGAATTTTAATTAGATAAAATTTCCTTTTTGGATTATAAAGTTTCTGTAGATAGTGTATCAGCCGACCCTAAGAAAATAGGAGCTGCTATGGATTGGCCCGTGCTAAAATCAGTATCAGAAATTTGAAGTTTTATGGGGATGGCTGGGTATTATAGAAGAATTGTGCAGAACTTTGCTAAAATTGCATTCCTCTTAACTAAACTAACTAGGAAAAAAATAGAATATGTCTGGACAAAAGAGTATAATAAGGCATTTGAAGAATTGAAATGGAGACTGACAATAGCGCCAGTGTTAGCATTCCAGACAACTTTAGAGGAATCAAAATTTATAGTGATGCTTCAAGTCAGGGATTGGGATGTGTGTTGACATAGATGGAAGAGCAATTGAGTTTGCATCAAGATAGTTGAGACCTCATGAGAGAAATTATCTGACTCATGATTTGGAGTTAACTACAGTAATTCATGCTTTGAACATTTGGAGACACTATTTACCACTGATAAAAAAAGTTTGAAGTATATTATTACTCAAAAAGAATTGAATATGTGATATAGACGATGGTTGGAGTTAGTAGCAAACTAAGATTTGGAAATTAAGTATCACTCAAATAGATTAATATAGTGTTGGATGTGCTGAGTAGGAGGGCTGCAGTAAAGAGATTGACTCAATAAAAGGTGTTTTTAATGGAGATACAAAAGATGAAACTAGAAGTAACTTTACTTGAAATGACAATCAATTTATGGAGATACATTTACAGTCACCATTAACAAAGCAAATTAAACAAGCACAAGTTGGAGATGAAAAATTTCTAAAGTTAAAGAATAAAACAAAACTGGCCAAGAGGCCAGAAATGAAGATGTACTCAAATGGAGCTTTTAGATTCAAGAAAAGATTATGGGTACATAAGAGAGAGGTAAGAGATAAACTTTTAGAATAAGCTCATAAATCAACTTATTCTATTCATCCTAGAAGTAACAAGATGTATAAGGATATGAAGAAGTATTTCAATGGCTAGACCAGAAGAAAGAGTTTGCTAGATATAAATCCAGATATTCCACTTGCCAACAAGTAAGGACTAAACATCAGAGGATAGCTAGATTGCTCGAACCACTAGTGATATCAAAGTGGAAGTGGGAACAAATATCGACGGATTTTGTGATGGGTTTATCGAGAAGCACTAGAGACAATAATGCAATTGGGTTGTTGTGGACCGACTGAAGTCAGGTCATTTTGTTCCATTTAGAATTGGTCAGTCAATAGAAGTGTTGGCAAGAAGATTCACGCAGGAGGTGGTAATATTACATAGAGTTGCAATCATAATTATATTAGATAGAGACACAAGATTCAGATCAAATTATTGGAAGAGATTGATGGATGTCTGGAAACACATTTGGATTTATCTTCAGCTTACCATCCACAGACAGACGGTCAGTCTGAACGGACTATCCATGTACTCGAAGATATGCTTAGGGTATGTGTGTTAGATTTTGGTGGATCTTGGGAGGACTATTTATATACGGTAGAATTTTCTTATAATTATAGTTATCATAAAAGTATCAAAATGACACCATTAAAAACCTTGTATAGTCAGAAGTGCAGATCTCCATTGTGTTGGGATGAGATTGGAGAATGAAGTATATTGGGACCGGAGTTGATTATTCAAACTATAGAACAAGTAAAACTTATTAGAGAATATATGAAGGCAGCTAAAGACAGACAGAAGAAATGGAAAGATCAATATATGAAAGTATTGGAGTTTGAGAGAGAAGATAAGGTAATTATTAAGATATCCCCGATAAAGGGCATGATCAGATGCGGCAAGAGAGGGATGCTCATTAAAACATACATCAGGCCATTTGAGATTACATAAAGGATTGAAAATCTTACCTACAAGTTATCATTACTATTCGAGATGAAAACCATTGATGTGTTTTATGTCTCACAATTAAGGAGGTACTTGGGTGAAGAGCATAGAAAAGGAGATCTATCTGAGATATATTTAAGATTAGACCTAAAGTATGAGAAGTAACCCATAGCAATCATCCACCAATGGGAGAAAGTCTTGAAGAATAAAATGATACCATTAGTTCTTATTTTTTGGGATACACAATCACTGAGAGTTTCTACTTAGGAGCTTCAGAAATATGTAAGGATAAAATATCTATACCTTTTATCATAATCAGATATATTAATTTAATTTATTTCTATATCCATACACACTCGTATATACTGTCATGTCAATTTATTTGAAATTTTAAGGACAAATTTTCTTTATTAGGTGAGTTGGATGTAATATCCAAAATTTGGGCTATCCGTATCCTCCCTTTTAATCCAATCATACAAAATTAGGGTTACTGCGTGTCAATTTGGACACCAAAATAACTTTATGTGAGCATAACTTTAAATTCATAACTCAAAATGGCATTCGGTCTGCGCAACTATTAGTTTTCTAACACTTACGATTTTAGAAATTTTTTTATAAAGCCCAAAAATACTTTCAAAGTTTACTAATTTTAAAATATTAAAATATTTTTCTAATTAATTTAATTTTTTTTTTATTTCGGACTTCAAAATGACAAATGGATAATTTTGTAATGTTTCTCTCATGGAGCACTACATCATGTATTAATTTGATAGTATTTGGAAAAGATTTACTGGAGCTGTAAAATAATAAATTATTAAATAGATTGAAATTTCTTTCCACACACCTTACACTTAAATAAATTTCCAGCGGCACACCCTCATATGTTGGCAAGGAAGTGGTAATGAAGTGTCTCTAACAAAATTCTGGTGGCAAGAGACATCATGAGATGTCAAAAGGGGGAGAATCTCAAGTTGACAAAGCTAAGTGTTCTCCACCAAAATTCTAGTTTGGCAAAGAAGCATCAAAAGGGGAAAGAACTTCAAGTTGATAAGGCTAACTATAAAGCCCTCCTTATTCTTCTTAGCCCTGTTCTTCCATTCACACAAAATAAAAGAAAAAAAAAATATAAATAAAAAAAACAAAGGAAGACCAAGTAAGTAACCTAGTCGCACTCTTAACTTCATATTTGTTGTTTGTAGATGATGGATACAGGATACAGTGAAAGATGCATTTTATGTGTTTGTTTAATCAATGAGTTAGGTTTAGACATACCATATTATGTTAACCTTAAAAAGGCTATTACAGTAAGTAACACCTTGACTAATATTGTGATTTGTCCCCTGTAACGTGAATATTCACGTGGTCATTGCAAACACTAGGCTTTACAAAATTGTGAGTTGTTAGGCATATTCATACTCTTAATATTATTAATGACATTAAGCAGTACATATCCAAGTAAGTAAAATATTATTAATAATTATAATAGTCTTTTTAACCTTTTTTAGGTTGTATTAGTCTTATGGTCATGTAACTGTGTATTAATAATATTAAGCAGCACCAGAAGTTTAGTGACCTAAAAACTCTAGTAGATTAATAATATTAAGTAGTACAGACCCAATTCTGTTGGCTAAAAGGAAGCAGCACTTTTTGTCATTTAGGGGAAATGTTGTTTGATTTCTATAGTCTTGGCTAATAAGAGGTACTCAAACAATTAAATTCTTATATAAGAAAACTTACAATCAAAATAAATGCACCAATAAACCAAATAGAATAGGAAAATCATTCTTCATGCATAAGACTGGCCATAGATGACTGTATTTGGAAGAATGGTTAAAAAAGTTATTTGTGAAATAATACTATTAGATAATTGAATGTGAATGGCTGGATATGACAGATTATACTAACATATCTATATTATACTAGCATAACTAATACAGACATGAAAATAAACATTGTGATATGAGAAAAAAAAAAGAATACAATTGTTACGTGTACATGGTCTAACACTGAAATAATAATAATATCATGGTTAAATAAAATGGATACATACACAATAATGAATAAATCATGTCATAACATTTTATAAAGTCATATGTATTATGTATCATGAATTCGGAGATGGAGAGAAACTATATGATAGATAAGTGTCATATTGTATAAGGATTATTGTAATGTTAGGGCCAAGATCTTTTACTACAATGGCCTAGGCGATACGGGATCACCGATAGATAATTAGCACCATATCCATATAGCAAGGGATGTGAATTGAGTACCTAGCGATATGTTATGGTTCAGCGCTGTGGGATTGAGGCCGAGCCAAGTATGTATAAACACTTGTACGACAATGGAGGATAGTGCTATCTTATTCATTAACACAGTTTCTACAACTAATTTGGACGATAACTAAGACCAATAAAATAAATAATCAAGATACATGAAATAATTATTTCATCATACTTGTTTATTTATTTATTTATTATTTACTTATTTATGTTTGCTTAGATGTCTAATTTTATATGGTCACGACCAACACTAACATGAGCATTCAATGTATACTAATACTCTTGTACTATGATAGCACATAATTTTCTTTCTCTTAAATGTATAAACCCTCAGGTTCTGAACCCAGCTTTTGAGGAAGCAGAGGGAGAGCCTACACCATTTGAAGATTCATACTTCATTGATCAAGTCGAACGTCAATACGAGGTAAATCTATTATCACAATGTTGTATATATTATTAATATTTCATTTTGTTGGGCACTGTTCCTTCTTTTGATTCTTTTGTTGTACATATTTAGAATAGTGTGTCATTTTCATGTAATCAGCCTTGTATTTTATAAATATAAATTCAATTTCAATCATATTATTTATTCATTTATTGTGATAGTAGTTACCATTATTGCAAGATCCTGTGACTGTTGGATAATCTACTGTAGTTTTAAATAACTTCCTCAATTTTGGGAAGCAGCTAAAAAATGGGGGCGCTACACTGGTTGAGGAGCAGTGTTGAAGACATTAGCTTGTTCATTTAGCACTTCATTAAAAGCAGAAGGTGTTGGAAAATTGTGAGCTACATGTCCATGCAATTCACAAATATCACAAACTTTTGAAACTTCTTCTATTACCTTAACTGTTTCTGTTTTCTTAGTAAACAAATCTTCAAATTTCTTCATGATCTTGTTATATTTTCAGCTTCTCTAAATTTAATAAGTCCACATCTATTCTAAGGCTTCTATATTCATATGTTTCTCCAAAATATCCTCAGCTTTTAAGACTTGTGAATTCTCAGCAAGTGAGTCAAGACATTCCCATACTTCTTTATCATCCTTGCTCAAAACTTTATCATTACACATAGTTCCTATAAATTATCTAGTTGCAATGTTTAGCCCTTTATAGAAGGTACTAACAGTCCTCCATATTTTTAAGCCATAATATGGGTATGAGAGTAGCAAATCTTTGAATCTATCCCAATATTAGAATAAAGGTTCGTCTTTCTTCTAATAAAAGTTGAGAATTTATTTTTGTATATAATTTGTTAGATGTGAAGAAAAGAATTTTTTTAAGAATTATTTTTGCATCTCATCCCATCATCCTATTGAATTGGGATGTAATGAGTGTAGGCACATCTTTGTATTATCCTTTAGGGAGAACATAAAGAACATAGGCTTTAGTTTCTCTATATTAATATTTGAAGATTAATAGTAGAGCAAATCTCTTCAAATTCTAGAAGGTGCATGTAAGGGATCTCCTCATCCATCCCATAAAATTTAGGAAAAAGTTGAACTACTCCAAATTTGATGTCAAAGTGTCCAATATTCAAAAGAAATACTATACATGAAAGTTGGGTTGTCTTAACTGATTGTAGATAATCTAATTAAGGATCTTCCATTGCCTCCATGATGGCTGTTATTCTCATTTATATTATTATCTCAAATCCATTATTAATACCGTTATTCATATTGTTGTTATTATTAGTGCTCATGTTGTGAGGTGATGGTGGAATAGAAGTATTTGTGAATCAGATCGAATGAGCCTATTGTTAAAAGTTCTCCTCAAACTAGTCATGCAAATACAAAATCACTCAAATTAATGACATCAGAACTATAATCTATAATAAAGTGTAACACAATAGTATTGATCTCCAACAATGACTTAAATATTGACTTTGATCTAAATCGTACTCCCAAGTATAAAAGATCGACAAGTACTACTAGAGTGATAACCTAAGATCGTTATCTCGAGAATTGTTTTATTTATTGTGTTAGACACTTAAAGAAATAAATTATGCACTAAAAAGAAAGATTAAATTTGTAATTAACCTAAAATAAAGATTTTTGGATTTTTTAATACCTATAAGAAATTTTTGGTCAAATAAGTTAACTCTCCTATAAAATAATTTACTAGATATACTCTCTTTACACCATTTATTTATAGGCTTACAAAATCTTAACAAGAACTTTATTCATAAGAAAACTCTCTTTTCTGTCAAAATAGCTCCAGAAAATCAATTTGGAGTCGTGTCTTTCCAAAACCACTTCGACAGCTAGTCTTGGGTTTCTTCTCGGTCGCTAGCTCTCGACAACCAACATATAACTGTCGACAGTCAAACTATAAATGCACAATTCTGAACTTATATTTGAGATACGTTTTGATTCTTCAATTCATTTGATTATAGATCCTTCAAAAAGACTATAAAACACTAGAAAAATGTTATAGTGGAGATTTGATTAATAAATTTTTTTATTAATTTCTTATATTAATCACTAAAATTGGATTATGAGTATGCAAAATAAACTAAAATAACTATACTTTCACTCATATTCAACCCACAAGTGTTGCTAGTCCGTAGCAAAATTAACAAATTAAGAAATAAAATAAAATCCTAGATTAAAATGAAAATATAGCTTAACTCACTTCTTCAAGAATCACGATTGTACTTAGCATATGTAACAAAGCATTAAACCCCTATGTTACCCTAATAGAGGAGTGTTGTCTTGTGAGATTTCCAGTAATGCTACCCACAAACATCAAGAAATATTTGGTTTAAGAAATATATTAAATAAAAAAGTAAGGATAAGTATATAATAAAGATAAAAGAAATGTTAGTATCATATTATTAACTATGTATTTTTGTTTTTCATTTCTTTTCCATATCAAGCTCAATTAGATGTATGCACATGGATATTCCTAAAGATAACAACCTTAACAAATCACTTATAATTTAATATTTTAATGCATTGATCATTATTATTTAAATCGTATGATGGATATACTTTTACTTTTAATTTTCCTTTTCTAGGCACTCGTGTGCTCGTGTGTGTGTGCATGTGTGTGTGTGTGTGTGTGTGTATATAAATATATATATATATATATATATATATATATATATATATATATATATATATATATATATATATATATATATATAATATTTTTTACTAACACTTGTCGTTAATGTAAACATTCATGCTTACTGATGCACAAATACCTAGTTACTTAGCTCAAGTGATACGCATGCATACCGATGCAGATGAACCCAAATATTTAACTACTTTCTCTTATTATTGTTATATATATATTATATATATATCCTAAAATATATTGTTTTTTATTTGTTTATATATATATATATATATATATATATATATATATATATATATATATATATATATATATATATATAGATATATATATACGATAGGCTTTCCTTTTGAGCTCTTTCTTTGTTATCAACTCTTTATTACTCATTGTGTAAGTGTTTAGAGTGCATACTTGATTCAAATCTTAAGTATCCATTTATCTTATTGTCAGATCTAAATTCACAATCAAGGTTACATAAAACTATTACCATTTAAGCATCAATATTAAAATGTCAATTGTATAAATATACAATGTAGAATACTTCTAATTTTACTTTTTTTCTTCAAGAAAATGAAAATTTTATAAACTTTTTATATATTTTATAAGATAATATGTTAGTTGTGACATATATGATACAGTGAAGTGTATCTATCCATTCACCAACTTAAATTATGCAGTGTCCTTAATGCATTGAGAATATAACTATGCAAACAATACATTAAGAAATAATGAAGAGGTTAAGGTTAAAAAACACTTAGGTTTGTTGGTTCTCTAGAAAAGCCACTCCCTCAAATAGTCGATATCAATGATGCTGTTGATAATTGCCTTATCGCCACTTGTGTTTTTGACACTGGCGGAACCCTATGGGCCCCTAGCTCGTCCCTTCGTCTTCATCGGGAGAAATGGTAACACTCTCACCAGCCATTTGTCTGTATACTTTGGTAAGGAGCCGATATTGACGTTGTTGACGATGCTCCGTTTAGGTTAGCCAAGTCTCGATAACTTGCAAATTTTTAATTAATATGTTAGTCATCCTTATTATCGACTCATTGAAACTTTGGGGGCAATCTCTACTGGTTGGGCCGCCTCAGCAACTATACCTCCATGTTCTTTCTATTGCTCTCCATGTCCAGCTGGCGGGCAACACCTTCTAGTTGCTGTTATTGTACTTGTTGCTCCTACTGGATGTGTTGAGCACTCATGCTCCTCCGAACGGTTGTATCCAAGAATGGCTGCAGTGGACAGGTGAACGTATCAGTCGATGACAAATCAATCACTCATGTTGTACTTCCAAGTTCTTACTATTGCTCTCCATGTCCAGCCAGCAGGGCAATACCTTCTAGTTGTTCTTATTGTACCTATTGCTCCTACTAGACGTGTCAAGCACTCATGCTCCTCCAAATGGTTGTTTCAAGAATGGCTGTAGTGGACAGATAAACGTGTCAATTGATGACAAATCGATCCTGTTGTTGATGTAGATTTTCGTTATTAGAGACGAGAGAACTAGTATTGACTTTACCATTCTTGGGTGCAGGATACATTCATGGACCAGTCCCATGCATTGAGTTACCGTGAAGTGCATGATGTAGGTGATATCGAATGGGTGCCGTTTCGGAATCATATTCAATAACACCATATCCTTTAAATATAGTTTCGTTGTTGCAGAGGACGGTATGATGTTATATTTGATAAATAAGCTTACCAAAATGTACTATTGCCTCAAGTAGCCCACTGTCAAGAAACTTTCATGGAAAGCATAATCACTAATATATATGTGCAGAGCTCTTTGAATGCTCGAGAGCCAGTTGGTATGTCACTAACTCTATCGTTGAAAGATGGTTCTTCTTCAGGAACTAATGTAAATATCTACTGCAAGCGTACAGTGTCGGTTGTAACGCTAATAGGTTGTTCCCACAGGGATCTAAGGTGTTTTTACGTTCTCGCTAATCCTATTATTTTAACAGACCAACAAAGGATTCTAAGTTGAATTTGAGTTATTCTAATTAGCCTAGAATATAGATTCCACTAGTTTCCAACCATGAATTACTTCTATTATCTTCTTTCTATCATAAAAATTTGATCTTTTAGTTTTAATCTTTATTTAAAGTGTCATAAGCATGAGCTATCAAGTGGTGTGCAAGTATAACTCATCAAAGATACTACTTTGCATAAAAATAAAGTAAATCATTAGATAATTCGATGAAGAAAATGAAAACAAACAACCTTAAAGCCTAACTAAGCATAGGCTATCAAGAAATCTAATTCAAGTATAACCTATCAATGCATTAATTTACGAATTGTTGTATTTTAATCTTTTCATTGAAAAATCTTATCTTTATTCTTTTATTTTAGAAAGAAAACAATAATAAACAATTACATTGTTGATTCCTATTTTCATCTACATCCTAGAGCTAAACTAATTTAGCTACTCATACTTCTAATTAAAAATATTCTATTTTTATTTATGAAAGTAATTAAAAATCCTATTTTTCCTAAAAACAATTAAAGATCTACACTAGAAAGCGATTAAATCTATCTAAAAAATTAAAAAAAAGTAATGGAATTATCTCTGGAGCTCGGTATGGCGGCGTCACCCTTTCGGCAAAACCCTAATATTTATTAATTAAAAATAGTACAAAATTATATCTAAAAAACTCTCCCTAATTACAAGGATTCATGGAGTATTTATAACCCAAATACAATCAAACTCTTACTCAAACTCAATACAAAAGATATAATCCTAGTTCAACACAAACTAATCTCAAAATATATAATCTTAATCCAATCCATAGGTATTAGAAACCAATGGTTGAGATTAGACGGCATAAAATACTAATTTTTGGGTTCGAAACTCAAAATTAAGTTCAGCAGACCCGCAGCCCGCTGGATTGGATTTCCCACTCTGTAGCGCTTCAGTAAAATGGCCATAACATTTGCATAATAACACGGATTGTGTTGTTCTTATACTTGTTTAGAAGATAATTCTAAGATTTACAAATTTTCCCTACATGAATTTTTCAAGTTTAAGTTTTATCGTAGCCAAAAATGATATTGAACTTTCTGCTGCTGCACTTAAGTGTCGGTTTTCACCTTAGTTAACTTTCTTTGCTCATATTCTTAACAAATTTGTATCTTCTTCTTCTTTTCCTTGCAAATCCTTTATTACCTATAAACACACACTAAATATACCTGAGAAGTAATTATTTATATACAAAAATAGATAATATGGAGGCTATAAATATATAATATATGACACTCATCACACCCCCACACCTATCTTTTACAAGTTCTCGAGCAGAACTCAAACCTAAAAGGAAAAAGAAAAATCGTAACTCACTTTCGCAGGAATCACGATTGCTCTTAGTACGTAAATAAGCCTTTAAACCCCTAAATTACCCTAGTAGACGAGTGGTGTCTCATGAGCGTTTGTAGTGAATATACCCACAAAATTCGTGAAGAAAAAAAAAATAGGGAATAAAGAAAAGAAAAATAAGGATAACCGAAAATCAATAAAAATTTTATACAAAAGAAAAAAAAATCTTTTTTTATAATATTTTCTTCAATTAATCCTACTAATATATAAACTCAAAACGCATTTAGATTATCAATTTTCAAATCAAGTATCATATCAGATACACTAATCATTTTAATAAAAAATTTAAATCCTATTTTTCAATACCTACTAATAGATAATCCATTGGCTCCTATACATCTACGTGTACGTGTGATAGTCTACTTCGGCCTTGGACTCCAACTCTAACTCATGATTCATCTTCTCTCTCATAACAATTTTTTTAGAATATTTCACCTTCCATGTGAATATTCACGCATGCTTATACGCAAAGTACTTGAATATTGGGATCATACTCTTTTTTTCACTCTTGAGAATATTACCTTAATACCAGGCGCACCCTTTTTTTTTGTCACTCTCGAGACTATTGCCTTAATACTGAGCTCACTCTTTTTTTCTCACTTTTTTTTTTCATTATGGAGACTATTGCCTTCATACCAGACTCACCCCCTTTTTTCTTCTTTTCTTTTTTTTCTTTTCTTGTTTAGAGAGAGAAGAGTTACTCAATCATTATCATCTTTAACCTTAACCTAATAAACTATTGTGAAGTGAAAAATAAATGCATAATTACCTCAAAATTACTATTAGCGGTATTTAGTTTTTGAATTTTAATCTTTTTCATAAAATTCTGAGTGTATCATCCAATTTACTCTCCCATCAAATTTTAAATCTAAAATTATTCCCTTATTTGTAATTAGGTTGATCTATAGAAAACAATATAAAAATATATAATTTTTTTCCAGTTTTTATTTTTTTTTATTTTTTTAATTAGTTACCCTAAAAACTACTCAAAGTGTAAAATAAAGAAACCCAAAAATCTAAAAATAAATCTAAAAATCTAAAAAAAATAAAAATTCTAAAAAGAAAACTAAAAATCCTAGAAAAACACAAAAAAATAGCCTAACCCACTCCCCCACACCTAAACTCATGTATGCCCTCATACACGCATCAAGGGTGATAAAATAAATATGAAAACTATTGTACAAATACTATACAAATAATGAGTGTCGTAAAAAGTTACGATCTCAATATCGTCACCCTATTAACATGGAAAGCACTTACAACCTCTCGATCGCTTCCCACTTAAATAATGTGTGCGTTTTAAATGTGAAGTGGGTGCATTATTGTATTTCATCATCCTCCTACAAGTCACGAAATTACTTGTCTGTTTCTTATGTTGCCCTCACTTTTTTTTGTCCACATGTAAGCATTAATAATTGGGTTAAAAAATTCTTCATTATAAACCTACCAATTATCATTAGTAATAAGCATACATGTGGAAATATCGTGAGGTGAGAAAAGTGTTATATAATCAAGTGAATGTGGTGGTGGCCCTTCTAACTAACGAAGTAATGCGAGCTCCTCTGCAAACAAATCCTCATAAGTTTGCTCATAAATCAATGGCACACTTGCACAAGTATCATCATACATAGAGTCCGTATGTGCCAATTCATCTAATAACATGAGCTCATCTTCAAAAATTTGCTCAAATAAGGGTTCATCATCATTGCAAGAGGTAGAATGAGAGTGTAAACTGTGAATCATGTTTATCTCAATGAGAGAGCTCGTTGTGTGCTCATCCATATTGAATATGTTCAATGCCATAGTCATATTCCCAAATGATAGCCTCAAGAGGCCACTCTTGCAATCAATTAATGCATTCGATATTGCAAGAAATGGTCTACCCAAGATAATAAAAATTTGATTCCGTAAATTAGAAATCGGCTTAATTTCTAAGACAATAAAGTCTGTAGGAAAGATTAACTCGCCGACCTTAATGAGCACATCTTCAACCATACCAACTGGTCTCTTGATCAAACGATCAGTTAGCTATAATGTGATCTTGGTAGGTTGAAGTTTTCTTACCCCGGCTACTGATAAACAGTGTAAGAAAACAAGTTAACACTTGCCCATAGATCAAGTAACGCCCTATCAAATATAGTATTTTCAATGGTGCATGAGATTGTAGGGAAACCAAGATCTTTGTATTTGATAGGTAAGGAGTTACAGAGGATTTGTGATATATTTGCAGCAAGAAAACTTCTCAGGAATATTTCTTACTCGTTTCTTAGTACACAAATCCTTGAGAAACTTGGCATAAGTAGGAACCTATTGTATAATGTCATGGAGTGGAATATTAACCTTCACCTGCTGAAATGTTTCAAGAATCTTCTTTACTTGCGGTGAAGGCTTCCTAAACCGATTGGGATATGGTGCTTTTGGCTTAGGAATAGGTTCTTCCAAATGATCATGTGATGGTAGTTGAGGTGATGGAGATAGATGTGGAGAAAGAGATGGAAAAGATGGCGTAGCCTGTA
This sequence comes from Dracaena cambodiana, assembly GCA_036321105.1. NCBI lineage: Eukaryota > Viridiplantae > Streptophyta > Magnoliopsida > Asparagales > Asparagaceae > Dracaena > Dracaena cambodiana. Next base: position 25,801,946 of record JAYEPQ010000007.1, read on the forward strand.
AAATAGTAGTAGTGAGATCAGAGGGTTGACTACATTATTGTCCACTTGCTTGCCAGATCTGAGCGTGTAAATGACATTGCATAGGTACACATGGGATGAAATAAACTGAGATGAGTTAGAGTTGAGATTCATTATTACTTGGCTCGGAAAGGTACCCAGCCTCCTCTCACTCAGCTGTGTGGCTAACTGTCCAACCTGCTGCTCCATATTTTTGATTGACTAAAAACTTGTAAGAAGTTGTTGGTCGGTCCGTTGTATAAAGTTAGTAGTCACTTTCATTAAATTTTGCATTTGTGTGTCTAAATTGGACGTCGTTTTGAAAAGGTTCCCCACATCTCTTTCAAGTGTCATTAGCCATCTATCATAATCATTATTAGACCCCTGTTGTGGATATGATTGATTGTGCACAAGTGGTCTATTTTGGTTGTTCCCTTGATTTGAAGTATTTGGGTGTTGATAAGCACCCACTTTTGGTCTTGGAAACTGACTATTGGCTGAAGGCTGCATGTTAGGGTTGGGGGCTCCCTGATATTGCCTCTGACCCATGATAGATTGGATGGTTCCTCCTTTCAGGATTGTATGTAGGAGCGTAAGGATTATTCATGGGTTGTTGATACATAGTATTCGCCTGCTCAAGTGTGGGACCCATGGGATTCATTAATAATGGACACTCCTCCATAATATGATTCAGAATTCCGCAATTAAAAGATGTGGAAACTTGAATTTGATTTGCCCGACCCACCAGTGAAGCACTAGGAGTCTCCAAGGCCTCAATTCTCTGCATAAGGGCTGCAATCTTAGCTTCGGTAGCTATAGAACTATCGACACTATGGATCCCACCCTTATGCGCAGAAGTTGGTGCACTGGATTTTTCAGTGGGACTCTCCCACTACATAGTTTTCCATGATAGGTCTTCAAGGAAGTCTCATGCTTCGTCCTCATTCTTTCTCATGAACTCCTCCTGACACAAGGACTCAAGAAGAGTTTTGGATGTGTAATTCAGTCCTTCGTACACAATTTGACACAACTGCCACTTTTCTATCGCATGGTGGGGGCACTAAACTAACAGATCTTTGAACCATTCAAAGTATTTCTAGAAGGGTTTTCTCAGCACTTGACGGAATTGATTAATTTGATTATGAGTTCTTGCCATCTTGTGCATGGGATAATACTTCTTAAGAAACACTGCAACGAATTCATCCCAAGTAATGATTGAATCAGTAGGCATACTATACAACCACTTCTTGGTATTATCATTTACAGCAAATGGGATGAAGCAGAGTTTAATTGCGTCCTCTGATAAGTGCTGCAGTTTAATCATCACACACACTTCCTGAAATTCACTGATAAAGAGATATGCATCTTCAGAATTAGAACTAGTGACTTTAAAAAGTATACTGATGTACTGCAATTTCAATTCATAGTGATTACCCACTGCGTGTGGAAGTTTGATGCATGATGGTAGTGATGTGCGCAATGGGTAATATCGATCCTGAAGGATCGGGATCGGTTGGTTCATCTTGTCTCCCATGAACAAATCTGATCCACTAGCCGACCAAATTGATCATGAGTCCAATGTGGCATGAACCAGCGACCGTGAGTGGATGCGTAAATTTCCTAAACTAATGCAAGAAGTGGGGTGTGGTGAAAATAAAACGGTGGAAGGAATATGATCAAAGAATAAAATATGATTCCTACTGTGCCTACCTTTTTTTGTATTTTGTTAAGAACCAGGGACACGAAATACAGAACTAGAGAAAAATTGGTGGAGTTTTGTACCTGAACTATCGCCAAATGGCGGCAATTGCAGCTATTTGGCACAAAATTAGGGAATCTGTTGCTTTTTTCTGTGCACTCCAGAAACTTCTCTCGTCCCTTTTTGCTTCCTGTATCTGAACTTCTAGATCTCTGCACACTCAACACACACTATTAACCCTTAAAACGTTTGAAAAAGCAAGAAAAACACTGTCGATCCCCGGCAACGACGCCAAAAACTTGATGCGATAAATCTACTGCAAGCGTACAGTGTCGGTGTAACGCTGTACAGATCATTCCCAAAGGGATCTAAGGTGTTTTGCTATTCTCACTAATTTTTTAGTTCTATCAAGTTAACTATGAGTTTTTAAATTGAGAGGATTAATTTTAAGTTCTAAAGTTTAGCCTAGGATTTCAAATCCATTAGAATAATAGCCTAAAAATGAATTATCTCTTTCTTCCTAATTTTTTAATTATGCATGATCAAGTGTCACATTAAAAAGGTGATCTTTTTAATTTGATTTTAATTAAGTGCCTCTAAGTATAACCTATCAAGTAATGTGCAAGTATAGATCATCAAAAATAACATCTTTCTTAAAAATAAATTATATCTAGTATATAATCTTATAAACAAAATCAAAGAAATAAGCTATAGGCTATTAAAAGACCAAACTTAAGTATAACCTATCAAAGAAATTAGATTTACAAGATTATTCTCTTCAATTTATTTATAGAAAAATCTTGTTAATAATTTTGTAAATAAAAAACAAAAAAAATATGAATTCCAAATCTCATCTAAGAATAGATTATTAAAATATGAATTAAGTATAATCTATCAAAAAATTATAATTTACGAAATCTATATTTTATTTGTTTATAGAAAAATCATGACTTTACTTTTTTTCGGAAGATGAGATAAATTCATGTTAGATCTATTAAACTAATTTCATCTACATCCTAGGGCTAAAGCAAATTAGTTACTCATAATTCTAATATGGAAAATCCTATTTTTATTCATAAAAGCAAAAAAAATCTAATCTAGAAAGTAAGATTAATCTAAACTAGAAAGCAATTAGAAGAAAATTACCTAAGAAAAATTGATGAACAATAAAGGATATCTCTAGAGTCGGTATGGCGGCCGTCACCCCTTTAGCAAAATTCTAATATTGATTAATTAAGAAGAGTATAAAATTACATCTAAAAAGCTCTTCCTAATTACGAGGATTCATGGGATAGTTATAACCTAAATACAATCCTACTCCTACCAAACTCAATACAAAAGATATAATTCTAATCCAACATAAACTAATTTTAAAATATATAATCTTAATCCAATCCATAGATATTAAAAACCAATGACTGAGATTAGATGGCATAAAATACTAATTTTTGGGTCCAAAACCTGAAATTAAGTTCAGCAGACCCATAGCCTGCTGGATCGGATTTCCCACTCTGTAGTACTTCAGTAAAATGGCCATAACTTTTCCATATGAACTCAGATTTCACTGTTCTTAGACTCGTTTTGAAGATAATTCCGAGCTATACAAATTTTCCCCAAATGAATGTTTCCAGTTTATACTTTATTTCGCTGAAAATTCTATTTAAGTTTCTGCTGCTGCACTTGATCAGTGACGGTCTTCGCATTAGTTAACTTTCTTTGCTCATATTCTTGAAAAATTTGCATCTTCTTGTTTTCCTTGCAAATCCTTTATTACCTTTAAAAACACACTAAATATACCCGAGAAGTAATTATTTATATACAAAAATAGATAATATGTAGGCCATAAATATGCAATATATGACATTCATCATGTACGTCGGGGATAGGAATAGCCTGTAGGATTTCTTCCCTAGTAAATGGCACTTCTTTGCCAAATAATATAGAGTACGTATGTTGGTTACAAGTTAGCATAAAATCCACGTACCACCTTATACAAGATAATATGTGTCGATGCATTGTATACTCCTCCAATCCTGCAATTGCATCTATGGCCTGAAGGCAAAATTCTCATGTATCTTGGTTTAGACAGAGCTTGAATTCTTCATACTTCTCTAAGAGTTTCTTATTTCTCTTTGTAGCTCTATGCCTCTATGGAGGAGATCAGCTTGAAAAGCCTACTCTCAGCGTCTTCGAAACATTTTGTTTTCTTAGTCCCATCCTGAAAAATAATCACATAATATATTTTAACAAAATATAACTTATATCTCATATTATTCATGATTATGTTCAACTTAGATTTTAATTTATTTATATTTTCAAATCTTTTTCTATGTTTATGTTCGTTCTCTCTCTCTCTCTCTCTCTCTCTCTCTCTCATAATTCCTAATTCCTCCCAAATATATTAACATTATTCTAATTTCACTTTTAATACATGAATTGATATACGTTAATTATTTAAGCAACACATGAATTATTATTCTAAAAAGTTGAGATATTTATTTGATTTTACCTTTGTTTAGCATATATCTTCAACTGTTAAGAAAAATTCATCAAAAATCCATAAAAGTTAGCTAAACCACTACAAATATACTAAGAGGCTTGAATCCATCTTCAATCTACCCTAATTCGTTCATATAAATTATAGATCTAGATTTTTGAAATAAAAATCTACTTTTTATGAAGAACAACCCATGAAAAATCCAAGAGAAGAAAACTTATTGGCTGAGAGATCTTTGAAATTTTAAAAGAAAATCCACAGGATTTGGTTTTAGCCTTTGAAAGGGAATATTTTTCTCTTGGGTGCTATGGGAAGAGGCTAGGATTTGGTTGTGGAAAAAAAGAAACTCACAGAAATATTTATGGATGGGCTTTACTGTTGACGACTATCGAAACCACTTAGACAGCTGCTCTCAAAAAGGGTGAATTAGAACCTATAGAGTTTTGGCTACTGACAGCAGTTTCGATAGTGGCTTAGAGTGTCGTTCTTTGGTGAGAACTATGTCAAGCTTTTTATTAGTTTCTAGACTAATGTTATTTCTAAAGACTAGCTGTTAGTTTCAAATTCTAAAAATAATAACTAAAGTATATTTAGCAAATATTTTTGTTTTTATAGAAAATATTTTAAAGAAGAACTAAAAATGGTTAGAAAAAATTAAAAATTTTGAATTTTTTTTGAATATTTTAGAAAATAACATTTGTTGAAAGCATCGTGTGTATAAAACTAAGGTTAATTTCATAAGCTATCCCCCAAATTATCCTCAATGAATTTATATTTCTATTGAATCTATTAAGAACACGTACTAATTAAGAAAGAGTGCTTAGATGTTACCTCATTTTGCTGCGCATGGTGTATCATCTACAAAACCAAAATTGTTAGTACGTACTATATAATAATATATATTGTGTCTTTGTTAAACTCAAATCACGGAGATGTCGGAGGATCCACTAAATCATGAGATTCTTCCATGTGCTTTGGAAATTCCAAGTAATGTTTTAAGTGCTTTTCGTTTACTTTAAATGTATGACCATTTTTATGATTTTCAATATTAATTACGCCATGTGGATACACAATTTTAACAATAAATGGTCTGATCTATTGTGAATGCAATTTCCCTAGAAATAGATGAAAGCGTGAATCATAAAAAAGATTTTGTTAGATAGATGAAAAATACGGCATGTGATATGATGATCATACCATATTTTTATTTTTTCCTTTCGAATGCGTGAATTGTTATATGCATCACGTCTTAACTATTTCAATTTATTAATTTGCAATTTTTGTAATGGGCCAGCTACATTTATATCTAAATGAATTGATTTGATTGCCCAATATGCATTGTGCTCAACCTCTACAGGAAAATGACAAGTTTTTTCATAGACTACTATGGATGGGGACATGCCTAAGGGTGTTTTAAATGCGTATGGTAAGCCCAGAAAGTGTCGATTAGTATAAACGACCAACCTTTATGAGACAGATTAACCATTTTCTCTGAAATTTGTTTGATTTCTCTGTCAACCAATTCAACTTGTCCATTTAACTATGGATGATAAAGTGTATAAATTTTGTGTATGATGTGATAAATTTTGTGTATGATGTGATATTTCTTCATCAAGTTTTCAAAGACTTCGTTGCAAAAATGAGAGCCCCCATTGCTTATTATGGTTTTAAGAACTCCAAATCTAGAAAATATATGTTCTTTTAGAAATTTGATAATAGTTTGTTGATCATTTTTTCTACATGCCACAGCTTCCACCCATTTGGAAAGATAATCGACCACTACAAGGATATAGACATACATGTTAAAAATAGGAAATAGTCATGAAGTTAATGTCCTAACAATTGAAAATCTCAATTGTAAGAATGGGTGTTAGAGGCATATCATTTTTCTGGATTAATGCTCCTAATTTCTGACATGATTCACAACGTTTGCAATATTCATATGTACCTCTAAATATAGTGGGCCTATGGAAACCATATTGGAGTATTTTGGCTATAGTTTTCTTAGACGAAAAATGGCCCCCACATACTCCTGTATGACAGAAGAAAATTATACTTTGAATCTCATCATTAGAGAGTCTGATGATTTGATCCGAACAATATTTAAATAAATAAGGGTCATCATAAATGAAGCGGCGTACCCCATATAGGAATTGTCTTTTATCCTGTGCCCTCCAGTGTTTCGCATTTCACCTGCAATAAGAAAATTAATAATATCAGTAATACCATGGAGCTGTTCTGATTAAAAATGCTACGATTCTAGGAATGAGTCCTTAATTGGTAGCTTGTTGTTATCAAATATCAAATGAGAGAAGTGGTCAGCAACCACATTCTCTACTCCCATTTTATCTTTAATTTCATATTCAAATTCTTGTAGAAACAATATCTATCGAATTAGTTGTGGCTTTGCATATTCCTTCGACTAAAAAGTTGAGCATCGAATGATATGTAATGACAACCACATATGAGCCCAAAATATATAAACAAAATTTATTAAGAGCAAAAACCACATGTAGAAGCTCTTTCTCTTTTGTTGTATAATTTGTCTATGCATCATTGAGAATTTTGCTAGCGTAGTATACCATAATGGGCTTCCTATCTCTTCGTTGCCCTAGTACTGCTTCAATTGCATAGTCGGTTGCATTACACATAAGTTCATATGAAAGTGACCAATTTAGAGGTTAAATTATTGGTTTTGTAATGAGCATCTCTTTGAATGTGTCGAAAGTTGTCTGGCATGCCTGCGTCTATTCAAACTGCACATCTTGCACAAGAAGGTGAGAAAGAGGTTTAGCAATAGTACTAAAATCCTTTATAAACATTCTATAGAAATTTGCATGTCCTAAGAATGAATTTATATCTTTTATAGTTTTAGGTAAAAATAAACTCAACCTTAGCCTTATCTACTTCCATTTCTTTAGATGAAGCTATATAGCCTAATACAATACGTTTTGTAACCATAAAATGACATTTCTCCCAATTTAGGAACAAATTCTTTTATTGGCATCTTTCAAGCACTGCTCCTAAATTAGACAAATATGATTCGAACTTATTTCCAAATATGGAGAAATCATCCATAAATACTTCTATAAAGTCTTCAACCATGTCGTAAAGATACAAATCATACACCTTTAAAATGTTGTGGTCGCATTGTAAAATCAAAATGACATTCATCTAAAAGCGAATGTGCCAAAGTGGCAGGTAAAAGTTGATTTTCCTAGTCCTCTAAAACAATTTTAATTTGATAATAGCCTGAATAACTATCATGAAAACAATCAAATTCATGCCCAACAACTTTTTCAAATACTTGGCGATGAGTATTACACATTGCATATTTATAACCCACATATTTCTATTTTTGTATATAAATAATACTGCTCGGGTATTTTTAGTGTGTTTTTCAGATTAGACTTATTCCTACAAGGAGATAGTATAAACTCAGAGATGGATTAGGAAACCAAGTCCAAGAAGAACTAAAAGATAATAAAGCTACAAAAACACAAAGCTACAGAGCATCAAACTAGAATACAGTCATGAAAAAGAGAATAGAGAAGCTAGACAACTCTGAACTGCAAAGTATAGGGGCAAATTTGTAACTTTTGCTACCATTTCATGGCACTTTGGGCCCCACTTCCACTGAATTTTCTTCTGCTGAATCATCCAAGTATTAGGACTCTTCTAGTAAAATTAAAAACTCTGCTATTTGGTAGTCAATGCCACTATTTCAAGGCAAGACTTGTGATTCTGTAACTTGAATTTTAATGAGGGCTTCTTTATAATTTTGTAGCAATTCAGTTGTAATATGATTAGGGTTTGGTACCTGAGACCTATATATTGGTCGTATTCTTGTAAATTAAGGTTTTTATGTAATTTTGGATACACTTTTGATTAAATAAAGATTCGGATTTTGCCAAAGGGGTGATGGCCACCATACCAAGCTCCAAAGATGATTCTATTGTCTTTTATTCTAGTGAATAGAAATATTTTATTTGCTTTTTAGATAGATTTAATTACTTTGTCGTGTAGATCATTAATAGCTTTCATAGAAAAATATGATTGTTAATGCTTTCTAATAATAAAAAATAATCTTGTTATTTACTAACATTAGTTGCCAACTTAATTTAGTTATAAGATGTAGATGAACCTAGGAATCAACCATGTAATTATTTTTTATTGTTTTCTTTCAAAAATAAAATAATAAAGACATGATTTTTTAATGAAAAGATTAAAATACAACAACTATTAGATTAATACTTTGATAGGTTATACTTGAGTTAAATTTCTTGATAGCCTATCTTAGTTAAGGTTTGGAGTTGTTTATTTTCATCTTCTTCGTAGAATTATCTAATGATTTAGTTTATTTTTATGAAAAGTAGTATCTTTGATGAGTTATACTTGCACACCACTTGATAACTCATGCTTAACCACTTTAAATACAACAACAACAACAACTAAGTTTTTTATCTCAAGTTCTTGGGGTAGGCTACATGAACCAAAAAAAAATCACGCTGGATCGATCACATTGATAGTCCTTCTCCACTGATTTCTATCAAGTAATATCTCCTCATTTAAACATCTATAATCCATATCTTTCATATTACCTCTATCCATATTTTTTTTAGTCTTCCCTTCATTCTTTAAACTTGTCCTACATTGACAAACTCCCCTCGTCAAACTAGTGCATTTTTAGGCCTATGTTGCACATTTTAAGTGATTTTCTCGCATCTTCTCATCGATGAGAGCTGCATCTACCTTACACGAATATCTTCATTTCTCACTTTATCTCTCCTAGTGCTGCCGCATATCTAGTGGAGCATGCACATCTATGTTACACTAATTTTCTGTGAATGACTTTTTTTTAAATCTCAATATTCCATGCCATATAATAAAACTGGTCTAATAGCAGTCCTATAAAATTTTCCCTTTAGTCTTAACGAAATGTTATGGTCGTATAAAACTCCCGTTGTACTCATCCATTTCAACTAGGCAATTTATATTCTATAATTAACATCATTATCAATCTCTCAATCATTCTGAATAATATAACCCAAATACCGAAATTGACTGCTCATTATCCTTTGCCCATCTAGTGTTATAGCATTATGGTTTATAGTTTGTTGTTTACTAAATTTATGCTCCATATACTCTGTTTTAGAACTACTCAATCTAAAACCTCTAAATTATAATGTGTGCCTCAATTACTCTAACTTGACATTCATCCCTACTCTTGTTTCATCAACTAAGACAATATCATCAGCAAATAGTATACACCAAGATATCCATTCTGAATAGCTCTAGTAAGTTCATCCATCATTATAGTAAATAAGAATGGGCTCAATGCATACCCTTAATGTAATCCAATTTTGATAGAAAAATTACTTATTAGACTACCGCATGTTCTAACATTGGCCACTACTCCATCATGCATATTCTTAATTATGTCAATATATTTGATGGGGACTATTTTCTTCATCAATATCCACCAAAGTACCTCTCATAGTACCTTATCATAGGCTTTTTCCAAGTCAATAGATAGCATATACAAATCTTTATTTCTCTCTTAGAATCGCTCTATAAGTTGACGAAGTAAATAAATAGTTTCTATCGTCGATCGCCCCGACATAAATTCAACTTGGTTCTCCGATATTTTAACAGTTTGCCTTAATCATATTCAATTATCCTTTAACAAAACTTTATAATGTGACACATTAGTTTTATTCCGCGATAATTAGAACAACTCTAAATATCACTCTTATTCTTATACTGAGGTATTAGGGTACTCTTCCTCCATTCATTTAGTATTTTCTTACTTTGCCAAATCTTATTAAAAAGATCTGTCAGCCACCTCACACCAATATCTCCTAACTATCTCCATACCTCTATAGAAATCTTATATGGACTAACAGTTTTTCTTATTTTTAGCCTCTTCAAAGCCTCTTTTACTTCAGATTCTTTAATTCTACGCATAAAACTACGATTCATATCCTCACACTAAATAGTAAAATCTCTCAAATCTTAAGTAAAACGACCATTATATAATCTATCAAAATAACCTTTCCATCTTTTTTTCAACTCTTCATCTCGAATTAGAACTTTCTGATCATCATCTTTAAAACACTTTACAGTACATAAGTATCTAGATTTTCTATTTTTTATTCAAGCAATTCTATATATAACCTTTTCTGCCTCTTTATTACCCAACTTCTCGTACACTTGTTTATATAATTTAGATTTTGCATCCCAAATAGCTTTCTTAATCTCCTTCTTGACTACTTTATACCGCTCAAAACTTATTCCATCATTATTATTATTTTTCTTCAAATCTATATAAAGGTCCTGCTTGATCTTAATAGCATTTTTTACCTCTTCATTCTACCATGATGTATCATTGCATGGTGAAGCACCGCCCTTCGACTTACCAAATATATCTTTAGCTACCCTCTTAATGCAGCTAACCATTTTATTTCAGGTTACATTAGGATCATTATGGTCCATTCAATCTGCTTCTTGTACTACTCTATCTACAAAAACTTTTTTATTATCTTCTAATTGTCACCACTTAATCTTATAATCTAACATATATTTAATCTTTCTAAGTCTCTTACTAATCTAAATATCTAAAACTAATAGTCTATATTGGATAACTACACTCTCACCTGGCACTACCTTACAATCGATACAACTAGTTCTATCTACCCTCCGAGTTAAAAAGAAATCTATTTGGCTCGCACTCAATCCACTTTTAAAAGTAATTAAGTGTGAAACTCTCTTTTTTAACCAAGTATTGACTAAAATTAAATCATAAGTGAAAGAAAAATTTAGAATTAAGTTATCTTTTTCATTTCTTTCTCCAAAACTAAATCCTCCATGTACACTATCAAATTCATTACGACTAGTTCCTATAAGCCCATTGAGATCACCATAAGTAAATAGTTTATTTTAGCAGGTATTCCTTATACTATCATCTAGATCCTCCCAAAATTAATGTTTATTAGATTCATCAAGTTCTACTTATGGTGCATACATACCAATGACATTAAAAATCTCTCTATCTAAAATAAGTTTAACTAATAAATTTCTATCACCCTTCGTTCTAAGCTCCACTAAACTCCACTCTATCTAAATATGCTTAAATACTTTAAATAAATATTAAAACTAAAAAATTAATTTTTAAGATAGGAAGAAAATAATGGTAGTAATACTTGGTTGAGTTAGTGGATTCTATATCCTAGGCTAATTAGAATAACTAAAAAAAATCAACATAGAATGCATAGTTTACTCGATAGAATAATAGGAGAAGTTAGAATGCAAAACACATTGGATACTCATGGGAATGACCTGTTTGCACTACAACCGATACTGTGCACTTGCAGTAGATTATTCACATTAAGTTTTTAGCATTGTTCCCATCAATGGTATTTTCTTTTTTTTTTAACGTTTTATAGGTTAACAGAGTGTGTTGAGTGCACAAGGACCTGGAAGTTCAGATACAAAAAACAAAAAAGGATGAGCGAAGCCTCAGGAGTGCACTGCAAAAATTAGAAAGCCAAACTCCCTGGTTTTGCTGCCAAACAACGACAATAATCGTCATTTGGTGACAGTTTTGGTGAGTCTCTCCCCTTATTTTTCTCATGTTTTGTATTTTTGGTCTCTGGTTTAAAAAAATTAAAAAATAAAAAAGTCAGAACAATAGGACTTCATATTTTTATTTGATTATATTTCTTCCACCATTTCATCTCACCACACCCCACTTCTTGCATTAGTTAAGGAAACTCACGCATCCACTCATTGTCGTTGGTTCATACCATATTACCATATTGGATCCATGATCAATTTGGTCGACTTGTGAGATTAGATTTGCTTAGGAAAGATAAGTTAGACCAACCTATCCCGATTCTTCAGGATCGATGTTACTTGTTGTGCACTTCACTACCATCGTGCATAAATCTCCCATCTATAGCAGGTAACAACTACGAATTAAAGCTGCGGTACATAAGTATGCTTTGAAAATTCACTAGATCTGATTCTGAGGATGCTTATCTTTTCATCAGTGAATTTCAAGAAGTATGCGTAATGATTAAACTGTAGTATCTATCGGAGGATGCAATTAATCTCCATTTTATCCCATTCGCTCTTAAGGATAATGCTAAAAAGAGGTTGTACAGTATGCCTACTGATTCAATCACTACTAGAATTCATTATGAAGTTTCTAAAGAAGTATTACCCTACGCATAAGATGCTCAAAATACGTAATACTATTAATCAATTCCATCAAGTACTACGAGAACCCTTCTGTAAGTACTTGGAAGGTTAAAGAACTTATTAGCTCAGCACCCCCATGCAATTGAAAAGTGGAGGTTGTGTCAAATTGTCTACGAAGGACTTGATTACACATCCAAAACTTTTCTTGAGTCCATGTGTCAAAGGAAGTTTATGAGAATGAACAAAGATGGGGCATGGAAATTCCTTGAGGATCTATCATAGAAAACCATGCAATAGGAGAGTCTCGCTGAGAAACCCAATGCATCAACTTCTGCACATAAGGGTGGGATCCATAGTATCGACAACTCTTTAGCTGTCGAAGATAAGATTGTAGCCCTTATAAGGAGAATTGAGGCACTGGAGACTCCTAGTGCTCCACTAGTAGGTCAAGTCAATCAAATATAAGTTCCCACATGCTTCAATTGCAAACTCTGAATCATGTTATGAAGGAGTGTCCATTATAAATGAATTCCATGAGTCCAACACTTGAGCAGGCTAACACCTTGTATCAACGGCCCATGAACAATCCTTACACTCTTGTATATAATTCGAGCTGGAGGAACTATCTAAATCTCTCATGGGTCATGGGCAATATCAAGGATCCCCAACCTAAACATGTAGCCTCCACCCAATGGTCAGTTCCCGAGACCTAATATGGGTTTATATCAACACCCAAATGCTACAAATCAAGGGAACAACTTGAATAGACTACCTGCACATAATCAATCATATTCACAGTAGGGGTATAACAATAATTTTGATAGACAGCTAACGATACTTGAAAGGAATGTGGAGAACCTTTTCTAGGAAACATTCAATTTAGACACGCAAACGCAAAATTTAATAAAAGTATCTACTGAATTTATATAATGGACTGACCAACAACTTCTTGCAAATTCTTAGTCGATCAAGAATATACAATAGCAGGTTGGAGAATTAGCCACACAGCTGATTGAGCGGGGGTAGAGTACCTTTCTGAGCTAACCAATAATGAACCTCAACTTTAACTCATCTCAGTCTGTTCATCTTATGTTTACAAATGCAATGCTATTCACATGCTCATATCTGGCAAGCAAGTGGATAATAATGTAGCCATGCCTTCTGATGTCACTCCTACTATTCTACATGCAACATCGTCTTTTCTATCTCTTTCTCCACATCCATCTCTATAGTCATCACACGCTCATTTGGAAGAACTTGTTTCTAAGCCGAAAGTACCATATCCCAATCAGCTTAAAAAGCATTCATCACAAGTAGAGAAGATTCTTGAAATACAGCAGGTGAAGGTTAATATTCTACTCCTTAATATTATACAACAGGTTCCCACTTATGCCAAGTTTCTTAGGGATCTGTGTACTAAGAAATGAGCAAGAAACATTCATAATAAAGTTTTTCTTACTTTAAATATATTGCAAATCCTCTCTAACTCCTTACTTGTCAAATACAAAATTCTAGATTCTCCCACAACCTTATGCAGGAGCACTACATTTGATAGGGCATTGTGTGATCTATGAACAAGTGTCAATTTGCTTCTTTACACTGTTTATCACCAATTGGGATTAGGAAAGTTTCAACATACCAAGGTCATATTACAGCTAGCTGATCATTCAATCAAGAGAATCTTAGTATGGTTGAAGATGTGCACATTAAGGTCGGTGAGTTCATCTTTTCTGTAGACTTCATTGTCTAATAACTAAGTCGATTTCCAACTCATGGAATTAAATTTCCATTATCTTAGGCAGACCATTCTTTACAACTTCAAATACAATAATTAATTGCAGGAGTGGCCTCATGAAGCTATCATTTACGAATATGACCGTGACATTGAACATATTTAATATAGATGAGCACACAATGAGCTCCCTCATTGAGATAAACATAGTTCACAGTTTGCACTCTCATTCTATCTCTCATACTGATGATGAACTCTCATTTGAGCAAATTTTCATAGATGAGCTCATGTTATTAGATGAATTGGCACATATGATTCTACATATGATGATATTTTTGCAAGTGCGCAATTTGCTAATGAGCAAGGCTTTGAGGATTTGTTTGCAGAGGAGCTTGTATTACTTTGTGAGTTAGAAGGGCCACTACACTTCACAGTCCATGACTCACTTGATAATAATGCACTCTTCACACCTCACAATATTTCTATATGTGTGCTTGTTACTAATGATGATTGGCGGGTTTATATTGAAGATTTATTTAACTCTATTACTAATACTTACATGTGGAAAAAAAGCGAGGACAGTATAAGAAACAAAAAGGTAATTTCGTGATTTATAAGAGGATGATGAGAATGACAATGCACCCACTTTATGTTTAAAATGCATACACTATGAGAGTGGAAAGTGATTAAGAGATTGTAACCACTTTCCATGCATTAATAGCGTGACTATATCGAGATTATGATTTTTCACAACTGTCATTAGTTGTATACTATTGGTTAAATATTTTTCATCTTTATTTTGCCACATTTGCTTCGTGTAAGAGGTCATACAAAAGTTTAGGTGTGGGGGAGTGGGCTAGGAGATTTTTGTGTTTTTCTAGGAATTTTAGTTTTTTTAGTATTTTTATTTTATTTTTATATTTTTGAGTTTCTTTATTTTACATTTTAGGCAGGTTTTAGGGTATAAAAAATAAAAAGTAAAAAATATTTTTTTCAATAAATCAAGTTAATTACAAATAAAAGAATAAATTTAGATTTGAAATTTGATAGGAGAGTAGATTGGATAATATACTTAGAATTTTATAGAAAACTAAAATCCTAAAAATAAATACTACTAGTAGTAATTTTGAGGTAAGTAAATATATAATTTTCACTTCACAATAGTTTATTAGATTAAGGAGAAAAATGATAATAATTGAGTAGTCTTTTGTCTTTAAATAAAAAAAAGAATTAAAGAATAAAGAGGTGAGCCTGATATTTAAGGCATTGATCCTTTAGAAATATAAAATATAAATTTTTTGACAATTACTAAGTAGTTGGGTATTTGTGCCTAAGTAAATATAAATGTTAACACGAACAGTTTTTTAAGGGATAGAGTTTGATCCGAGTAATCGGATATTTGCGCCTAAGAAAGCCTGAATATTCGCATGAAAGGTTAAATATTCACAAAAAATAAAATAACAAAAAAAGAAACATTAATAGTGAAAAAAATATTTAGAGAGAAATGATGAAACATGAGTTAGAGTTAGAGTCCAAAACTGAAATAGACTATCACGTAGATGTATAGGAGCCAATGAATTATTTATCAGCGGATATTGAAAGATAGGATTTGAATTCTTGATTAAAATGACAAGTGTATTTGAAATAATACTTGACTTGAAATTGATAATCTAAATGCATTCTTGAGTTTGTATATTAGTGAGATTAATTATAGAAAATACCAAAAAGATTTTTCTTTTTTTGTATAAATTTTTCTTTTTCTTAATTTTTAGTTATCCTGATTTTTTTCTTTATTCCTTTATCTATTTTCTTCACGATGTTTGTGGGTAATATCGCTAGAAACGCTCACGAGACACAACTTGTCTATTAGGGTAACCTAGAGGTTTAACACCTTGTTGCATGTGCTAAGTACAATCGTGATTTCTGCGAAAGTAAGTTAGAATTTTTTTTTCTTTTTAGGTCTTGGTATTGCTCGGGAACAAGTAAAAGATAGGTATGGGGGTGTGATAAACGTCATACATTGCATATTTATAACCCTCATATTGTCTATTTTTGTATATAAATAATGCTACTTGGATATTTTTAATGTGTTTTTTATCTAGACCTATTCCTACAAGAATATAGTATAAACTCATAGGCGGATTAGGAAACCAAGTCTAATAAGAGCTAAAAGAGAATAAAGCTAAAAGAATACAAAACTACAGAGCATCAAAGTCGAATACAGTCATGAAAAAGAGAAGAGAGAAGTTAGACAACTCAGAGCTTCAAAGTAGAGGCAAATTCATAACTTTTGCGACCATTTTGTGACAATTGCCACTAAATGGATCCACTTCAACTGAATTTTCTTTTGCTAAATCATCCAAGGATTAAGATTCTTTTGGTAAAATTAAAGCTTCACTATTTGGCGGTCAACGTTGCTATTTTGTGGCAAGACTTGCGAATCTGTAACTAAGATTTTTCTGAGAGCTTTTTTATAATTTTATAGTTATTCAGTTATAATATGATTAGGGTTTGGTTCTATGAGGTCTATATATTGGCCGTATCATTATAAATTAGGACTTTCATGTAGTTTAGGAGACCCTTTTAATTTAATAAAGATTAGGATTTTGCCAAAAGAGTGATGACCACCATACCGAGCTCCAAAGGTAATCCTATATCTGTTCATTGCTTTCTAGTGAGTAGAAATATTTTATTTACTTTTTGGATAAATTTAATTGACTTCTAGTATAGATCTTTAATAGCTTTCAAAGAAAAATAAGATTATTAATATTTTCTAATAATAAAAATATAATCTTGTTAATTAGTAACATGAGTAGCTAACTTAATTTAGCTTTAGGATGTAGATAAAATTAGGAATCAACCATATAATTATTTTTATTGTTTTCTTTCTAAAATAAAATAACAAAGAAATAATTTTTCAATAAAAAATTAAAAAACAATAACTCGTACATTAATACTTTGATAGATTATACTTGAGTTAAATTTCTTAAGAGCCTATGGTTAGTCAGTATTTGATTTTCATCTTCTTTGTAGAATTATCTAATAATTTAGTTTATTTTTATGAAAAGTAGTATCTTTGATGAGTTATACTTACACGCCACTTGATAGCTCATGCTTAGAGCACCTTAAATAAAGATTAAAACTACAAGATCAGTTTTATGATAGGAAGAAAATCATAGAAGTAATACTTGGTTGTGAATTAGTGAATAACTAAAAAAATCAACTTAGAACTCATAGTTCGCTCGGTAGAATAACATGTGAAGCTAGAATGCAAAACACTTTAGATCTTTGTAGGAATGACCCTTTTATGCTACAACCGATAATGTATACTTGTATTAAATTATTCTCATAACTTGGTCAAGAAATGGTAACAGAAAGTGATCTTTTCATGTTACTTGATTAAACTTTCTATAATCGATACACATATGCTAATTCATAGTTATATGAGTGGGTATCATCTCCCCATTCTCATTTTTAATAACTGTTAACCCACTTTTTTTTTTTGAACAACTTGGGCTGGACTTATCCACTTACTATCAGCGATTGGAAAGATTATGTCAGTATCAAGAAGTTATAATACCTCAACTTTAATCACTTCCTTCACGGCAGGGTTAAGCCTTTGTTGCATTTGCCTTATTGGCTTAGCTCCATCTTCCAAAGTGATGCGATGTGTACAGATAAGTCCATACCTTTGATATCCACCATATTCCATCCAAGAGATTGTTTGTACTTTCACAATATTGATAGTAGGCATTCTTCCTGATTCTTATCAAGATGCACTGAGATGACCATCAGGAAAATTTTCTAAGGTCCCAAAAAATGCATATTTGAGATCCTCGGTAGTGGTTATAGATCAAGTGTTGGTGCTTGGATATCAGATAGTTTTAATTTCTTTATGAGTTGGCGTAACTCTTCATGCACTTCCATTTTTGGACTCCATCCTATAACATTCGAATATTGAGTATCAGTTAATTATTTATGATTTTAAGGGAGTGTTCAAATTGGAGCTAATCAAGAGAACCATCATTCATTATTAATGCAAGCTCCAAATGATTGGAGATGCAAAATGATATAGTGTCTCCTTCTTCACGAATTTCTTCAATGTAATTAATATCATACAATTCAACAATATCGATATTTAGCTGTTTGCAAACATTAAAAACATTGAGTTCAATGGAAAATATGAATGGGAAGACATGAATTCTTTACAGGTGCATTATCGATGACTATAAAATCCAATGGAAAATAGAAATTTTTGATCAACACTAAAATATCTTCCACAACCTCTTTAAGATACCTTTCTGACTATAAGCCAATTGTATGACATGTTTCTGTTTAAGCTCTCCTATACCCAGTTGCTTGTAAATCGAATACGGTAGAAGATTTACACTAACTTCCAAATCTAGTAATGCTTTTTCAATATTGTGTTGACCTATCTCACATGAAATAATTGTGCATCTAAAATTCTTATATTTAAGAGGCATTTCAGAATGAAATAATACACTTACCTACTATGTGAGAAATGTTTTTTTTTTGTATGTTGTGAGATCTTTTGATTGTACATAAGTCCTTCAAAAATTTTGCATATGGAGGGATATGTTTGATTGCTTCTAGCTGAGGGATATTAATCTATACTTGTTTAAAAATTTCTAAAGTATCAACATAGAATGCACTAATGTTTTTAGAGTTCAATCATTGGGGAAACGGTACATGTGATTTGTAAGCAGCGGGAATGAACTCTTTTGAACTGCCATCCTTAAATTGCTGTACTAAATCATCACATTTCTCGCCAGTATCTTCTTTTGAAATGGGCTCATAATGTACCTTTCTACTTTGCAAACTAATTGTAGCAGAGTTCTCAAATATATCATTATTGGTTGAAGAAGTAATAAAGTTTATACATTCGACTTTACCTGAAATGATGGCCTCTGGTTGTGATGGTAGCTTACCTTTTCTTTGTTTGCAGTGTGGAACTAATGTGGCTTATCTGTGATCAAATATCACTGAAAGCTTTCACATACTGACTGTTGATCGTTTGTTGTGATTGGATGAACTGTTAATGTGATTAGATCATTTAATCCATTCTCTACTAGATCTGTAAAATATTATTCTCAAAATTTCTCTTCGGTAGTGGTTCTGATGATTAAATTTTTACTGAGGATTCTACTTTCATTGAAGATTTGGATGGTTCCTCCAACCACGATTATACGTTTATGAATAAGGATTGTTTGCTAGTTGGATAACAGTGTTGAAGGCATTAGCTTATTCATTTAATACTTCCTTAAAAGTGGGAAGTACTGGACAATCACGAGTTACATGTCCTTGTAATTTGCAAATGTCATAAACTTCTAGAACTTTTTCTATTGCTTTAACAATTTCTGTTTTCTTTGTAAACAAATCTTCAAATTTCTTTGTAATAGTGATTAATCAGGCAGCTATATCTTTGATTTCCTCCAATTTAATAAATCCATCTCTACTCTAAGATTTCTTAACCAATTAGTGTCTTTCCGAAATATCCTTAGCTTCGCAGACTTGTGAATTCTCGGCAAGTGAATCAAGAGAATTTGATGCTTTCTCAACATCCTTACTAAGAAATTCATAAATTACTTGATTTCATTGTTTAGCCCTTGATAGAATATACTAACAGTCCTCCATATCTCAAACCCATGATGTGGGCATAAGAGTAGCAAATCTTTAAATCTATCACAATAATCTCATTTGAGCAATATTAAAAAAGTAACGGTTGTCAAAAAAGAAATGACGTACCACGTTTACGAAATATCGTTTGTCTTGCGCACTCCAATGATTTGGTATTTCACCTGCAATAAGAAAATTAATAATATCAGCACAACAGAGAGTTACTATAATTCAAAATAGTTGTTTATCAGGGAACATGTCCCTAATTAGTAGCTTATTGTTTTTAAAAATTAGTCTAGAGAGGTGGTCAGTAACCATTCTCTCTACTCCCTTTTGTTTTGATTTTAAGATCAAAGTCGTGGAGCAGTAATATCCATATGATCAACCTTGACTTTGCATCTTTCTTAGACAAAAAATATTTGAGTGCCAAATAATTTGTAA
This sequence comes from Dracaena cambodiana, assembly GCA_036321105.1. Taxonomy (NCBI): domain Eukaryota; kingdom Viridiplantae; phylum Streptophyta; class Magnoliopsida; order Asparagales; family Asparagaceae; genus Dracaena; species Dracaena cambodiana. Next base: position 25,822,151 of record JAYEPQ010000007.1, read on the forward strand.
AAATAACTACATGTGAGCCCAAAATATATAAATGAAATTTATCAAGAGGAAAAACTACAGTTAGAAGCTCTTTCTTTGTTATGGTATAATTCGTCTGAGCATCATTGAGAGTCTTGCTAGTATAGTAGACCATGTAAGGTTTTATCTCTTCATTGCCCCAGTACAGCTCCAATTATATGATCTCTTGCATCGCACATGATCTCAAACAGAAATGACCAATCTGGAGGTTGCATTATTGGTGCGGTAATAAGCATCTCTTTTAGAGTGTCAAAAACTGTATGGCATGTCTGCATCCATTCAAATTGCACATCTTGTGCAAGAAGGTGAGTCAAATTCTTTATGAACCTTCTATGGAAATCTGTATGTCCTAAGAATGAATGTATGTTTTTCACTGTTTTAGGTATCAATATTTTGAAAATAGAATCAACTTTACCCTTATCTACTTTCATCCCTTTAGATCAAACTATGTGGCCCAACACAATACCTTTTGTAGCCATAAAGTGACATTTTTCCCAATTTAGGAGTAGATTTTTCGATTGACATCTTTCAAATACAGATCCTAAATTAGTCAAACAAAATTCAAAATTATTTTCAAATATAGAGAAATCATCCATAAATATCTCTAAATAATTTTCAACCATATCACTAAAAATACTTATCATACACCTCTCAAATGTTGCGAGCATGTTACGTAATCCAAATGGCATTTTCTAAAAGTAAAAGTACCAAAAAGACAGGTAAAAGTTATCTTTTCCTAATCCTCTAAAGCAATTTCAATTTGTTAATAGCCAGATTATCCATCAAGAAAATAATAAAATTCATGCCCTGCAACTCTTTCAAGTACTTGGTCAAGAAATGGTAATGGAAAGCGATCTTCGTGTGTTAATTGATTTAACTTCCGATAATTGATACACATACACCAACTCGTAGTAGTGTGATTGGGTATCATCTCTCCATTACAATTACCCCACTCTTTTTAGGAGCAACTTGGGTTGGACTTACTTCCTATCAGTAATTGGAGAGATGATGCCAACATCAAGTAGTTTCAATACTTCAGGTTTAACCACTTCCTTCATGACAGGATTAAGCATTCGTTGCATTTGTCTAATAAGCTTGGCTCCATCTTCCAAATAAATACAATGTGTGCAAATAAAGTGGTCCATACCTTTGATATCTGCCATATTCCATCGAAGAACTTCTTTATACTTTTGCAATGTCGATAGTAGTTGCACTTCCTAATTCTCATCAAGATGCACTGAGATAACCATTGAGAAAGTTTTCTTAGGTCTAAAAAATGCATACTTGAGATCTTAGGGTTTTAGCTCAAGTATCGGTGCTTGGATGTCAGATTGTATCAATTTCTTTGTAATTTGAGGTAACTCTTCATACACTTCTTTTGTGGGATCCATCTCGTGATATTTAAAATTTGAGCATCAGTTAAATATTTTATAATTTTAGTTGTATGTTCTGGTTGCAGATATTCATGAAAGTCATCGTTCATTATTAATGTCATCTCCATAGGATTAGACATGCACAATGATACGATATCTCCTTCACAATGAATTTATTCAATGTAATTAATATCTTGCAATTCATCATTATCTATATTCAGTTTTTTGCAAACATTAAAAATATTAGGTTCAAGAGTCATATTTCCGAATGAAAATTTCACAACACCATTCCTGTAATTTATAATTGCATTAGCCATAGACAAGAATGGACGTCTGAGGAATATGAAGACGTGAATTCTTTAGAGGTGCAATATTGATAATTATAAAATCCATAAGGAAATAAAAGTTTTCAATTTGCACTAGAACACTTTTAGGAAGTCTTTCTGGTTTATTGACTAATTATAGTATGACCGGTATAAGTTTAAGTTCTCCTAAATCTAGGTGCTTATAAACTGAAAATGGTAAAAAATTTACACTAGCCCCCCAAATCTCTCAAAGCTTTCTCTATATTATATTGACCTATCATACAAGAAATACTAAGACATCCAGGATCCTTGTATTCAAGAGACATTTCATAATAGAATAATGCACTTACCTGCCCTGTGAGAAATGCTTTTTTCTGCACGTGATGATGTCTTTTGATGGTGCACAAGTCCTTCAAGAATTTTGCATATTGAGGGACTTGTTTATCACTTTCAATAGAAGTATATTGATCTGTATCTATTTAACAATCTCCAGAATATCATCATAATATACATTAATATTTTTTGACTTTAATCGTTGATGAAATAGTACATGTGGTTTATAATTAGTAGAAGTGGGTTGTTTAGAATTATTTTCTTTAGATTGTTGCACTAAATCATTGTCTTGTTTCTTCTCAGTATTTCTTTTTGAAATGGGCTGATCAAGCACTTTCTCAAATTTATTGCAGTAGTTATCTCAAGTACATTATTGATGGAAAAAGTATACTTTTGATTTTACCAGAAGTACTGGCCTCCGGTTGAGATGGTAACTTACCTTTTTTCCTTTGTTTGCAATGCAGAAATCTGTGAGGGGATATCACTGAAAACCATCACATTTTGACTTTTATTGTTTACTGCGACTGAATAAACTATTGTTGTACTTGAATCATCTGATCTATTCTCTATTGTATTTGCAAGAAATTATCCTCAAAATTTCTTTTTGGTGGTGGTTGATACACTGAAGGTTGATTATTAGGTTGGGCATATTTTTGAGGTAGATTAGTGGGTGGCTTGTTTTTATTATTAAATTGTTTGTTAAAACTTCTACTTCCATTGAAAACTTGGATGATTGCTCCAATCAGGATTATATATTTGTGAATACAGATTATTTGTTGGTTGAGGAGTAGCATTAAAAATATTCGCTTATTCATTAAATACTTCTTTAAAAGAAGGAAGTATTGGACATTCACGAGTTACATGTCCTTGTAATTCACAAATATCAAAAACTTCCAAAACTTCTTCTATTGCCTTAACTATTTCAGTTTTCTTTACGAGCAAATCTTTAAATTTTTTAGTAATGGAAATTAATCGTGCAGATATATCTTCGGTTTCTCCCAATTTAAGAAGTCCACCATTATTATGAGGTTTCTCCGTCAATTAGTTTCTATCCAGCGTATCCTCAGTTTTCCAGACTTGTGAATTTTCAGCAAGTGAATCAAAATAGTTCCATGCTTCCTTAATATCTTTATTTAAGAATTCACCATTACACATAGTTTCTACAAATTGCTTAATTGTAGTGTTCAACTCTTGATAGAAGGTATTTATAGTCCTTCATATCTCAAAACCGTCATGTGGGCATGCGAGAAGCAAATATTTAAATCTATCCCAACACGCAAACAATGGTTCATATTCTTTATGTCAAAAGTTGAAAATCTGCTTTCGCATATAATTTTTTCGATGAGAAGGAAAGAATTTCTTTAAGAATTCTCTTTACATCTTATCCTATCTTCCTATTGAATTGGGATATAAAGAGTGTAGCCATGTATTTACTTTATCCTTTAGGGGAAATGGAAAGAGCTTAAACTTACGTTGATCTGCAGTAATATTTTGAAGATTAATGGTACTGCAAACTTCTTCAAATTCTAAAACGTGAAAATATGCACTCTCTGAATCCATCCCATGGAATTTACGCAAAATTTGAACTACTCCATATTTAATCTCGAAGTGTCCCATGTTCAATGAATATGCAATGCATGAATGTTGGGTGTCCTATCTTGTTGTAGATAATCTCGTAAAGTCTGCCCATTGCCTCCATGATGATTATGTTTATCATTTGTATTTTCTTCTCCAAATCCAAAATTATTATTCATGTTGTTTTTATTGTTATTAGTACTCATGTTGTGATGTGTTTGATGGATTGGAAGTATTTGTGGATTTGAGTACAATCAAACTAGTCCACCATTTGAGTTCACCTCCAACTCATCATGCAAATTCAGAATCACAAAAAAAAATAATGATATAGGAGCCGCAATCTATATTAAAGTGTAATACAATAGTATGATCCCCGACAATGGCGCCAAGAACTTGACTGTGATCTAAATAGTACACTCTCAAGTGTAAGAGATTAACAAGTAGTATAAGGGTAGTAATCCAAAATCATTCTTTCAATGATCATTTTGTCATTGTGTAACACTAAAAATAAATTACAGAACTAAAAAGAAAAGTAAAGATTAGATTTTCTTATTAATTAAAAACTAAAATTAAAAATATAAATTTACATTAACTAAAATTGTTGGTCTGATGGATGTAGCTCTCTCATAGGATAATTTACTAAATATATTTATCTTTTTTATCTCAGTTACATAGATCACGTGGTCTTCCTACAATCAAAAAATAAACCAATAAAGCACAAAATATATAAAGTTGCAAACTTGATACTTTGAATAATTTCTTCCAATTAATCCTATATGAATTTTGAGTTTATCTAAGTATGCAATATGGATAAGAAAAATAAACACTAAAAGTCTAAGTATACACCATGCACAAGAGTCTACTGCATATCAAAAACTAAGTAATGAATATATCGTCAAATAATAAAATATAAAATACTCAAAACATTATCAAAATCCCTTCAAAGATAATGGATAATCACACATATCAATTTCAAATAAAATAATTAAAACTAATAAGTATAGAAAATGCATACTAGTAAATCACCTAGGGTTTGTTATTTTATCTAATCCAACTCAAGAATTTAGCCTCTCATACTTATCATAGTTATAAATAAAGAAAAAAATTCTTTTGTTGATTTCTATGAATGATTACAAAAACTAAATCTTGAATCTATAAACTCTAATAATTAAAAGATATTCATTAACCGTTACAAAACTTGGGTTACATTGGCTATTTATAGCCTTACAAAACCCTAATAGGGATTCTATTTACAAAAAAAAAAAAGCTCTAAATGCTTCTAAAAAATCCCTAGAAAAAGAGACTGCAGCCACTCCCTTTGACATACCCATTGACAGTGGCTCTCAGATCTTCTTTATACTCGACTGCTGTGGACAACTAGTAGATGGTTGTCAATAGCTAATCCTATTTTTACATAGATCTGAACTGATATTTGAGATACGCTTTGGTATTTCAATTTTCTTTCATTTAAAACCATGCAAAAATACTAGAAAGCACTAGAATAACATCATAGCAAGGAATATTATTAAAAAATTATTTATTTATTTATTTTTTTATTAATCAATAAAATCGGATTACACTTGCACAAAATTGACTAAAATAATTACCCTTTTCAAGCGTAATTACTCAACCCTCAACTTGAGTTTTGCTAGTCCCTAGCAAATCTATAAACTAAACAAAATAAATTAAAGACATAACTTAGAAGAAAATAAATTCTAATTCACTTTTGTAGCAATCACAATTGCACTTAGTACGTGCAATAATCCTTTACACCCCTAGATTATCTTAATGGACGAGTGTTATCTCATAAGAGTTTCTAATGATGTTTTACCTACAAATATCAAGAAATATTTGAGATTAAGAAATAAATAAAAGTAAAAAATAAGGATAAATGTAAAATAAAGAAAATGAAAATGTTAGTAATCTATTAACTATCTATACTATTACTATATATTTTTTGGTTTTCACTTTGTTTCCATATCAAGATCAATTAGAGATACATACATAGATATTTATTAAAATGTCAATCTTAATTAATCTTTTATAATCTAATGTTCTTATGTATCCATCATGATCTTTCATATTGTATCGTAGATATACTTCTACTTAGAATTTCTCCTCTCTTATGCACTCTTGTGAGCTTGTTTATAAATGTTGTCTAGTTTCAAACACCAATTAAACTTGTACTTTCATATATATATATATATATATATATATATATATATATATATATATATATATATATATATATATATATATATATATATATATATATATATATATATATCATAGACACTTGCCTTTCATGTGAATATTCATTCTTACCGAGGACAAATGCCCAATTACTCAGCTCATGACTATAACAGGAGACCAACTACTTAACACTTATTTTCTCTTATTTATTTATTTACTATATATATATTATATTGTTCGCCATAAAATCGTACACGTCTTTTATTTGAATATCTCAATAAAAGATTACAATTTCAATGGTTTCCCATTTACAGAACATGAGGAAAATTCAAATTCCTCTTTATTTAAGGCTGGGTTCTGAGGTAGCTGTGGAGGACGATCTTGCTCTTCGTTGACACTCCGCACAAACTCTTTCAATTGGCAAAAATGCTCTGAACTTCTGATCTCAAAGGATAGTTGAGAAGAAGATGATCGCTCCCCTCTTTTTCCTATTTCCACACTCTTTATAGAGGTTTCAAGGCAACGTCCCCGTCTTATTCGCCCAACGGTTAGCTCTAATATTCTAGTGGTGCCGTCATATTCATTCGGCGGTTACCTCCACGATCTGAATAGTGCCATCATACTCATTCGGCAGTTAACTCCACGATTTGAGGTGGCAACTTTATTTATTCGGGTCGGGCAATTTTGTATTAAGTCCCTCATCGGAAGCTATAGATAGCATCGCAAATCTTAAACTTTAGATTCGCGAGTCTGCTCTGTCGTAACTGGGTTGCAAACCTCGGACTTTAGATTTGCGGATCAGCTGAGTCACGGACCTCAAACCCTAAATTCATAGATCTGCATTGTTTTGACAGATGACTCCAAAATTTTTCACCGACAAAACTCCCTCCAAAGTTTTCAAAACTCTCATGATCCTCGGAGGTGTTTTGGAATACTTTGGATATAGCATTCTCCTTTAATATGAAGCAAGATTCTGTATTAGAATCTCAGACTTCTACACCTCCGAAAGTGCAATTCTATATTAGAACTACAATTGAAGGTAGCATGATCCTGTCTTAGTGTCTCGTACTTCCATTTTGAAAGGAATACAACTCTGTATTAGTGTCGTGAACTTTCTATTTTTGAAGGAATACAACTCTATATTAGGGTCGCAAACTTCCACTTTTTGAAGAAGAATACGACTCTGTATTAGGGTCACGAACTTGCCTTTTTGAAAAAGAATACGACTCTGTATTATGGTCGCGAACTTCCCATTTTAAAGGAGAATATGACTCTGTATTAGGGTCGCGAACTTCCTTTTTTGAAGGAGAATAGGACTCTGTATTAAGGTCGCGAACTTTTTTTTTTGAAGGAGAATACGACTCTATATTAGGGTCGCGAACTTTCCTTTTTGAATGCGAAAATTCGGAAGGCGGTTACTTTACGGCATAGAGATTGAGACGTTCTCTGAGCCGCATTAAATAAAATGGTACTTACAAGATTCGGGCTAGAGATCACGGCTATTCGAAGATCTCGACTGCCAAATCATCTGTTATATAATCCTGATTTCTAATTTTTCTCTAAGAAATTTGAACTCCAAATTCCTCTTCAAGGTTTTTTCAAGGCTCTTCATGTTCAGCCTCCCTTAACCTCCAATTTTTCTCACAAAAGATTTCCTTAATCTGCAAAAGATGCCGAAGAAAGCTTCCTCATCTGATACTTCTGCAAGTGGTCGTCGAGACCTTCAGACAACTTCTAGCTCCATAGTGGTTCGGCAGGAACCCTTAGTTGGAAGTAATTTTTTTGTCATACACTCGAAAGCAGTTCTTTTCCTAGAAAGTTTTTTTTTGTTTTAATCCCAAAATTTTCTTCGCTGTTGATTACACTTTAAACCCCTGGCCAAAAGACCATTACTTTGGTTATTCAGGCGGCTATGATGGGAAGAAGGAGTTTAGGTTCGGCTAGATTTTTCTAGGTTGCACCGCCTCTAATGGCCAAGAAAGGAAAAGCAAAATTCATAATCCTACTCGCTCGATATTGCGAGAGCTGATGACCACTGCTCCTTTTGAAGGAAACAACTGAGTTTTGTTGAACAAGCTTACCTTCTTATTCGATGATCACTTCTCGATACCCGATGATGGTTTGGATGATGGGTATTGCAAATGGCTTTGCCAAGTTAATGGTCGTAACCTGTTTCTTCCAAACATGGAGAGATCTTGCCCGTTTCTATTTTTTCAATCTCTTTCCATTCCTAGACAAATGGACTGGCATTTAAATAGGCCGCAAGATGGTGTTTTGCTGGGAGCGTTCAATGCACAAGGTGCTTTCGCTCGTTCTACTGGAAAGCATTTTTGTGGGTTATTCACAGGGTCTTTCAAACAGGAGCTTCCTATAGGTGAAACACCCGTAGTCGCCCAGACTTTCTTGCATCGATTTGTCAACGTGCAAGGGGAGTTTCCAGTTCAAAACTTTCGTCCTCCTGGATAGGTCTACTGCTCTTCAAAAGGAGAGTGGGCAATTTTGACTGACTTTTTTATGAAGGCTTTCAAAGATCAGCTCCAGCATGCAAGCCTTTATCGTGCCATTAGGGCAGTTCAGTATGGTATTCCTGCTAGCCGATTCCATTTCTTTTCTTTGTTGGAATTGTACAATCCATATATTTGTACAGTTTTCTCCCCCAGCGGCAAATTGGGTTTCACCCTGCATGAGATATACGAGATTTCGGGATTACCCATGGGAGACATCCCATATGAAGAGTATGTCCCTACCGGAGTAGAGTTTCATTTGTTGAAGACTTATGACCCTATGGTCTATGACACTTATTAGGAATTGCTTTGCCACTATCACATTTGTACTCATATGTCTGGCACTAGCAATGTAAAGCAGAAGAAGTGGCTGCAATATCTTCTCCCTAATTTTTCAAAGAATAGACCCAATTTTACCCGTCTTCCTCCAGTTCTAAAAAGAAAGTCGAGAGAAAGATTGCCAACTTTGGGACAGATACTTATGTCACCGAATCTGACGAGGACATCTTCAAGGCTGGAATGTTCTTTGAAAGTTTCCACTACCAAGCTCTTCAACCTCTATCTGATCCAGCCTTTCTGGCAAGTTATTTGATGCTTTGGTTGAAGAAATACGTGATTCCCTCACAGGATACTATACCCATCAGGGCGATATACCCGGCCATCTTGTTCGCGTTTGGTCGGCGGCTCAGCTTACTACCCGCAATGGTGTGCAGCATTCAAAGCGGATTGAGGAAATTGGTTGATAAGTTTTGCAATGTTAGGAAGGAAAATAAAGGAGAGTTAATCACTAAGACTCCCAATCTGCGTGTGGAGCTTCCTTACACTTATTTGATGGTGTGGCTGGTCTACGCTGCCCTACTTTGATGAGTCATGCTAGTTCGTAGGTTGATTTAAGTGCTCCCAAAGTACAACACTATGAGAGATCGCAGTGGAAAGGAGGCTACATGGCTGCAATTCGCAGGACTCTTCGTTATCACACGAATTTCAAGTTGTTCAAATGTTTTCCACACTTTCCAAATGCTAGATATGGGGAGGACTTCACGGATGTTGCTGGTGTTGACAAAGTCACAGCTTTGTTCCTGGGAAGCTTCTGGTGGCTAATAAATATCCATCCAGGGCATTTGATTCTCCACTTCAGGAGCCACTATTATACAGAGCCTTACTATCCGAGTCTCTTCGTTCGACAGTTCGGGTATGATCAGCTCTATGTTGGTAATCCCAACAAAGAAGTAAGTTTTGCTTGAAATTTGTTTCAAAGAGCTCGGGCTTGGTTCCACTTCATCACTGGTTGTACTCAAACCAGATTTGACCCTCCAATCAAGACTCCGAACTCGTATATAAGCTTCGATTTCTGCAAGTAGTACGCGGCTGCTAACTCCGCCCCTCAGAATTTTAGTACAAATCTTACTCATCTGAAGGATATTAGAGCATGGTATACTCAGAAAAAAGAGGCTGGCAGCACGAAGTTGGCTGGAATGGAGGACTTCGGAGCAGAATGCAGTTCAGATGAGTTGGAACCAACAGTTCAACAGGGGGAGGAAGATAATAATGCGGTGGTCCCATCAACCCAACCCATTTCTCTTGATATTTCTCCAATCCCAACGCCGAAAAAGACTTCACCTCAGCCAAAATCTCCCCCAAAGAAGCTTTTATACAAACGGAAGAGATTGAGGCATCTCAGCGATTTGCCTATCACTCTACAAGACATGTCATCTGAAGTTGGTACAGTAGTATCCAGTTTGGTTCCTGAAACTATTGCGAAGGAACCAGAGGAAGATGAAGATGACTCAGCTCTAATTCTTCGTTCTTCCAAAAGACGTCGAAGTCAAGGGCCTGTCTTCCATAGTGATTCTGCATTGGTGGCTGCTCCTTCCTCTCCTGCCCTTCCTGCGCAAGAGGATTTTGCATCCCTCGCTCACCAAACTGCTATCGATGATGAAGTGGCTACTCCATCTACTATGCATGAGGGTTCTGCAACCCTCACTCACCAAATTATTGTTGATGATGAGGTGGAAATAATTGGGGACGCTCGCGCATCGAATTTCCCAAAGGTAGTGTCTCTTCCAGTAGATCATGATGATTGGGGAGATGATGATGATGTCAGTAGTGGAGATCTTGGTTCTTGTACTCCTCCATCAGATCATGGCAAATACGTCTTCTTGAGTGAAGACGTTCAAGCCGAGGTATATAGGCCTGGAGAATTCAATACTGTAACATTCAATTGTGCTCCCCCTTTTTTTAGCAGCTCTTGCTTCGACTCCAACCTCAGGGCATATGGCTGTAGACGACATTCCACAGGATAATGCCGTCATGGAAGTCTTTACTGAAGTAGCCCATGGGGTAACTGAGATTACTGTTTTCGCAATTAACACTTCTGAAGTAGTGGTTCCTTCAATGGAAACTGCCACACATATTGTCCCGACTGCAGTTGCTGCAACTGTTGTTTCTGCTAAAGGTGTGGAAGTTGTTATTTCTAATACTGGTACTACTACTTCTTTGTAGCAGAGTATAGTTCAAGCTGCACCCACTCCAGTTGTTGCTGATTCTTCCCATGCGGAGGTTGATGCCTTCAAAATTAACTTGCTGAGTGATACAGTGGAAACTTTTCTCCATTTTTCGGATCGTTGCATTGATAATATACTGAACAGGGCTTCTTTTGCTTCGCTCGTTAATATTCTCAACATTTACTTGATTGGTATAGTCAGTATTGGTGAGGAGAAGAAAGCTGCTCCTTACAGACTTATGATAGCTCAACTCTAAAGTTATGCTGAGTCTTTATCAAGATCGTGGAATGCTGATAATTCTGAAGTAGTTGAAGCTAATTTCCAGAAGCTAATGGAGGAACAGCTTGGGTTCCAGAAAGAGCTCAAGGAGAAAGTTGATGCTTGCAGAGCTTCCTTTAAAAAGAGTCAATCAGATAGCCAATCTCTAGCTTTCCAGGTAGAGACTGCTGCTTCGATTGTCAAGAACCATGACCAAGCCATCGCTAGAACCCAAACTTTCTTGGCTAAGATCACTAGGGAATGCAATGAGTCAATGAAGAATCTCACTAGGTTATCCAGACGTGGGATAATGCGATTAGAGATCTTCAGGCGATACAAGCTAAATTAGAGACATTGGAGGCTCCTTCAGCATAAAGTACCATTGCCAGTGAAGAAGAATTGCACCATCAAGCTGCTATCCAAGCTTATGATATCATATAGCAAGAAATTAGTGATGCTGAGGAGAAGATTGAAACTCTCCTGAATCATTGAACTATAAAGACTTTTTTCTTCCTCATAGTTCAAGTTTTTGTAGTCCTTTTTTTTGTAACAATTCTTCTAACTTTAACTTTGCATGGCATGTCTTATCATTTGCGTAGTAAACATGATTTTGTACCTCTGAATTGCGACTTTGCATTTGTCTTCAAAGATTTGCGTCAAACTCGCTATGTTGAGTTTTGAAGTCCGCGAATTTACGTAGGACCCCTGGTATATGTGTATCAGGCATGTTTTTACATCTCAATACCGCGACTTTATAGTAGTCTTGAAAGATTCTTTCCTTTATCAGGTGCATGTGACCTTCATGAGCTTTCGTTAAGTTTGCAACTTTTCATCCGGAAGTCCGCAAGATAAAAATTCTTTCTTAGGAATTTGTAGCAGTTTTTGCGAGTCACGACATAACCCTTTATTTGATTAACCAGTGTGAAGTCCCAAGCGTTATATGCTCTAATTAATGATGAGATTCTTTGGCTGCAACAGTAATAAATTATGTTGGGATCTGAGTTAAGAATCTCAACCGAAGATTTGGCCTTATCTTCTTCCAACCAAATATTTTGATCACGGGATCATCTATATAAGACGCTGGACCTCTTTTATGAAGGAGCATTCTGACGTGAGAAAAGTTTCCACCTCTTTGTCTTCTTTTCTTTTAGAGTTGTTTTTCCCGTGCAGCCATTTTTTTTTTCTTCTTCAGTCAAAGTGATGGAGGGGGTTGACATATTACAAGACCTCCAGACTGCATCAATCCAGAGGGGCATTCCATCAAAAAGGTTCTTATGACCGTAGTCATTTTTCTTAACTAAGGTAAATTCTTGTTCTTGTCAATGTCATTCTTTCCTCTCTTTTTTTGACAAGATTTTGAATTGGTTACAGGAGATAACCGTAGTCATTCTCATTAACAAGGGCAAAGATTAAGCAATCTGTAATCTTGTTCTATTTCCTGACTAGCATCCTGCAAGGTTGGGATGCTAAATGGTTAAGGTGGCACTCAAACTGAGCAATCTCTCACGTTGTATGCTTGGGAACATACTTTTGGTATGCCCAGTTTTGCACTAATCAAGTCACTGGTGACGTTGATTATGACTGAGCGAACCAACTTGGAGGTCCTGACCGTCGCCAGGAAGAGACTACAGGAGCAAACTTTTTACCTTTAAGTCATTCTTGAAGAGGATGCTACAGAAGCAAACTTTTTACCTTTAAGTCATTTTTGAAGAGGAGGCTACAGAAGCAAACTTTATGTTTTCTTATGTCAATGATTTATATTCATTCTTGTTGATTGTATAGTCCTAGGGAACTCTCTGTAATTTTGATTTGATAATGAATAAAGAGATTGTTTTTTTACACAACCAGAAGTGATTGATGAATGAATTTGGTATTGATTATCAGAAGTAACCATTAACTTGATGATTATTGAAGTCATTATCAAATCGCCCAAAACTTTCCAACCACTCGAAGTTGTTGCAAATGAGAAAATTTCTTGAATCATGATAGAAGTAACCGTTAACTTTCTTGATCAAGTTAAAATTCACACTATTTAGTGACTTACAGTATAATGGCTTTGATTCGCCAGAGGTATTTTTTTTTACTTGGCAAATTTGGAGGAAAGGATATCTTGACTCGCCAAAAGTATTTTTTTCACTTGGCAAATTTGGAGAAAAGGATATTTTGATTTGCCAGAGGTATTTTTTAACTTGGCAAATTTGGAGGAAAAGATATTTTGATTCGCTAGAGATATTTTTTAACTTGGCAAATTTGGAGAAAAGGATATTTTAATTCGCTAGAGATATTTTTTTACTTTGCAAATTTGGAGGAAAGGATATTTTGATTCTCCAGAGATATTTTTTTAACTTAGCGAACTTGGAGGAAATGATATCTTAATTTGCCAGAGGTATATTTTTTTTACTTGGCGAATTTGGAGGAAAGGATATCTTGATTCGCAATCCGGAATCTTTAATTCAGAATTATGAACCTTTGTTAATGAACCCCAGATTACAAATAAACTTTATTCATCATTTGTGTTGAACTGCCCAAGCTACATTACAACTGGTGTTCCGCAGTTTTTTTTCACTAAGAATAATATTTCTTAAAAAACTTGTCGTTAATTGGCATCATGATTTTATCACCATTCGGTTTTGCCAACCAATATGTGCCATTAGAGTAAACTGTATTAATGACAAAAGGCCCCTCCCTTTTTGGCTGGAACTTCCTTTAGACTTCTGGCTAGTTATGATCGGTCATCTTACTGAAACGACCAGATCGCCCTTCTTGAAAGTTCTTCGCTTAGCCTTTTTGTTAAAAGTATTGGAGATTCGCGCCTGGTATAGTTCAATACTCTGTTAAGCTTCCAATCATTTATCGTCCAGGGCTTCTAATTCTTGAAGCCTTTGCTGATGTTGTTCTTCTTGCATCATCCTAGTCGTTAGTGCAACTCACAATGATGGAATCTAGATTTCCAAAGGCAAGACCGCTTTTGATCCGTACACTAAAAAAAGGGTATGGCGTTGGTGGGGGTTCGGACCGTACTGCGATATGCCCACAAGCATTTCCCAAGTTTTTCATCGCAGTCTCTTTGATTGGATGAGACTAACTTTTTGAGGAGTTTTACTATGGTCTTGTTGAAAGCTTCTGCTAGACCATTAACTGCATGATAATAGGAAGCCACATCTTTGATTCTGTTTTTGTTGCAGAATCTGAAAAATACTTGGCTCACGAATTGAGGCCCGTTGTCATGAATGATTCTCTTGGGCACCCCAAAGCGGTAGAGCGCATGGTGTTTAATGAATTTGATCACATCTGATGACTTCACTTCGGTTAGGGAAATGCTCTAGACCATTTCGAGAAGTAATCTGTTATAGCTAGAATGAGCCGGTGTTCCCTTGTTGATGGCAGAGAAATTGGCCCGATAATGTCCACTCCTCATTGCCCGAATGGCCATGACGAAGCCATTGGATGGAGATACTCTAGAGCTTGATGTATGAAGTCCGCGTGTATCTAGCAGGCTTTACACTTCTTGGCGTAATTAACCGCATCTGTCATCATTTTAGACCAGTAATAACCCATTATTTGGATTCTATCACAGAGTTTCGGCCCTGGTCGGTGTGCTCCTCAAATGCCAGCATGAGCTTCTTCAAGTACTTCCTGGGCTTCTCGGTTAGAAAGACAACGAAGTAAGATCCCATCATAGGATTTCCTGTACAATGTCCGAAGCTCAGCATTATAATAGAATCGAATAGCCCTTTTTTGGATCGCCCTGGCCTCTTTGGGATCTTAGGGTAATATACCATAAAGGACGTAATCTATATAAGGGAATCGCCAATCCCTTGGTTCGAGATTTGATTCGAAAACACAAGTCTCATCTTCTTGTTGCTTTCTCAATTCATCTTTGAGTTCGTTCTTTGAGTAGAATAATTCTCTGCTTCCTACTGTGATTTGCTTCTTAGCATGTTTGGGCAAAGCCAGTGTAGCAGCTAAGGAAGCCAGTAAATCTGCGTACATATTCCGATGGCGCTTTACATGACTGATGTAGAAACCATCAAAAACCATTAGCTATCTTAATTACTGCACGATAATACGGCAAAAAGTCTTCATGTTTGACTTCATATTCCCCTTTAATTTGGTTTACGACAAGTTGAGAATCCCCATATGCTTCCAAATATTTCACCCCCAACTATTTAGCTATCTTTAAGCTAATTTGGAGAGCATTATACTCCGCAATATTGTTGTAACATGGATTTGTTAACGAGTAGGCTTGAGGAATGATGCGGTTGTAAGGAGAAATGAAAACAACTCCTACCCTTCTGTCAATTTTCCCTCGGATCCCATTCAGGAGGCACCATCGAAGAAAAGTTGCGATACATCTTCCGTGACAATATTTGCCTTCGGGAACTCTTGTGAGACATTAAAGCCAAACATTCCTTCTCCACTGGGTTATATCGGTGTTCTGCCCCGATCATCATTCTGCTGAGATAATAAATTGTTTGTTCATGACCCAACTTATTTTTTTGTGCCAACAAAGCTCCCAAAGAGTGGTCCATAGCTCTCACATATAACAGGAAAGGTATCCTCGAGACTAGGGCTACGAGCACTAGCGGTTTAGTAAGGTACTCCTTGACTTCTTCGAAAGCCTTTTGGTATGCATCATCCAAGACAAATGACACTTCTTTCTTTATTAATCTGGTGAAGGGTTAACATCTAGCAGATAAATTTGATATGAATCTACGGATGTATGCTAGCCTACCTTGCAGTCCTCTTAATTCCTTGAGATTCCGGGGAGGTGGCATATTTTGGATTGCCTTAATTTTGTCCAGGTTGAGATGAATTCCTTTGGAAGTTACTACGAAACCAAGGAACTTTCCGGTAGAGACTCCCAGGAAGGATTTAGTCGGGTTCATCTTGAGCTGGTGTTTCCTCATACGGTCAAACACTGTCTTCAAGTGCTGAAGGTGATCACCCTTGTTCTTACTTTTAATTGCTAGATCATCTACGTAGCATTCCACTGTCTTTCGTAGATGATCTTGGAATATCGCGTTCATAGCATGTTGATACGTGGCACCGGTATTCTTTATGCCAAATGGCATGACCGTATAGCAGTATACTCCAAGTGGCGTTCTGAAGGACATATGCTTCTCATCATCATGGTACATCTTTATTTGATTATACCCCGAGAATCCATCCATTAATGTCATGCATTCGTACCCACAAGTATTGTCTATCATAATATCTGTGATGGGTAATGGAAATTCGTCCTTAGGGCAGGCTTCATTCAGATCCTTGAAATCAATACAAAATTGGATTTTTTTCATTTTTCTTGGTTATAAGAACTATATTCGTGACCTAATTAGGGTGTTGTTCCTCACGAATAAAGCCTGGCTCGATCAACTTTTTTATTTCAATTTCGATAGCTTCGATCTCTGGACGGAATCTTCGTTGCTGTTGCTTTACTAGCCTTGCATTTGGTCAGATGTTCAGTTTGTGAACCGCGATACTTGGGTCTAGTCTTGGCATCTCATCATAACTCCAGGTAAAAATGTCGATGTATTCGCGAATGAGGGATATCAATTCCTCTTTTTCCTCTGAGGATTGGTTCTCACTAATAAATATGGGTTTAGGATTGTTTTCATCTCCCATATTTATTTGGATTACTTTATCTTCGGTCGGAGGCTCACGCTGTTCAAACTGAATTTCCCACTTCGCGTTAAGATGCTTAGCCTAGGAGTCATCTTTATCGATGAACCTTCACCTAAGTCTTCACTTTCTTGGATCGCGGAGGCCACGTTCACGGACACTTTGTGGAAGATCATGCCGACACTGACATCTGAATCCCAACCGGACGATTCTAACGAATGGTCGAATTGTCCTTCTTCAGTTCTCTCGTCGGAGGAACCTTCGAGAGTGGTAACATATCCCAACTCCCTGCCAGTCTTCTGATAATACTCTTGCATTTTCCCTTTTGGGATGAAGGGTCGAAGGATTGTTCTCCTTCCTTTTCCGAAGTTCAACCCCCTACCTTGGGCTAGATTGTATCCCATTTTCTTTATCAATTTATGAGAATTCTCATCGTAATGGAAGAACTCGGGATTTTCCTGTTCTTCTTCAGAATCTAAGTATTTCTTTTTGCTTTTGTCATTCGCTTTTCTGAATATTATAAGTTTCTGAGTTTTATCCTTGGAAGGAATCTCAAAAATGGCCTTGTCGGCATTTTCATCGTCATCACTCGGTCGCGAAAGGACGATCGGATAGGTGCTTGGAAAGAGGCTAGAGAGCATATTTTATCAAAACAATCGCTAACCGCATCAGTGCTAGTACTTGAGGGTTCAAGATCAACACCAGAAGAATAAGCAAACTCTAAGTTTTCATTTATTACACATTTACCATCAGAGTGAATGGTGTTATTTACATCAAGGCCTTCATCACAATGGGCTCATCGTCCCAACTTACATCCTCGGATTTCGGATCTTCGGATCCTAATTCTGTATCGGCTTCATCACCAATATCAGAGATATCTAGAGCGGGCCATTCTGAAGCATCGAATGCATCTTTATATAGCAATGCGTCGGTAAACTAGTTTTTGACTCCTTTAAAGGATTGCTTTTTCGCCACCAAAGTCTTCATGTTCCCATATTTGTCCTTATATTTCATGCACTGATGTAGTGTAGAGTGCACAATGAGATTATTATGGATCCAGGATCTCCCCAATAGTAGATTATAAGACGTTTCACTATCTATCACATAGTATGCGACTTCCGTCTTTAGATCACCGATTTAGCACTTTAGCTTTATCTTGCCCAACGGCCTACTACCATTGGCATTGAATCCAAAGATAGTAGTATTAGTTGCCACTAATCTATTTGTCGAGACTCCAAGATACTGTAGCATCCTCCATGGCATGATGCTCAAGGCCGAGCCTGGATCAACCTGAATGTGATCGACTTCTAATGACCCTATGTATCCTTTGTAATACAAAGGGCGATAATGCTTGTTGCTTTTAACTTGCATGTGTTCTGGAGAGAAAGTTATGCGAGGGATGCTTTTACCAGAGGTCTGATGATATGCTACGCAAACTTGTTCTTCTTTCTCAACTATTTCAGTTATCTTTGCTAGGAATATCTCTGAATCTTATAGAGCTTCTCTCAAAGCTTCTCTAGCTGACTTAGAGAGTTTCAGGAGCTCATACAAGGTGATTCTTGTGGGAATATTGGCTAACTGCATTAGGATGTCAAATTGGAATGACTTCTGGAGATCTTCCGCAGGCTCTTTCCCTTTTTTCTTCAAAGCTTTGTCAAACTTAATCTCTTTTTGTTTGTTCTTTTCTGGAAGTGGTTGGAATTCTGCGGCCTGTCCATAATTCTTTAAGTAGTCTTTCCTTAAGCGGGTTCCAGAGGGAGGTTGGTCCGCATTAGCCGCTAAACAGTCTCTGATCTCTTCTTTTGAGTCTGTCAAAGTAGGAACGTCCATGTCACCTTCGGAAATTATAGAGACATCATTGGAAGTAAGAATCTTCCCTTGTTGCTTCCTTCTGGATGAATTGGAAGTCTACTGCTCATCATTAAGAAGGTCCGGATGTACCCACATTATCTCCCCTCTATTGGTTTTGAAGGGGGATAATCCTTTCTTCTGTTGCTGATGCGGATCGTAGTTTACGATCTGTATCTTGCCTTTGGGAATGGGTTGCACTCCATCTTGAATTGTTAACTCTATCTAGTCAGTTGTTTTGCCAAACTTGAAAGTCACTATGTTCACGGTCACCTTTTTCTGGTATTCTTGAAGCTTAATGACCTTGGTGTCCACTAACGCTTGATTCTGTCCTTGAGAGTATAACAATTTTGAGTAGGGTGGTTAATAATCCTGTGGTAGACACGGTATTTAGGATCATTAACTCTTCCGGCTTCTTCAGGGCGTTTGGACTCTAGTAGCTTTAGCATCTTTTTTGTCATGAGGAGATTGAAAACGATTTTCATATGCTCATCTTTGAAAGAATACTGCTTTTGAGGAACACGCGACTGAGGAGGAAGTTTTGGAGAAGACTTTGTGGGTTGCGGAATATCAACCACCATTGTTTCCTTCCCCTTATACCCCCTGGATCGAGGCCTATGGTTGTTATCGTTGTTTCACTTCTGTTTCTCTTCACCTCCTTCCTCTTCAAGCCTTTGCGCTGTCTCTTCAATCTCTTCAGCTTGTAGAGCGAGATCCTTCCAGGTCGAGGATTTCATGGCTCCCATCTTGGCTAGAACCTTAGTCGAGAGATTATGTTGACATGTTTCCACCAAGGTCTTCTCTAGCATCCCATGTGGACATCTGAGAGAATTATTCTTGAATGTTTTAATAAAGTCTCGAGCTGACTCCCCCTTTTTCTGTTTGGTGGCCAGAAATGCCGGCATTGATCCTCCATATCGTCTTCATAAAACCTTGTCAGAAAGGCTTTCTCTATGTCGTTCTACGAATTGATGGCTCCTGGTTCTAGCCTCCGGAACCATTCAAATGCTAGTCCTGTCAAGGTACTAACAAATACTCATGTAATAATGGGGTCATTTCCAGCTAAATGCCCAATTGGAGACTTGAAATAGTAAAGGTGCTGATTCGGCAACTCTTTATCATCGAATGATTTGAGTTTCAATGGTTTGTAGTTCTCTGGGAATGGCATGCTCTCCCATTCCACCGGATATGGCCTTACAACGCCTAACTCTTGCAAATCACTTTTATGCATGAGAGCATTTAATTGATTTTGGAAACTCTCCATCCAGATGATATTTGCATTCCCTTCCTGATTTTGGGTTCTTCCTTGATGATGAGAATGAGTAGAGAGATTGTTGTCATCTTCATGATGATCCTCTTCATCTCCATTTGTGTGGGGAACGTGACCTTCTTCTTCGGCATTCTTCCCTTTGTCTGTTTTGGGTCATAAGGTGGAGTCTCTGAAGAAGATCCTCTTGTATTCTTCATTCTCGTCTTTTTCAGTTCCAGCGAAACGTGGAGCATGTCTTGATCTTGTTGATGGCATTCTGTTGTTGTTGGATACTCTAATCTTGTTCATCCATCCTCAGCATAAATTCCTCTGGGGTACTATTCTAGGCCATGTACGCAGAGACGAGGTCTTCTAGGAATGAATCAGATGTTTGCGACGCAGCCATAACTGATCTAGTAGTGTCTTCCTCATCGGAGAATACTCCGGCCATTTGTCTGTAGTTCATTGGGATTGCCACCCCACTTTTGAGTCAAGTGTTTTGAAAAACACCTCGTCCCTCGCGAACACGCTCTTCAATCCTGAAGAGTGTTCAGAATCGGAAGCATCTCTCTCAGAGACCTTCTCTGTCTTCTTTTTCTTCTTCCTCTCCTCGAAACTTATCATATTAGATGATGATTTGGGATATTCAAGCTCATAGGATTCGAGCCTGTTACGTCGTGTTCTCTTTGACGATTGAGATGAGGATGTTGTTAGTCGATGAAAAACCAATTGCCTAGCAAGAGCATAGGTTGAACAATGATAGTGCAATAGTACTGCATCGATCAGTCGTTCGCAATGGCAATAAGATGCATAGGATTCTTCTCTCTTTCTATTTAGAAGTTTCCGAAGATTTCTTGTATTGGAACTCTTAGTGACGGCGTCATCTCCGAAAGATACCCTTGGGACAAGAGTTTCTATCTCTTTGAAGGCCCTCGAAGCAAGTTTCACCCTAATTGGAACAGTGGGTGGGGTAATTTTAGCCTTTGAAATTGGCTCTTTTTCGCAAGCACGCTTTATGCAAGTCACGCGAATCTGAGGTTCGCGTGCGCTTTTGGTTACGCGATCACGCTTTCCCAGTAGTTTGAGGGTGAGATATGCGTCCAGTGATAGGAACGCGAATGTAGATTCCGCGTTTGTAATCATAAATGAATTTGGTGGGTTTATTCCGTTTCTTGTAGGAAACGATAGTAAACCCTTCCACACTTGATTCTCCATAGTTTCGCATTTTGGCCTCTATACTTGTACAGTAGGCCTTCGCGATGGTGGATTGGCGGTTTTCTGTTGTTGCATGGTCCTGCAAAGAGCACGAGCTTTGCTTCTTCTTAGGTTCCTTCTCATTGTACTAGTGAGAGGAGCCTCCTTCCCCGTGTCTTCTTTCTGAGGAGCAAACAATGGTCATTTTCCCTTATTATTGTGAGGATCTTGATCCATTTTGATAAGGAGATCAGGAGTCTCAGCCAAAGCTGGCTCAGAGCCTGATGTTGGTGAAGGGGAGGATCTTAGACTAGTTTGGTCTGCTGAATCCTTTGCTTGGGTTGCCGTCTTTAAAGTCTCCTTGAAAGTTGAACCTTTGGAGACCTTACGGTATCTCCGTAAGGAAGTAAGGCTCTTGGAAAGGAATTTTTCGTACTTCTCCTGGTCGACCTCAATAGTGAGCGAATTGACCAAGCTACCAATTGTAATGTTGTCGGATTGAGCTACTACCAGATCATTGGAGGTGATGGCTATCCCAGCGGAGTCGCCAATTTCTGTTAACCATAAAATCGTAAATGTCTTTTATTTGAATATCTCAATTGAAGATTACAATTTCAACGGTTTCTCATTTACAGAAGATGAGGAAAATCAAATTCCTCTTTGTTTAAGGTTGGGTTCTGAGATAACTGTGGAGGACGATCTTGCTCTCTATTGACACTCCGCACAAACTCTTTCAAGTGGAAAAAGGCTTTGAACTTCTAATCACAAAACATAGTTGAGAAGAAAATGACCGATCCCCTCTTTTTCTTGTTTTCCCGCTCTTTATAGGGGTTTTAAGGCAGCGTCCCCATCTTATTTGCCCAACGGTTAGCTCCATTATTCTAGTGGTGCCGTCATATTCATTCGGCGGTTACCTCCACGATCTGAATAGTGCCTTCGTACTCGTTCGCAGTTAACTCCACGATTTGGGGTGGCAACTTTCTTTATTCAGGTCAGGCGATTTTGTATTAAACCCCTTTCCGGAAGCTATAGATAGCATCGCAAATCTCAAATTTTAGATTTGGGGATCTGCTCTGTCGTAACTAGGTTGCGAACCTCGAACATTAGATTCGTGAATCTGCTGAGTCGCGGACCTCAAACCCTAAATTCGTGGATCATCTTGTTTTGACAGATGACTCTAGAAATTTTCACCGACATATATATATATATATATATATATATATATATATATATATTTATATATATATATTCGATGTATATTGCCTTAAGTAGCGGTCTCACTTCTTTTTTCCTTTTTTAAATTTTTTTTATACATATATGATATGTCCTCTTTTTAAGTTTTCTCTTTGTTATCAACTCATTATGAGTTATCCTGTAAGTGTTCAGAGTGCATACTCGATTCTAATCTTAAGTATCCATATATCTTATTATCGGATTTAAAATATCAATAAATACTATATAAGAACTATTGTCATATAAGCATCAAAATTATGATATCAATCTCATAGATATGCAATGTAAAGTACTTCTAATATTACTTTGTACTTCAAAGAAATGAAAATTTTTCTTTTTAAACTATGTTAATTAACTATAATATAGTAAAGTACAGTGTATCTATCACATCTCACAACTTAAATTATGCATTGTCCTTAATGCATCAAAAATCTAGCTATAAAAGTAATAAACTAAGAAACAATGTAAGAGGTTAAGGATATAATACACCTACCTTTGTCAGTTCTCTAAAAAAAACTCTCCCGTTTGTAGTCGGTATCAATGTCACCTCTGATGAAATTCTTTTTGGATACACTCATGGGCTTGACTATCGTAAAGTACATGATAGATGTGATTTTGAATGCGCACCTCTCCAAAATCATGTTTAATAGCACTACGTCTCTTGAATATAATTCCATTGTTGCAAAGGATGGTAGGATTTTATATTTAATATAAAGCTTACCAAGGTGTGCTCCTTTTTTACATAGACCACCTTTAAGAAACTCTCATTGAATGCAACATCGCTGAGATTCTCGCAGAACTCTTTAAACCAGTGGGAGCCGCTTGGTATATGATTCACAATTTCTATAAAAGAAGGGTGCTCCTTAAGCACATTGACTATAGGGATTGTCCTTAAAATTTCTTCTTTTATGAATGGTATCTTTCTGCCCCTTACATTGGAGTAGGTTACAAATTAGCATAAAACTCATGCACGATCTCATTACATGCCAGTGTGTATATATGCCTTGTGTATGTTTCCAACTCTAAAGCTTGCATCTGTGCTCTGAAGGCCAAATTTCATTTATCTTCGAATAATCGACTACACATTCGGGCCAAAGTTTGAAATATTCATACTTCTCCAAGATTTTCTTATTTTCCATTGTAGCTCTTGTTCTCTTTGGAATCTAGGTTTTTAAATTCATCCATATAAATTCATTCATATAAATTGTAAATCTAGGTTTTTAAGACAAAAATCTAATTTTTACAAAGAACAAATCAAATATAAATCAAATAGGAGAGAACTTACTTGCTTGAAAATTGATGAAAATTCTAAATAAATTCAACGGGAAGAGTTTTGGCCGTCGAAAGGATAGATTTTGGGCATGGGGTGCTGTAGAAAGATGGCCAGGGTTTTATTGAAGGGAAAAAGAACTCAAAGATCTATTTAGAAATAAGCACCTCTGCCAACGGCTGTCGACAGCCGCTCTCATGCAGTCTAATTTTTGCCTTCACAGTGCCCGCTATCGACAGCCACTTTGACAGGGCTTCGACAGCAGCTCTCTGGTGAGACTGTTGTTAAACCAATTTTTTTTCAGTTTTTGTTTGTTCCTAAATTATTATTACTCCTAATATATAATTAAGAGTTCTTAGTTCTAAAATTAATTCAAAACTAAAAGTATGACTATGGAAAACTAAATTTTGAAAATTTGAAAATTTTGAAGAAAAAGGAAAGAAAGAAAATTTTGAAAATTTTTTAAAACAAAATCGTTCAAGACATCATAAGCATCAAAACTAAGTTATCTTTATAAGTCATCTCCAAACTTATAATAAACATTGTCCTCAATTAATCAATATACCTGGTTAATTAATCAAAAACAAGTAAAAATTTAAGAAGGAAGAGCTTAGGAATTATCACAGTCCGGTACTCATGATGTAACAACTGCAAGAAAAAATTGTTAGTACATAATATATTATAATGTACATAGTGTTTTTGTTTAGCTCGTACCAATGAGATGTTGGAGGATCCACTAGATTGTGAGATTCCTCCATATGCTTTGGAAATTCCAAGTAGTGCTTCAATTATTTTCCATCCCATTTAACGTATGACTATTCTTTGGATTTTCAATATCGATTGTGCCATGTAGATACACAACTTTAACTATGAATGGTTCTGTCTACTGTGAGTGTAATTTTCCCAAAAATAGATGAAGGCATGAATCATTTAATAACACTTTGTTAGAAGGATGGAAAAACACGGAGTGTGATATGGTGATCATGTCATATTCTCAGTTTCTCCTTTAAAGTGCGTGAATTATCATATGCATCACATCTTATCTCTTTCAACTGTTTATTTGTAGCTTTCATAATGGGCCAGCTAAATTAAGATCAAGATTTATGGGTTTTATTGCCCAATATGCTTATGCTCTATTTCTATAAGCAAATGACAAGATTTTCCATAAAATATTTTATAAGGAGACATTCCTAAGGGTGTTTTACATGCTGTACGGTAGGCCCAAAAAGTATCGATCAGTCTAAATGATCAATCTTTGCGAGATAGATTAATCGTTTTCTCTAGTGTTTGCTTGATTTCCCTATTGGATAGCTCAGCTTATCCATTTGACTGTTCATGATAAGGTGTAGAAATCTTGTGCGTGATATGATATTTCTTCATTAAATTTTTAAAGGGTTTGATACAGAAATGAGAGCTCCATTGTTTATTATGACTTTAGGAACTCCAAATCTTGACAACATATGCTCCTTTAAAAATTTAGTAACAGTCTGTGGATCATTATTTCTAAATGCTACAGCTTCTACCCATTTGGAGACAAAATTGACTGAGCCAAGGATATAAGCATATCCGTTAGAAATAGGAAACGGTCCCATGAAATCAATTCCCCAATAATTAAATATCTCAATTGTAAATATGGGTGTTAGAGGCATATCATTCTTCCTTGTTAACACTCATAATTTCTAACATGACTTGCATCTTTTACAAAATTCATATGCATCTCTAAATATGGTAGACCAATAAAAACCATATTGGAGTATTTTGGCTACCATCTTTTTTAATGAAAAGTGGCCCCCATATGCTTCTGTATGACAGAAATCAATTATGCTTTGAATCTCATCATCAGACATATAACGCCTAATGATTTGATCTAAGCAATATATTTCCTGGGCAACGAGCCAAAAACTTGACTGTGATCTAAATCGTACACTCCCAAGTGTAAGAGATCGATAAGTAATGTAAGGGTAGTAGCACAAGATCGTTCTTTTGAGAATCGTTTTATAATTGTGTGTCACTGAAAATAAATTACGGAACTAAAAGGAAAGTAAAGATTGAATTTTTATTAACTAAAAACTAAGACTAAAGATGAAAAATTACTTTAATTAAAATTATTAGTCAGATAGATATAACTCACTCAAAGGATAATTTACTATATATATTTATTTATTTTATCTCAGTTGCATAGGTCAAGTGGTCTTTCGACAACCAAACAATAAATTAATAAAGCACAAAATATATAAAGTAGTAAACTTGATACTTTGAATAATTTCTCTCAATTAATCCTATATGAATTTTTAGTTTATTTAAGCATGTAATATGAATAATAAAAAATAAACGTTCAAAGTCTAAGCACACACTATGTCTAAAGAGTCTACAACATAACAAAACTTGAGTAACGAATATATCGTCAAGCAATAAAATATCAAGAACTCATAATCATATCTAAAAGTAGTCGCTCTTCCTGACTCTCATCAAAATATGCTGAGATGACTACCGAGAAGGGTTTCTTAGGCTTCAAAAAAGCATACTTGAGATTCTTGGTAGTAGTTTTAACTCAAGTATTGGTGCTTGGACATCGAATGCTATTAATTTCTTTGTATTTTGAGGTAACTCTTCATATACTTCCGTTTCTGTAATCCATCCTGTAATATTAGAACAATGAGTACCAGTTAAGCATCTTCAATGATGCCTTTATGATACTTTTCTGACCTATCAACTAATTGTAATATAATAGGTATAGGTTTAAGTTCACCTAGATTTAATTGCTTGTAAACCAAACATGGTAGAAGATTTACACTAGCTCCCAAATCTTGCAGAGCTTTCTCAATATTATGCTGACCTATCACAAATGAAATAGTTGGACATCCAAGTTCCTTATATTTAGAGGCATCTTAGAGAGGAATAATACACTTACCTGCTCTGTCAGAAATGCGTTCTTTTGTATATTGGGGTGTCTTTTAATTGTACACAAATCCTTCAAAAATTTTGTATATGAGGGGACTTTCTTAACTACTTCTAGCATATGAATATTGATCTGTATCTGTTTGAAAATTTCTAAAATATTAGCATAATATGCACTAATATTTTTAGCTTTTAAACGTTGGGAAAATGGTACAAGTGGTTAATAAGTTGTGGAAATGAATTCTTTAGGCTTGTCATCATTAGATTATTATACTGAATCATCACCATGTTTCTCTTCAATATCTCCTTTTGAAACGGACTCATCAAGTACATTTCCACTTTGAAAACTGATCGAAGCAGATATTTAAGGTATATCATTACCAATTGAAGTATTAGTGTTTATACCTTCGACTTTTCCTAAAATATTGGCCTCTGGTTGAGATAGCAGCTTACTTTTTTCTTGTGTTTGTAGAGTGGAACTAAGATGGCTTATCAGAGATTGTATATCACTAAAAGTTGTCGCATTCTGACTGTTGATTGTTAGTTGTGACTAGATAAACTGTATTGTGCTTGGATCATTTGGTCCATTCTCTATTATATTTGTATAATATTAACCATAAGATTCTGCTTCGATGATGGTTGGTACACCAAAGGTTGATTAGAAGGTTGGATGCATTGTTATGTCAGGTTAGTGGGTGACTTATTTTGATGGTTAAACTGTTGTTCAGGAGTTTGCTTCCATTGAATATTCGGATGGTTTCTCCATCCTGGGTTATAAGTTATATGAATAAGAGTTACTTGCTATTTGAGGAACAATATTAAACGTATTAGCTTGTTCATTTAGTACTTCCATAAAGGCGGGAAGAGTTGGACAATCGCGAGTTACGTGTCCTTATAATTCACAAATATCACAAACTGCCAGAATTTTTTCTATTACCTTAACAATTTCTGTTTTCTTAGTAAGCAAATCTTTAAATTTCTTTGTGTTCATGATTAATCTTGAAGCTATATTTTCTGTTTCTCTAAATTTCATAAGTCCACTTCTACTTTGAGGTTTCTTCAATAATTGATTTCTTTTCAAAGTATCTTCAGTTTTCCAAGCTGGTAAATTCTCGATAAGTGTGTCAAGGTATTCTCATGCTTCACCTGCATCCTTACTAAAAAATCCTGATTACACATAATTTTTATAAATTGCCTGATTATAGTGTTTAACCATTAATAGAAGGTACTCACAGTCCTTCATATTTCAATGCCATGATGTGGGTATGAAAGTAGCAATTTTAGAATCTATCCCAACACTCAAATAATGGTTCATTTTTTTTACGAAAGTTGAGAATTTGCTTTCACATATAATTGGTTCGATGTGAAGGAAAGAATTTCTTAAAAATTATTTTTGCATCTCATCCCATCTTCCTGTTAAATTGGGTCATAATGAGTGTAGACATATCTTTACTTTATCCTTCTAGAGGGAATGGAAAGAGGTTAAGATTTAATTGCTCTGCAGTAATATTTGAAGATTAATGTAGAGTAAATCTCTTTTAATACTCGAAGGTGCAAATATGGACTCTCCACATCCATCCCATAGAATTTAGGCAAAAGTTAAACTACTCCAGATTTTATCTTGAAGCATCCCATTTTCAAAGGAAATACCATACATTAAGGTTTGGTTGTCCTATCAGGTTGTGGATAATAACATAAGGACCTCCCATTACCACCATGATGGTTGTTGTTATCATGTGTGTTGTTATCTGTAGAATGATAAAAATAATATAAGTTTGAATCCAAAATCTGTGTTCGATTCCGAAATCCAAATCCGAGTCCAAATACAAATTCGAATCCGAATTCAAATAATAATAATAATAATAATAATAACAATAATAAAAATAAATATATAATTAATTTTAAAAAAATTTAAATTTAGGGTGAGCCTCACACTCAGCCTTGCGTGGATGCAAGGCTCAGGAGCAAACAAGAAAAATAAAAAAATAATTAAAAAAATAATAATAAAGGGGAGCCTCGCACCGGCTCTCAACAAAACAAAATTTTAAAAAAATAAAAAAATAATTGAGGCTTAGCCTCGCATGCATGGATGTGAGGCTCAGGAGAAGCAAAGAAACAAAAACAAAAAAAAGAGAAGAAAAATAAAAAAAAAATAATTGAGGCTTAGCCTCGCACCCACGCGAGGGTCTCAGCCTTGTGTGGATGCGAGGCTAAGCAAGAGAAAAAAATTGAGGAGTGCGAGGCTGGCTAGATTAGCCTTGGGCGCCCATTTGCCCCACTCGCCCCCCGTTTCATGCTGTGAACTCCCGACTTCGTGCACGCAATATATTTTGGTCCCGTCTCCAATTATTTTGCAATTTCTAAAATCAAATTAATTTTTGGATGTAAAACTTTAAAATTAATTTCATTACAGTTTGATAATCCTACAAGTTCTAATTATACCCAAATTCTAATTAGAGTTTAACTGATTTTTGAATGCAGAATTCTAAATTAATTTCATTTGAGTTTAATAATTTTGCAAATTATAATCAGAGTCTAATTAATTTTTTTGGTACAAAAACAGGATCCGATACAAAGAATCTGGAGCAAATCAAATCAAGATAAGATTCGAATATCTCATCGAGATTACAAAAAGGATCCCGATTCTATCTACAAGAAAATTGGATCTCGATTCTATCTATAAAAAAACTCGCTCAACAACTTAGTGCCTATAAATACTCCTCAAGAGAGCTCAAAAAGGGGCTCTTGGCAAATCGATCTACGCGCGAGAGTCTCAAATCCTTGCAACCGAAAAAGAGAAGACCTTTGGCCAAATCTCTCTCCCGCGCAAGAAGTTCATGCTTCCTCCACGAATAGAAGAGAAGAAGAACGAGCTCGCCTCCAACCATCGACATTGGATTGTCAACGGGGAAAGGACCGATCCCTATAGCTGCCTCGAATCCCACGATCTTCTAATTAAAAGAGAGCGACGTGTTCTATAAGTCCTCTCTGTCTGTTTTTATTTCTTTTCACTGTAATAAAAAAAAGAAATTTTTTATAATCTATAATTTTTCTCGATTCAATGGCAATGAAAAGAAAATTCAACCCTATTTTCACAAAAAACAGACTGGCACTACAGTGGGAGAAATCTCCTATATTGAGGATGAGATGGTGGTCCAATCTAACGTCAACAGAGTTAAAGAGACGATGGAGAAATTGGTGATCGAGGTCGAGGTCGGCCCAAGACATTCAAAATCACTAAAAGATGACCTGATAGTTTTGGATGATAAGGAGGCGTTGATCTATCAACAGCCACATGGATTTTCAAACTCTTGTCCATCAGAACATGCCCCATATGATGCCATAGGAGAACCTATCGCGGCACAAAAACAGACCCAAATCCACAACCAGAATCGAAGGGCGCATCGTAGAGCACTCAAAGCTCGTTTTGTAAGCCAGGCTCAAAAACAGCCAAGCACAAATCAAGAAGGATGTCAGGCTTAAAATCAGCCTAAAATGAAGTAAGGAGTATGCCAGGCTCAAAAATAGCCTAGCACCCATCAGCTTTGCAAGGGTTAGCCTACCACCCATCAGCTTGGTAAAGACCAGCTAAGCACCCATCAGCTTGACAAAGACTAGCCTAGTACCCATCAACTTTATAAAGGCCAGCCTTACACCCGTCAACTTGGTAAAAACCAGCCTAACACCCGTCAGCTTAGCAAAGGCCAGCCTTGCACCTATCAGCTTGGCAAAACTCAGCCTAGCACCTCTCATATTGGCAAGGGTCAGCTCAGCACTTCTCAGCCTAGCAAAGCTCAGCCCAGACCTCTCAGCCTAGCAAAGTTCAACCTAGCACATATCAGCCTGGCATGAATAAAACTAGACGCGAGCCTGACATGAGTAAACTTAAACACCAAACAAGTCTAAGCTAGCACGCGAGGCTAGTTCAATTAAGCTGGCATTCGAGGCTAGTCAGCACGCCAGGATACCCAGTAGATTTGTGCAAGACATATCAAAACTAATGATGGACATCGAACTAAACTAGGGGTTGATTAAAAAGACCTCCATAATTTCTCGAAGTCATATGTCTGGATAAATAAATCTCACTCAGGAAGCAAGGCCCATTCGTAAAAGGTGGTTATATCAGCACGACATGAAGAAACTCCAAATTTACGGAGATATCTCTCAAATAAAAGAAGAGTGGCACTACCCCATCAGTCTTGCTGTTGTGAGGAGTTGATCGCGGCGGTCTTGACTCACTGTCGCTATCAAGCCCTAAGACCATATGCATTCAATCAGTTGTCAACACCGGAGTCCAATATTCTAGAAAGAAGACGGCTACAATAAAAAAAACTCTGACTCAGATCAAGACTTGCCCGCTTTCATGTCAAATATGGTGAATAAGGGCAAGAAACCAATTATCGAAGAGTATACCACTAATATGGAAGTAAAGGAAACATATCATCACATATGTCTTAGGTCAGGTGTGATGGCTCTCTGTAGTTATGAAAGATTGGTAGGGGGTCTTGATGAAGAATATGAAGAGTTTAGCGAGCATTCGACTATAGCAACACCGCGATCGCACGCTTCATCTTGGTTCGGCAGGACAACGGTCCTCATGGTTGAACGGCCGGCCGAGATGAGTCAAAAGATTGAGGGGCAAGAACGGCTCATCTAGGAGCAGCAAAGGAGCATCGTAGACCTTAAAGCAATGATTGTGAAGGTCATGGAGAGTACTCAAAAGAATATAGAAGACGGAGCAGGGGGTTCTTCCACTTCTGATAAGGCCAAGAAGGATGAGACCAAATCCAACCCAGATGCCGAGGGAAAAGGCAGTGAGGAGGAATATTTCATAGAACCTCATGATGAAAAATTGGAGAAATTTCAAAGTTAAATAGAAGCGTTAATGCACTGAAAAGGATTGCAAGAGACGGGGACTATGAGACTCTACCCGATAGAGTGGGATTCCGCACCATTTCTGGCAAAATACAAGCCTCTACAGTTAGAGTCATATGATGGGAAGAGATCTCCGAACCAACATATGTACTATTTCCTTTTGCAGACCGGTCATCTCATGGGCAATGACTTAGTGATGACAAAGATTTTCGCAAGTAGCTTGCAAGGGCCTGCATTCACTTGGTTTATGCAGTTGCCCCTAAGAACCATCAATGCCTAGTCTGACGCAGAGAGGGAGTTCCTAGTCTGCTTCTTTGAAGACAATACTGAAGTATCTATCACTCTCTTCTAGCAAATAAGAAAAGAGAGGACGAGATGGTTTAAAGCTTCGTTGAGCGTTTCTGCGAGATGTCGATGCGATGCAAGCATGGCATATCGCAGGAGACATTGGTGGAGACTTGCAAACACAATCTCTAGACCAGGATACTGGTCAAAATGGGAGCAGTAGAGTCAAAAACCTAGAAGGATCTAGTCAAACAAGGACAGCAAGCGGAGGACATAATCCACCGTATTAATGAATACCATGCCCAGAGAAAGATGACCATGAATCAGCCGCAACCACAATCATCCCATCCTAAGAGAAAGGAGGTAATGACCACCAAATCTGCTGCCAACAAAAAATCACAAAATAATTGAGATTCTTCTAGATCCCAACGGACATACGCTTCAAAGGATGAGCAAATAGTGACCCTGTTTAATTTATTCAACAAAAAGGGGATGCTCAGGTTACCCCAAAATCAGAGGCCAGAAGAAGCTGGAAGAACAGATGATCCAAGTATTATCTCTT
Organism: Dracaena cambodiana; assembly: GCA_036321105.1. Classification (NCBI taxonomy): domain Eukaryota; kingdom Viridiplantae; phylum Streptophyta; class Magnoliopsida; order Asparagales; family Asparagaceae; genus Dracaena; species Dracaena cambodiana. Next base: position 25,854,250 of record JAYEPQ010000007.1, read on the forward strand.
CCATCGAAACATCGGGCACCCAACCAGGGATTGCTATGATCTAAAAGATAAAATTCACGCACTCGTCGATGAAAACATGATCCAATTAAGACCTGAACAGAAGAAAGTATCCGAGAATGCAATATACAAAATATGATGGCAAAATGCACGTAAAAAAAAAGAGAGAAAAATTCAAAAAAAATCAGAAGAAAAGTCAAAAATTAAAAAAAATTCAAAAAAGTAAAAATTCAAAAAAAAAGAAGAAAAGTGTATGAGTTTTTTTGTTGCCCAATGCCGCCAAGGCAACGAAAAACGAGTAAAACTCTCGCTAAACCTATCATACTGGGATAAAAGTATGAAATCAAATAGCGCAAAGTAAGAACGCGAGGCTATGCCGGCATGTAATGTGAGGTTAAGCCAGCTTAAAATCGTCCAAGACATGATACTAATTCGGGACTAAGCCAGCGTAAAGTCATCCAGACGCGAGGCAAACTCGAGATTAAACCAGCATGCATGGTTATACCAGTGTGCGAGAGTAACAAAGAGAATTCACAAGAGTACAAAAGTGAACAGAAATACGAGGATAAATTTTAGCCCCCACATAGTCTGTTGCAAAGAAGAGAAAGCAGTCTATTATCACATGACGAAACTCATAGACAACCAAATAAGTCCCATGTAGGGGTGGGACCCATATCCAACCAAACAAAGATATTTATGAAACCAGCGCAAAGAATGCAAGGCTAATACCTGCAAGCAACGCAATACTATGCAAAGCCAAGCTAGCATATAGGACTCATTCAAAAGTGCAAAAGCTCCAAAACGTGAGGCTAATTTGCAACTCCGAGTAATACAGTTGAAATGCGTAGGTAACGCATACGCGCAGCGAGCCCAGCCTCCACCTTGTGCAACGAGCCCAGCATCTGCCTCGCGCGGCGAGCCCAGCCTCCGGCTTGCGTAGCGAGCCCAGCATCTGCCTCGCACAGCGAGTCCAATCTTTGCCTCCTGTGGTGAGCCCAGCTTCCATCTCGCACGGCAAGCCCAGACTCCGGCTCACGCAGCGAAACCAACATCCTCCTTGCACAGTGAGTCCAATCTTCGTTTCTCGCGTCGAGCCCAGCCTCCACCTTGTGACGAGCCCAGTCTAACACATCGCGCAGCGAGTACAGCCTTCGCCTTGCGCAACGAGTCTAGCCTCTGTTTTGATAATTTCATTACTAGAAGAGGTGCAGAATACAATGCGATACAATGCAATACAAAGGAAACTCCACATACAATGCGATGTCAAGCTGGTGTAAAGCCATCTAAACGCAAAGCTATGCTCACAGCCGAGATGCTAGACTAATTCAGCCCCACATAAACTTCAAGAAATGGAAGGCCAAGGTTTGAGACGCAAGACGCCAGGCCAACCAGCAGTCCTGCATAATATTAGATGAAGAAGAAAGTGGTCTATTCATTTACATTGAGTCGTAACCAATCAAATGAGCCCCGCACAGGGGTTGAGACCCGCATCTAGTAAACCTTGCGGTTAAGCCTACGTAATGAGATCAAGACGCAAGGCCAAACTCGTACAAAAGTAACTCAAGTGCAATGCTATGCCTGCGTACAACGCGAGATGATTAGTATCATATATTGTATTTTTCATCCCATATTTTATCTATTTTTGTATATAAATAATTGCTCCTTGGGGATTTTTAGTTTGTTTTTGAGGTAATCCGATTCATATAAGAAAATGGCATGAAATCAGAGCAGGATTAGGAAACAAAACCTATAAAAGAGTTTAAAAAAAGCAAAACTACAATATTAAGATACTGTAGAGAGTCAAAATCTAATACAGTTAAAGGAATCAAAAGTACAAGACAAGAGACTTGTGCAGGAGAAAACTCAAAAATTTTCCTCATGTTTGTGCTGCTAATTGGCGGCACAAAGAGGGGCCCACAAGGTAAAAAATTTTCGATGGCTTCGACGTAATTTTGTAGTTTTTCAGTTGTATAAAAATTAGGATTTGATTTTTGAAACCTATTTATTGGCCGTATCCTTATATTCTAGGGTTTTATGTAGTAGATAAATCATAGAAGAATTAGGATATAGTTTGTACTCGAATTTTTTATTAATAAAATTAGGGTTTTGCTGAAATGGTGACGGCCACAATACCGTGCTCAAAAGGTATGCCATTACTTTCACGTTTGTATTTGCTTTTTAGATAGAGTTAATAACTTTCTAGTATAAATAAGAGTCCTCCGTTTTAGAGGAGGATATAGGAAAATCTTAGTTTGTTTTTCAGGTAATCCGATTCATACAAAAAGATAGCATAAAATCAAAGCCGGATTAGGAAACAAAATCTATAAAAGAGTTAAAGAGAGCAAAACTACAAGATTAAGATACTATAGAGAGTCAAAATCTATTACAGTCAGAAGAATCAAAAGTACAAGACAGGAGACTCGTGCTGGAGAAAACTCAAAATTTTTCCACATGTTTGTGCCACTAATTGGCGGCACAAAGAGGGGCCCAGGGTGAAATTTTTTCGGTTGCTTCGACATATGTTTGTAGTTTTTCAGTTGAAATTAGGGTTTGATTTCCGAAACCTATTTATTGGTCGTATCCTTGTATTCTCGTGTTTTATGTAGAAGATAAATCATATAAGAATTAGAATATAGTTTGTACTCGAATTTTTCATTAATAAAATTAGGGTTTTGCTGAAAGGATGACAGCCATAATACTGTACTTCAGAGATTCGCCATTGCTTTCAAGTTCGTATTTGCTTTTTAATAGAGTTAATTACTTTCTAGTATAAATAAGAGTCCTCTGTCTTAGAGGAGGATATAGGAAACCCTTAGTTTATTTTTCAGGTAATCCGATTCATACATGAAAATGGCATGAAATCAAAATCGGATTAGGAAACAAAATCTATAAAAGAGTTCAAAGAGGGAAAACTACAAGATTAAGATACTGTAGAGAGTCCAAATCTAATACAGTTAGAAGAATTAAAAGTACAAGACAAGAGACTCGTGCATGAGAAAACTCAAAATTTTTCCTAATGTTTGTGCCGCTAATTGGCGGCACAAAGAGGGTCCCATAGGGTGAAATTTTTTCGGTGGCTTCGACGTAATTTTGTAGTTTTTCAGTTGTATAAAAATTAGTGTTTGATTTCTGAAACCTATTTAGTGGTCGTATCCTTATATTCTAGAGTTTTATGTAGTAGATAATCATAGAATAATTAGAATATAGTTTGTACTTAAATTTTTTATTAATAATATTAGGGTTTTGCTGAAAGGTTGACCGCCACAATACAGTGGTCCAGAGAAACGCCATTGCTTTCAAGTTTGTATTTGCTTTTTAGATAGAGTTAATTACTTTCTAGTATAAATAAGAGTCCTCTGGCTTAGAGAAGGATATAGGAAACCCTTAGTTTGTTTTTCAGATAATCCGATTCATACAAGAAGATGGTATAAAATCAGAGCTGGATTACAAAATAAAACCTACAAAAGAGTTCAAAGAGAGCAAAACTGCAAGATTAAGATACTGTAGAGAGTCCAAATCTATTACAGTCAGAAGATTCAGATGTACAAGACAGGAGACTCGTGTAGGAGAAAACTCAAAATTTTCCTCATGTTTGTGCCGCTAATTAGAGGCACAAAGAGGGGCCCATAGGGCGAAATTTTTTCGGTGGCTTCGACGTAATTTTTTTATTTTTCAGTTGTATAAAAATTAGGGTTTGTTTTATGAAACCTATTTATTGGTCATATCCTTATATTCTAGAGTTTTTATATAGTAGATAATCATAGAATAATTAGAATATAGTTTGTACTCGAATATTTTATTAATAAAATTAGGGTTTTGCTGAAAGGTTGATGGCAACAATAAAGTGCTCCAGAGGTATGCCATTGCTTTCAAGTTTGTATTTGTTTCTGAGATAGAGTTAATTGCTTTCTAGTATAAATAAGAGTTCTCTGTCTTAGAGGAGAATAAAGGAAACTCTTAGTTTGTTTTTCAGGTAATCCGATTCATACAAGAAAATGGCATAAAATCAGAGCTGAATTAGAAAATAGAACCTCCAAAAGAGTTTAAAGAGAGCAAAACTGCAAGATTAAAATACTATAGAGAGTCAAAATCTATTACAGTCAGAAGAATCAAAAGTACAAGACAAGAGACTCGTGCATGAGAAAACTCAAATTTTTTCCTCATGTTTGTGCCGCTATTTGGCGGCACAAAGAGGGGCCCATAGGGTGAAATTTTTTCGATGGCGTCGACATAATTTTGTAGTTTTTCAGTTGTATAAAAATTATGTTTTGATTTCTGAAACCTATTTATTGGTCGTATCCTTATATTCTAGAGTTTTATGTAGTAGATAATCATAGAAAAATTAGAATATAGTTTGTACTCGAATTTTTTATTAATAAAATTAAGATATTGCTGAAAGGTTGACGGCCACAATACAGTGCTCCAGAGGTACGCAATTGCTTTCAAGTTTGTATTTTTAGATAAAATTAATTGCTTTCTAATATAAATAAGAGTTCTCTGTCTTAGAGAAGGATATAGGAAACCCTTAGTTTGTTTTTGAGATAATCTGATTCATACAAGAAAATGGCATAAAATTAGAGCCGGATTAGAAAATAAAACCGACAAAAGAGTTCAAAGAGACCGAAACTACAAGATTAAGAAACTGTAGAAAGTCAAAATCTATTACCGTCAGAAGAATCAAAGTAAAAGTCAAGAGACTCGCGCAGGAGAAAACTCAAAATTTTTCCTCATGTTTGGGCCACTAATTGGCGGCACAATGAGGGGCCTAGGGTGAAAATTTTTTGGTTGCTTCGACGTAGTTTTGTAGTTTTTCATCTGTATAAAAATTAGGGTTTGATTTTCGAAACCTATTTATTTGTCGTATCCTTGTATTCTAGGGTTTTATATAGTAGATAATTATAGAAGAATTAGAATATAGTTTGTACTCGAATTTTTCATTAATAAAATTAGGGTTTTGCTGAAAGGGTGATGGCCACAATACCGTGCTTCAGAGGTACGCCATTGCTTTCAAATTTGTATTTGCTTTTTAGATAGAGTTAATTGCTTTCTAGTATAACTAAGAGTCATCTGTCTTAGAGGAGGATATAGGAAACCCTTAGTTTATTTTTCAAGTAATCCGATTCATACAAGAAGATGGTATGAAATAAGAACCGGATTAGGAAACAAAATCTAGAAAATAGTTCAAAGAGAGCAAAACTATAAGATTAAGATACTGTAGAGAGTCAAAATCTAATATAGTAAGAAGAATCAAAAGTATAAAACAAGATATTCGTGCAGAAGAAAACTCAAAATTTTTCCTTATGTTTGTGCCGCTAATTGGCGGCACAAAGAGGGGCCCACGGGGTGAAATTTTTTCGGTGGCTTCGACTTAATTTTGTAGTTTTTCATTTGTATGAAAATTAGGGTTTGATTTCCAAAACATATTTATTGGACGTTTCCTTATATTCTAGGGTTTTATGTAGTATATAAATCATAGAAGAATTAGGATATAGTTTGTACTCGAATTTTTAATTAATAAAATTAAGGTTTTGCTGAAAGGGTGACGGCCACAATACCGTGCTCCAGAAATACGTCACTGCTTTCAAGTTTGTATTTGTTTTTTAGATAGAGTTAATTGTTTTCTAGTATAAATAAGAGTCCTCTGTCTTAGAGGAGGATACAGGAAACCCTTAGTTTGTTTTTCACGTAATCCAATTCATACAAAAAGATGGCTTGAAATCAGAGCCGGATTAGGAAATAAAATCTATAAAAGAGTTCAAAGAGAGCAAAACAATAAGAATAAAGTATTGTAGAGAGGCAAAATCTAATACAGTCAGAAGAATCAAAAGTACAAGACAAGAGAATCGTGCAGGTGAAAACAAAAAAAATTTCCTCATGTTTGTTCCGCTAATTGGCGGCGCAAAGAGGGGCCCACAGGGTTAAATTTTTTCGGTGGCTTTGACGTAATTTTGTTGTTTTTCAGTTGTATAAAATTAAAGTTTGATTTCCAAAACCTATTTATTGGCCGTATACTTATATTCTAGGTTTTTATGTAGTAGATAAATCATAGAAGAATTATGATATAGTTTGTACTCAATTTTTTCATTAATGAAATCAAGGTTTTGCTGAAAGGGTGACTGCCATAACACTGTGCTCTAGTGATACGCCATTGCTTTCAAGTTTGTATTTACTTTTTAGATAGAGTTAATTGCTTCTACTATAAATAAGAGTCCTCTGTCTTAGAGGAGGATATCGGAAACACATAGTTTGTTTTTCGAGTAATCCGATTTATACAAGAAGATGGAATGAAATCAGAGCCGGATTAGGAAACAAAATCTACAAAGGAGTTCAAAAAGAGCAAAACTACAAGATTAAGATACTGTAGAGAGTCAAAATCTAATACAATCAGAAGAATAAAAAGTACAAGACAAGAGACTCGTGCAGGAGAAAACTCAAAATTTTTCCTCATGTTTGTGCCGCTAATTGGCGGCCCAAAGAGGGGCCCACATGGTGAAAATTTTTTGGTGGCTTCGACATGATTTTATAGTTTTTCAATTGTATAATATTTAGTGTTTGATTTTCGAAACCTATTTATTGGCCCTATCCTTATATTATAGGGTTTTATGTAGTAGATAATCATAAAAGAATTAGAATATAATTTGTACTCGAATTTTTCAATAATAAATATAGGGTTTTGCTGAAAGAGTGACAGCCACAATACCGTGCTCCAGAGATACACCATTGCTTTCAAGTTTGTATTTGTTTTTTAGATAAGGTTAATTACTTTCTAGTATAAATAAGAGTCCTTTGTCTTAGAGGAGGATATAAGAAACCCTTAGTTTGTTTTTAGGTAATCCGATTCATACAAGAAGATGGCATGAAATCAGAGCCGTTTTAGAAAACAAAATCTATAAAAGAGTTCAAAGAGAGCAAAACTACAAGATTAAGATACTGTAGAGAGTCAAAATCTAATACAGGCGAAAAAATCAAAAGTACAAGACAGGAGACTTGTGCATGAGTAAACTCAAAATTTTTCCTCATGTTTGTGCCGCTAATTGGCGGCACAAAGAGGGGCCTAGGGTGAAATTTTTTCGGTTGCTTCAACATTGTTTTGCAGTTTTTCAGTTGTATAAAAATTAGGGTTTGATTTCCGAAACCTATTTATTGGTTGTATCCTTGTATTCCAGGGTTTTATGTAATAGATAATCATAGAAGAATTAGAATATCATTTGTACTTGAATTTTTCATTAATAAACTTGGGGTTTTGGTTAAAGGGTGATGGCTACAATACCGTACTTCAGAGATACGCCATTGCTTTCAAGTTTGTATTTGCATTTTAGATAGAGTTAATTACTTTCTAGTATAAATAAGAGTCCTCTGTCTTAAAGTTGGATATAGGAAACCCTTAGTTTGTTTTTTTAATAATCCGATTCATGCAAGAAAATGGCATGAAATCAGAGCCGGATTAGGAAACAAAATCTATAAAAGAGTTCAAAGAGAGCAAAAATACAAGATTAAGATATTGTAGAGAGTCAAAATCTAATACAGTCAGACGAATCAAAAGTACAAGACAAGAGACTCGTGCAGGAGAAAACTCAAAACTTTTCCTCATGTTTGTGCCGCTAATCGGCAGCACAAAGAGGGGCCCTCAGGTGAAATTTTTTTGGTGGCTTCGACGTAATTTTGTAGTTTTTCAGTTGTATAAAAATTAGGATTTGATTTTCGAAACCTATTATTGGTCGTATACTTATATTCAAGGGTTTTATGTAGTAGCTAAATCATAGAATAATTAGGATATAGTTTGTTCTTAAATTTTTCATTAATAAAATTAGGATTTTGATAAAAGGGTGATGGCCACAATACCGTGCTCCAGAGGTACGCCATTGCTTTCAAGTTTGTATTTGCTTTTTAGATAGAGTTAATTATTATCTAATATAAATAAGAGTCCTCTGTCTTAGAGAAGGATATAGGAAACCCTTAGTTTGTTTTTTAGGTAATCCAATTCATACAAAAAAATGGCATGAAATCAGAGCCGAATTAGGAAACAAAATGTATAAAAGAGTTCAAAGAGAGCAAAATTATAAGATTAAGATACTGTGAGAGTCAAAATCTTATACAGTCCGAAGAATCAAAAGTACAAGATAAGAGAATCGTGCAGGAGAAAACTCAAAGTTTTTCCTCATGTTTGTGCCGCTAATTGGCGACATAAAGAGGGGCCCACAGGGTGAAATTTTTTCGGTGGCTTCGGCGTGATTTTGTAGTTTTTCAATTGTATAAAAATTAGGGTTTGATTTTCGAAACCTATTTATTGGCCGTATCCTTATATTCTAAGATTTTATGTAGTAGATAAATCTTAGAAGAATTAGGATATAGTTTGTACTCTAATTTTTCAATAATGAAATTAGGGTTTTGCTGAAATGGTGACGGCCACAATACTGCGCTCCAGAGGTACACCAATATTTTCAAGTTTGTATTTGCTTTTTAGATAGAATTAATTGCTTTCTAGTATAAATAAGAGTTCTCTGTTTTAGAGGAGGATATAGGAAACCCTTAGTTTGTTTTTTAGGTAATCCGATTCATGCAAGATGATGGCATGACATCAGAGTCAGATTAGGAAACAAAATCTATAAAAGAGTTCAAAGAGAGCAAAACTACAAGATTAATCTACTGCAGATAGTCAAAATCTAATACAGTCAGAAGAATCAAAAGTACAAGACAAGAGACTCGTGCAGGAGAAAACTCAAAATTTTTCCTCATGTTTGTGCTGCTAATTGGCGGCCCGAAGAGGGGCCCACAGGGTTAAATTTTTTCGGTGGCTTCGATGTAATTTTGTAGTTTTTTAGTTGGATAAAAATTAGGGTTTGATTTTCGAAACCTATTGATGTGATAAATTACTGCAAACGCACAGTGCCGGTTGTAGCACTATACAGGTCATCCCACAGAGATCCCAGGTGTTTTGCGATTCATACTATTTCTTTAGTTCTATTGGATTAAGAAAAATTCTAAGTTGGAAGGATGAGTTTTAAATTCTAAAGATTATCCTAGAATTTCGAATCCATTAGAATAACAGTCTAACAATATATTATCTCTTTGTTCCTATCTTTTTAATTATGCACGATTAAGTAACATATTAAAAAGGTGATCTTTTTAATTTGATTTTAATCAAGTGCCCCTGAGTATGATCTATCAGGTGATGTGCTAGTATAGACCATCAAAGATAACACCTTTCTTAAAAACAAATCATATCAAGTAGAAAATTTCATAAACGAAAGAAAAGGAATAAACTTCAAACTCTAATCTAAACATAGGCTATCAAAAGACCAAACTTAAGATAACGGATGTGATAATTTACTGTAAGTGTACAGTGTCAGTTATAGCGCTATAAAGGTCGTCCCATAGAGATCTCAGGTATTTTATGATTCTTACTATTTCTTTAGTTCTAGTGAATTAACAAAGAATTCTAAGTTGGAAGGATGAGTTTTAAATTCTAGAGATTAGCTTAGGATTTCGAATCCATTAGAATAATAGCCTAACAATAAATTATCTCTTTCTTCCTATATTTTTAATTATGCACAGTTAAGTAACATATTAAAAGGGTTATCTTTTTAATTTTATTTTAATCAAGTACCCATAAGCATGACCTATCAAGTGATGTTCAAGTATAGACCATTTAGATAACACCTTCCTTAAAAATAAATCATATCAAGTAGAAAATCTCATAAACAAAAGAAAAGAAATAAACTTCAAACCCTAATATAAGTATAGGCTATCAAAAGACCGAACTTTAGTATAACTTATCAAATAAATCAGATTTACAAGTTTATTCAATTCAATTTATTTATTGGATAATCTTATTAATAATTCTAGAAATAAATAAAGAATATGAATTCCAAATTTCATCTAAGTATAGATTATCAAAATATTAATTAAGCATATCTATAAAAGAATTATGATTTACGAACTCTATCTTTTGTTTATTTATAGAAAAATCATAACTTTATTTCTTTTTAGAAAGAAGATGAGATAAATCCATGTTAGATCTATTAAACTAACTTCATCTATATCGTAGGGCTAAAGAAAATTAGTTACACATAATTCTAGTAAGCAAAATCCTATTTTTATTCATGAAAGCAAATAAATCTAATCTAAAAAGTAATAAAGCCTAAACTAGAAAGCAATTAACTCTATCTAGAAAGCAAATAAAGAATTAAAAGTAATGGCTTATCTCTGGAGCACGGTGTTGTGGCCGCTACCTCTTCAGCAAAATCATAATTTTATTAATTTAAAACGAGTACAAAACTTACAGGATTCTCTTTCGAATATAACAATACGGCCAATATATATGCTTCGAGAATCAAACCCTAATTCTAATAGAACTGAAAACCTGCAAAATTACAATGAAACCACCAATGAAAAAGCATCACGTGGGCCCACCTTTTGGCAGCCAATTGGCAGCTAAAACCGTCATTTGGTGGCCAAACTATAGCCAATAGTCTTGGGGTTTTTCCTGCACGAGTCGCTGGTCTTGTATACTTTATTTTCTTGACTGTATTTGACTTTGACTCTCTGCAATATCGTAATCTTATAGTCTTGCCCACTTTAGAAACTTTTCAGACTTTGATTTCCTACTCCAACTCTGATTCCATGCCGTCTCCTTGTACGAATAAAATTACCTGAAAAAGATACAAAAAATACCCGAGTAGCATTTATTTATATACAAAAATAGGTAATATGAAGGCTATAAATATGCAATATATGGCACTAATCACACACCACACCTATCTTTTGCTAGTCCTCAAGCAAAACCTATCCCTAAAAAGAAAAAGAAAAATCCTAACTCACTTTCGTAGGAATTACGATTGCACTTAGCATGTGCAACAAGCCTTTAAACCCCTAGGTTACTCTAGTGGACGAGTGTTGTCTCATGAAGGTTTGCAGTGAATATACCCACAAAATTTATGAATAAAATAGATTAAGGAATAAAGAAAAGAAAAATAAGAATAACAAAAAAATAAGAAAAATAAAAATTTCATACAAAAGAAAGAAAAATCTTTTTTTTATGATATTTTCGTCAATTAATCTCACTAATATACAAACTCAAGAATGCATTTAGATTATTAATTTTCAAATCGAGCGTCATATCAGATACACTTATCATTTTAATCAAATATTTAAATCCTATCTTTCAATACCAACTAACAGATAATCCATTGGCTCCTATACATCTACGTGCACGTGTGATAGTCTACTTCAGCTTTGGACTCTAACTCTGACTCAAGATTCATCTTCTCTCATAACATTTTTTCTTTTTTTTTTACTTTTTTTCTTTTTTTTAAGAATATTTCACTTTTCATGCGAATATTCACACGTGATTAGGCGCAACATACCCGATTACTCGGTTTATACTCTTTTCTTTTTTTCTTTTTTTTAGAATATTTTACCTTTCATATGAATATTCACGCTTACTTAGACGCAAAGTATCTGATTACTCAGATCATATTCATTTTTTTCACTCTTGAGGCTATTGCCTTAATACCAGGTGCACCCCATTATTTTATCACTCTCGAGATTATTGCCTTAATACCAGACTCACCCCATTATTTTATTCTCACTTTTTTTTAGAGGGAGAAGACTTACTCAATCATTATCATCTTTATCCTTAACCTAATAAACTATTGTGAAGTGAAAAATAGATGTATACTTACCTCAAAACTACTATTAGCGGTATTTATTTTTCAAATTTTAATCTTTTTCATAAAAGTCAAAGTGTAACGTCCAATCTACTCTCCTGTCCAATTTTAAATCTAAATTTGTTCCTTTATCTGTAATTAGTTTGATCTATTGATGAAAACATAAAAAAAAATTATTTTTTTCAGTTTTTTTAGTTAGTTACCCTAAAAACTATCCAAAGTGTAAAATAAAGAAACCAAAAAATCTAAAAATAAAATAAAGATTCAGAAAAGAACTAAAAATTCTAGAAAAACACGAAGAACATATACTAACCCACTCCCACACACCTAAACTCATGTATGCCCTTATACACAAACAAAGGGTGGTAAAATAAATAAGAAAACTATTATACAAATACAAATAATGAGAGTCATAAAAAGTTACGATCTCAATATCGTTACCCTATTAACGCATGGAAAGCGGTTACGACCTCTCGATCGCTTCCCACTTTCATAGTGTGTGCATTTTAAACGTGAAGTGGATGCATTATTATATCTCATCATCCTCCTATGAGTCAAGAAATTACCTGTCGGCTTCTTATGTTGTCCTCGCTTTTTTTTTATCCATATGTAAGCATTAATAATTGGGTTAAAGAATTCTTTATTATAAACCTGTCAATCATCGTTAGTAACAAGCATACATGTAAAAATATCGTGAGGTGAGAAGAGTGCAATATGATCAAGTAAATATGGTGGTGGCTCTTCTAACTCACAAAGTAATGCGAGCTACGCTGCAAACAAATCCTCAAAAATTTGCTCATAATTCAATGACGCACTTGCATAAGTATCATCATACATAGAATCAGTGTGTGCCAATTCATCTAATAATATGAGCTCATCTTTGAAATTTTGCTCAAATGAGGGTTCATTATCGGTGCAAGAGGTCAAATGAGAATACAAACTATGAATCATGTTAACCTCAATGAGGGAGCTCGTTGCGTGCTCATCCATATTGAATATATTCTATGCCACAGTCATATTCCCAAACGATAATTTCATGAGGCCACTCCTGAAATCAATTAATACATTTGATGTTGCAAGGAATGGTCTAACCAAGATAACTAGAATTTGACTCCATAGATTGGAGATCGGCTCAGTTTCTAAGACAATGAAGCCTACAGGAAAAATAAACTCGCCGACCTTAATGAGCACATCTTCAACCATACCAAGTGGTCTCGTAATAGAACGATCAGCTAGCTGTAATATGACCTTGATAGGTTGAAGTTTTCCTAACCCTAATTGCTGATAAACAGTGTAAGGAAGCAAGTTGACACTTGCCCCTAAATCAAGCAATACCCTATCAAATGTAGTGTTCCCAATGGTGCATAAGATTGTAAGGGAACTTAGATCTTTGTACTTGATAGGTAAGAAGTTAGAGAGGATATGTGATATATTTGCAGCAAGGAAAACTTTCTTAGGAATGTTTCTTGGTCGTTTATTAGTACATAAATTCTTGAGAAACTTAGCATAAGTAGGAATCTGTTGTATAATGTCAAGGAGTAGAATATTAACCTTCACCTGCTGAAATATTTCAAGAATATTTTCTACTTGCAGTGAAGGCTTCCTAAGCTGATTGGGATATGGTTCTTTTGGTTGAGGAACAGGTTCTTCCAAATGAGTATGTGACGGTGATGGAGGTAATGGAGATGGTCGTGGAGAAAGGGGTGGAAGAGATGGTGTAGCCTGCGAGATAGTAGGAGTGGGATCCGGGGATAAGGCTACATTATTGTCCACTTGCTTGCCAGATCAAGCATGTGACTGGCATTGCATTGGTGAACATGCGACTGATTGGAGTTTGAGAAACCAGTATTGGGGTTCGTTATCGGTTGACTTGGAAAGGTACCCTGGCCACGTTCACTCATTTGACTCGCTAATTGTCCATTCTACTGCTCTACATTCTTAATAGATTGAGAGTTCATGAGCAGTTGCTGACCTGTATTTTGAATAAAATCAGATGACACTTTCATAAGATTTTGCATGTGCGTGTCAAGGTTGGACATGTGCGTGTCAAGGTTGGACATATGCATGTCAAACTTGGAATGAGACTTGAGAAGATTTTCAACATGTTTCTTAAGTGACTCAAGTCGCTTTTCTTGCTCATTATTAGACTCCGATTGTGGATGTGAGTGATTTTGTGCAGGTGATCTATTCTGATTCTTCCCATTATTTGATGCATTTGGGTGTTGATAAGCACCCACGTTTGGTCTTGGGAACTGACCATTGGCTGGAAGCTGCATGTTAGGGTTAGGGGCTCATGATATTGCCCTTGACCCCATAATAGATTTTTATGGTTTCTCCAGCCAGGATTGTATGTAGGAGTATAAGGATTGTTCATGGGTTTTTGATACAAGGCGTTAGCCTGTTCAAATGTGGGACCAATGAGATTCGTTAATAATGGACACTCCTCCATAACATGATTCGGAGTTCTGCAATTAAAGCATGTGAGAACTTGAATTTGTTTTACCTGACCCACCGGTGGAGCACTAGGAGTTTTCAATGCCTCAATTCTCCTCATAAGGGCTGCAATCTTAGCTTCGGCAGCTATAGAGCTGTCGACGCTATGGATACCACCCTTATGCGCAAAAGTTGATGCACTGGGTGTCTTAGTGGGACTCTCCCACTGCATAGTCTTCCACAATAGCTTCTCAAAAAAGTCCCATGCTTCATCCTCGTTCTTTCTCATGAACTCCCCCTGACACACAGACTCAAGAAGAGTTTTGGATGTGTAATCAAATCCTCTGTATACGATTTGACACAACCGCCACTTTTCTATCGCATGGTTGGGATACTGAGCTAAAAGATTCTTGAACCGTTCCAAGTATTTCCAGAAGAGTTCTCCCGGTACTTGACAGAATTGATTGATTTGATTTCTAATCCTTGCCATCTTATGCATGGGAAAATACTTCTTGAGAAATACTGCAACGAATTCATCCCAAGTAGTGATTGAATCAGTAGGCATACTGTACAACCACTTCTTGGCATTATCCTTGAGTGCAAAGGGGATGAAACGGAGCTTAATTGCGTCCTCCGATCATTGTTGCAGTTTTATCATCATGCATACTTCCTAAAATTCACTGATAAAGAGATATGCGTCCTCTGAATCAGAACCAATAAATTTAGGAAGCATACGATGTACTGCGGCTTCAATTCATAGTGATTACCCACTACGTGTAGAAGTTTTATGCATGATGGAAGTGTTGTGCACAATGGGTAACATCCCCAGCAACGGCACTAAAAAATTGATGTGATAAACTACAAGCGCACAGTGTCGGTTGTAGCGCTATACAGGTCGTCCCACAGGGATCTCAGGTGTTTTGCGATTCTTACTATTTCTTTAGTTCTAGTGGATTAACAAAGATTTCTAAGTTGGAAGGATGAGTTTTAAGTTCTAAAGATTAGCCTAGGATTTCAAATCCATTAGAATAATAACCTAACAATATATTATCTCTTTCTTCCTAACTTTTTAATTATGCATAGTTAAGTAACATATTAAAAAGGTGATCTTTTTAATTTGATTTTAATCAAGTGCCCCTAAGTATGACCTATCAAATGATGTGCAAGTATAGACCATAAAAAATAATACCTTTCTTAAAAACAAATCATATCAAGTAGAAAATCTCATAAACAAAAGAAAAGAAATAAACTTCAAACTCTAATCTAAACATAGGCTATCAAAAAATCAGATTTACAAGTTTATTCAATTCAATTTATTTATAGGAAAATCTTGTTAATAATTCTAGAAATAAATAAAGAATATGAATTCCAAATTTCAGCTAAGTATATATTATCAAAATATTAATTAAGCATAATCTATCAAAGAATTATGATTTACGAACTCTATCTTTTATTTATTTATAGAAAAATCATAACTTTATTTCTTTTAAAAAGAAGATGAGATAAATCCCTGTTAGATCTATTAATCTAATTTCATCTACATCATAGAGTTAATAAAAATTGGTTACACATAATTCTAGTAAGCAAAATCCTATTTTTATTCATGAAAGCAAATAAATCTAATCTAGAAAGCAATAAAACCTAAACTAGAAAGCAATTAACTCTATCTAGAAAGCAAATAAAGAATTAAAAGCAATGGCTTACCTCTGAAGCACGGTGTTGTGGCCGCCACCCTTTCTGTAAAATCCTAATTTTATTAATTTAAAATGAGTACAAAACTTAGAGGATTCTCTCTCGAATACAAAGTTACGGCCAATATATAGGCATCGATAATCAAACCCTAATTATAACAGAACGGAAAACCTACAAAATTACAATGAAACCATCAAAGAAAAAGCATCACGTTGGCCCACCTTTTGGCCGCCAATTGGCGGCTAAACAGCCATTTGGCGGCCAAACTATAGTCAATAGTCTTGGGGTTTTTCTTGCATCAGTATTTGGTCTTTTATACTTTATTTTCTTGACTGTATTTGAATTTGACACTCTGCAATATCGTAGTCTCGCAGTCTTGCCCACTTTAGAAACTTTTCGGACTTTGATTTCCTACTCCAGCTCTGATTTCATGTTGTCTCCTTGTACGAATAAGATTACCTAAATAAGACACTAAAATACCCGAGTAGCATTTATTTATATACAAAAATAGGTAATATGAAGGCTATAAATATGCAAAATATGGCACTTATCAATAACCTATCAAAGAAATTAGATTTACATGTTTATTCAAGTCAATTTATTTATAAGAAAATCTTTATTGATAATTCTAAAAATAAACAAAGAATAAAAATTCCAAACTTCATCTAAGCATAGATTATCAAAATATTAATTAAACAAATCTATCAAAGAATTATGATTTGTGAACTCTATCTTTTATTTATTTATAGAAAAACCATATTTTTATTTTTTTCGAAAGAAGATAAGATAAATCCATGTTAGATCTATTAAACTAATTTCATCTACATTGTAGGGCTAAAGAAAATTAGCTACTCATATTCCTAATAAGCAAAATCAAATTTTTATTCATAAGCACAATAAAATCTAATTTAGAAAGCGAATAAATGTATACTAGAAAGCAATTAACTCTATTTAGAAAGCAACTAAAGATCTCAAAACAATAGCTTACCTCTAGAGAACGGTATTGTGGCCGTCACCCTTCAGCAAAACCCTAATTTTATTAATTTAAAACAAGTACAAAACTTGCAGGATTCTCTTAGAATACAAGAATACGGCCAATATATAGGCTTCGGAAATCAAACTCTAATTCTAACAGAACTGAAAAATGACAAAATTACATGGAAGCCCTCGAAGAAATATCGTCTGGAACGGCCACCTTTGGACTGCTATTTGGCCATAAATGCCGCCAATTAGTGGCCATATTAGTGTAAAAATTATGGAAATTTATTATGTATGAGTCTCGTCTCTTGCTAAGTTGATTTTGATGACTGTATTGCACTTTGACTCTTTGCAGAATCATAGTCTCGTAGTTTTGCTCACTTTGAAAACTTTTCTGGCTTGATTTTCCAATCCGATTATGATTTCATGTCGTCTCCTTGTACGAATAAAATTCCTAAAAAACACACTAAAAATACCCGAGTAGCATTATTTATGTACAAAAATAGGTAATATGAAGGCTATAAATATGCAATATTGGCACTCATCACACCCCCACACTATCTTTTACTAGTTCTCGAGCAAAACCTAAACCTAAGAAGAAAAAAACAATCCTAACTCACTTTCGAAGAAATCGTGATTGCACTTAGCACGTGCAACAAGTTTTTAAACCCCTATGTTACCCGAGTAGATGAGTGTTGTCTCATGAGGATTTGTAGTGAATATACCCATAAAATTCGTGAAGAAAATAGATTAACAAATAAAGAAAAGGAAAAAATGGATAACCAAAAATCAAGAAAAATAAAATATTTATATAAAAGTAAGAAAAGACTTTTTTTATAATATTTTCATCAATTAATCTCACTAATACAAACTCAAGAACGCATTTAGATTATCAATTTTCAAATCGAGCATCATATCAAATACACTTATCATTTTAATTCAAAATTTAAATCCTATCTTTCAATACCCACTAACAGATAATCTATTGGTTCCTATACATCTACGTGCACGTGTGATAGTTTATTTCGTTCTTGGACTCCAACTCTAACTCACGATTCATCTCCTCTCTTATAACAAATTTTTTTTTCTTTTTTTTTAAGAATATTTCACTTTTCATGCGAATATTCACGCTTGCTTATGCGCAAAATATGCAATTACTCCATTCATACTCTTTTCCTTCCTTTTTTTTCTTTTTTTTCTTTTTTTAAGAATATTTCACCTTTCATGCTAATATTCATGCTTGCTTAGGCGCAAAGTACCCGATTACTTAGATCATACTCTTTTTTTCACTCTTGTAGCATTGCCTTAAAATTAGGCGCACCTCATTATTTTAACACTGTCAAAACTATTGCCTTAATACCAGGCTCACCCCATTATTTCATTCACACCTTTTTTTTTGTTTAGAGAAAGAAAACTTAATCATTCGTTATTATTTTTGTCCTTAATCTAATAAACTATTGTGAAATGAAAAATAGATGTATACTTGCCTCAAAATTACTGTTAGTGGTATTTATTTTTCGAATTTTAATCTTTTTTTATATAATTCAAAGTTTGTCATCCAATCTACTCTCATATCCAATTTCAAATCTAAATTGTCCCTTTATCTGTAATTAGGTTGATCTACTAATAAAAATATATAAATAATTTTTTTCTTCAGTTTTTTTAATTATTTTTTTTAGTTTTTTTAAATTTGTTTTTAGTTAGTTACGCTCAAAACTACCCAAAGTGTAAAATAAACAAACCCAAAAGTTATCTAAAAATAAAATAAAAACTCTAAAAAAACTAAAATCCTAGGAAAACACAAAGAAAATATTCTATCCCACTCCCCCATACCTAAACTCGTGTATGCCTTCATACACAAACCAAGTGTGGTAAAATAAATATGAAAACTATTATATAAATACTATACAAATAATGAGAGTCGTAAAAGTTACGATCTCAATATCATCACCCTATTAACGCATAGAAAGCGGTTACGACCTCTCGATTGCTTCCCACTTTCATAGTGTGTGCGTTTTAAACGTGAAGTGGGTGTATTATTATGTCTCATCAACCTCCTACAAGTCATGAAATTACCTATCTGTGGCTTATGTCACCCTCGCTTTTTCTTTGTCCACATGTAAGTATTAACAATCGGGTTAAAGAATTCTTTATTATAAACCTGCCAATCATCATTAGTAACAAGCATATATATGTAGAAATATCGTGAGGTGAGAATAGTGCTATAGGATCAAATAAATGAGGTGGTGGCTCTTCTAACTCATGAAGTAATACGAGCTCCTCTGCAAACAAATCCTCAAAATTTTGCTCATAAATCAATGGCACATTTGCACAAGTATCATCATACATAGAATCAGTATGTGCTAATTCATCTAATAATATGAGCTTATCTTTGAACAATTGCTCAAATGAGGGTTCATCATTAGTGCAAGAGGTCGAATGAGAGTGCAAATTATGAATCATGTTGACCTCAATGAGGGAGCTCGTTGCGTGCTCATCCATATTGAATATATTCAATGCCACAGTTATATTCCCAAACGATAATTTCATGAGGCCACACTTGCAATCAATTAATGCATTTGATATTGTAAGGAATGGTCTATCCAAGATAACTGGAATTTGATTCTGTGGATTGGAGATCGGCTCAGTTTCTAAGATAATGAAGTCTACAGGAAAGATAAACCGCCGTCCTTAATGAGCACATCTTCAACCATACCAAGTGGTCTCTTAATCGAACGATCAGTTAACTGTAATGTGACTTTGGTAGATTAAAGTTTTTCTAACTCCAGTTGCTGATAAACAGTATAAGGAAGCAAGTTGACACTTGCCCCTAAATCAAGCAACGCCCTATTAAATATAGTGTTCCCAATGGTGCATGAGATTGTAGGGGAACCTAGATCTTTGTACTTGATAGGTAAGAAGTTAGAGAGGATATGTGATATATTTGCAGTAAGAAAAACTTTTTCAGAAATATTTCTTGCTCGTTTCTTAGTACACAAATCTTTGAGGAACTTAGCCTAAGTAGGAACCTGTTGTATTGTGTCAAGGAGTAGAATATTAACCTTCACCTGCTGAAATATTTCAAGAATCTTTTCTACTTGCAGTGAAGGCTTCCTAAGCCGATTGGGATATGGTGCTTTTGGCTTTGGAACAAGTTCTTCCAAATGAGTATGTGACGGTGATGGAGGTGACGGAGATGGTCGTGGAGAAAAGGATGGAAGAGATGGTGTAGTCTGCGAAATAGTAGGAGGGGGATCAAGGGACAAGGCTACATTATTGTCCACTTGCTTGCTAGATCTAAGCATGTGAATGGCATTGCATTGGTGAACATGCGACTGATTGGAGTTTGAGAAACTAGTATTGGGGTTCGTTATCGGTTGACTTGGAAAGGTACCCTGGCCACATTCACTCATTTGACTCGCTAATTGTCCAACCAACTGCTCTACATTCTTAATAGATTGAGAGTTCATGAGCAGTTGCTAACATGTACTTTGAATAGAATCAGCTGACATTTTCATAAGATTTTGCATGTACGTGTCAAGGTTGGACATATACGTGTCAAACATGGAATGAGACTTGAGAAAATTTTCAACGTATTTCTCAAGTGACTGAAGTCACTTTTCTTGTTCATTATTAGACCCCTGTTGTGGCTGTGAGTGGTTTTGTGCAGGTGATCTATTCTGATTGTTCCCATTATTTGATGCATTTTGGTATTGATAAACACCCACATTTGATCTTGGGAATTGACCATTGGCTGGAGGCTGCATGTTAGGGTTTGGGGCCCCTGATATTGCCCTTGACCTCATAATAGATTTTTATGGTTTCTCCAGCCAGGATTGTATGTAGGAGCATAAGGATTGTTCATGGGTTGTTGATACAAGGCGTCAGCCTGTTAAAATGTGGGACCCATGAGATTCGTTAATAATGGACACTCCTCCATAACATGATTCGGAGTTCAGCAATTAAATCATGTGAGAACTTGAATTTGTTTTACCTGACCCACCGGTGGACCACTAGGAGTCTTCAATGCCTCAATTCTCCTCATAAGTGTTGTAATCTTAGCTTCAGCAGCTATAGAGCTATCGACGCTATGGATACCACCCTTATATGCAGAAGTTGATGCACTGGGCTTCTAAGTGAGACTCTCCCACTGCACAGTCTTCCACGATAGCTCCTTAAAAAAGCCCCATGCTTCATCCTCGTTCTTTCTCATGAACTCCCCCTGACACAGAGACTCAAGAAGAGTTTTGGATGTGTAATCAAGTCCTTCGTATACGATTTGACATAACCGCCACTTTTCTATCGCATGGTGAGAGTACTGAGCTAAAAGATTCTTGAACCTTCCAAGTATTTCCAGAAGAGTTCTCCCGGTACTTGACGGAATTGATTGATTTGATTTCTAATCCTTACCATCTTATGCATGGGAAAATACTTCTCAAGAAATACTGCAATGAATTCATCCCAAGTAGTGATTGAATCAGTAGGCATACTTTACAACCACTTCATGGCATTATCCTTGAGTGTAAAGTGGATGAAGCGGAACTTAATTACATCCTCCGATCAGTGTTGCAGTTTTATCATCATGCATACTTCCTGAAATTCACTGATAAAGAGATATGCGTCCTCTGAATCAGAACCAGTAAATTTAGGAAGCATACTGATGTACTGCGGCTTCAATTCATAGTGATTACCCGCTGCGTGTGGAAGTTTTATACATGATGAAAGTGTTGTGCGCAACGGGTAACATCCCCAGTAATGGCACTAAAAACTTGATGTGATAAACTACAAGCACACAGTATCGGTTGTAGCGCTATACATGTCGTCCCACAGGGATCTCGGGTGTTTTGCGATTCTTACTATTTCTTTAGTTCTAGTGGATTAACAAAGAATTCTAAGTTAGAAGGATGAGTTTTATGTTCTAAAGATTAGTCTAGGATTTCAAATCCATTAGAATAATAACCTAACAATGAATTATCTCTTTCTTCCTAACTTTTTAATTATTCACGGTTAAGTAACATATTAAAAAGGTGATCGTTTTAATTTGATTTTAATCAAGTGCCCGTAAGTATGACCTATCAAATGATGTGCAAGTATAAACCATAAAAAATAACACGTTTCTTAACAACAAATCATATCAAGTAGATAATCTCATAAACAAAAGAAAAGAAATAAACTTCAAACCCTAATCTAAGCATAGGCTATCAAAAGACCGAACTTAAGTATAACCTATCAAAGAAATCAGATTTACAAGTTTATTCAATTCAATTTATTTATAGAAAAATCTTGTTAATAATTCTAGAAATAAATAAAGAATATGAATTCCAAATTCATCTAAGTATAGGTTATCAAAATATTAATTATGTATAATCTATCAAAGAATTATGATTTACAAACTCTATCTTTTATTTATTTATAGAAAAATTATAACTTTATTTCTTTTATAAAGAAGATGAGATAAATCCATATTAGATCTATTAAACTAACTTCATCTACATCCTAGAGTTAAAAAAAATTAGTTACACATAATTCTAGTAAGCAAAATCCTATTTTTATTCATGAAAGCAAATAAATCTAATTTAGAAAGCAATAAAACCTAAACTAGAAAGCAATTAACTCTATCTAGAAAGCAAATAAAGAATTAAAAGTAATGGCTTAGCTCTGAAGCACGGTGTTATGGCCGCCACCCCTTCAGCAAAATCCTAATTTTATTAATTTAAAATGAGTACAAAACTTAGAGGATTCTCTCTCGAATACAAAGATACGGCCAATATATAGGCTTCGAAAATAAAACCCTAATTATAATAGAACGGAAAACCTAAAATATTACAATGAAACCATCAATAAAAAAGCATCACGTTGACCCACCTTTTGGCCTCCAATTGGCGGCTAAAACCGCCATTTGGCAGCCAAAATATAGTCAATAGTCTTGGAGTTTTTCCTGCACGAGTCTCTGGTATTTTATACTTTATTTTCTTGACTGTATTTGACTTTGACTCTCTGCAATATCGTAATCTCGTAGTCTTGCCCACTTTAGAAACTTTTCGGACTTTGATTTCTACTCCAACTCTGATTTCATGTCGACTCCTTGTACGAATAAGATTACCTAAAAAAGACACTAAAATACCCGAGTAGCATTTATTTATATACAAAATAAGGTAATATGAAGGCTATAAATATGCAATATATGTCACTCATCAATAACCTCTCAAAGAAATTAGATTTACAAGTTTATTCATGTCAATTTATTTATAAGAAAATCTTTATTGATAATTCTAAAAATAAACAAAGAATAAAAATTCCAAACTTCATCTAAGCATAGATTATCAAAATGTTAATTAAGCAAATCTATCAAAGAATTATGATTTGTTAACTCTATCTTTTATTTATTTATAGAAAAATCATATTTTTATTTGTTTTTCGAAAGAAGATGAGATAAATCCATGTTAGATCTATTAAACTAATTTCATCTACATCGTAGGGCTAAAGAAAATTAGCTACTCATATTCCTAATAAGCAAAATCAAATTTTTATTCATAAGCACAATAAAATCTAATTTAGAAAGCGAATAAATTCATACTAGAAAGCAATTAACTCTATTTAGAAAGCAAGTAAAAATCTCAAAACAATGGCTTATCTCTGGATAACGGTATCGTGGTCGTCACCATTCAGCAAAATCCTAATTTTGTTAATTTAAAACGAGTACAAAATTTACAGGATTCTCTTATAATACAAGGATACGGCCAATATATAGGTTTCGAAAATCAAACAATAATTCTAACAGAACTGAAAAACCACAAAATTACATGGAAGCCCTCGAAGAAATATCGTCTGGAACGGCCACCTTTGGACCGCTATTTGGTGGTAAATGTCGCCAATTAGTGGCCATCTTAGTGTAAAAATTATGGAAATTTATTATGTATGAGTCTCGTCTCTTGCTAAGTTGATTTTGATGACTGTATTGAACTTTGACTGTTTGCAGAATCATAGTCTCGTAGTTTTGCTCACTTTGAAAACTTTTCTGGCTTGATTTCCCAATCCGAGTATGATTTCATGTTGTCTCCTTGTACGAATAAAGTTCCTGAAAAACACACTAAAAATACCCGAGTAGCATTATTTATGTACAAAAATAGGTAATATGAAGGTTATAAATATGCAATATATGACACTCATCACACCCCCACACCTATCTTTTACTAGTTCTCGAGCAAAACCTAAACCTAAGAAGATAAAAACAATCCTAACTCACTTTTGAAGGAATCGTGATTGCACTTAGCACGTGCAACAAGCTTTTAAATCCCTAGGTTACCCGAGT
The DNA here is from genome assembly GCA_036321105.1 of Dracaena cambodiana. Classification (NCBI taxonomy): domain Eukaryota; kingdom Viridiplantae; phylum Streptophyta; class Magnoliopsida; order Asparagales; family Asparagaceae; genus Dracaena; species Dracaena cambodiana. Next base: position 25,878,331 of record JAYEPQ010000007.1, read on the forward strand.
AGACGAGTGTTGTCTCATAAGGATTTGTAGTGAATATACCCACAAAATTCGTGAAGAAAAAATAGATTAAGAAATAAAGAAAAGGAAAATAAGGATAACCAAAAATCAAGAAAAGTAAAAATTTTATATAAAAGAAAGAAAAATATTTTTTTATAATATTTTCATCAATTAATCTCACTAATACAAACTCAAGAACGCATTTAGATTATCAATTTTCAAATTGAACATTATATCAAATACACTTACCATTTTAATCAAAAATTTAAATCATATCTTTCAATACCCACTAACAGATAATCTATTGGTTCCTATACATCTACGTGCACGTGTGATAGTTTATTTCGTCCTTAGACTCCAACTCTAACTCATAATTCATCTCCTCTCTTATAACATTAATTTTTTCTTTTTTTTTTTAAGAATATTTCACCTTTCATGCGAATTTCACGCTTGCTTATGCGCAAAGTACCCAATTACTCCGTTTATACTCTTTTCCTTCTTTTTTTCTTTTTTTTAATAATATTTCACCTTTCATGCGAATATTCATGCTTGCTTAGGTGCAAAGTACCCGATTACTCAGATCATACCCTTTTTTTTTTCACTCTTGTGGCTATTGACTTAATATTAGGTGCACCTCATTATTTTATCACTCTCAAGGTTATTGCCTTAATACCAGGCTCACCCCATTATTTCATTCACACCTTTTTTTTGTTTAGAGAGAAGACTTACTCATTCGTTATTATCTTTGTCCTTAATCTAATAAACTATTGTGAAGTGAAAAATAGATGTATACTTGCTTCAAAACTACTGTTAGTCGTATTTACTTTTTTTAAATTTTAATCTTTTTTTCATATAATTCAAAGTGTATCGTCCAATCTACTCTCATATCCAATTTCAAATCTAAATTCGTCTCTTTATCTGTAATTAGGTTGATCTACTAATGAAAATATATAAATAATTTTTTTCTTCAGTTTTTTTAATTATTTTTTTTAGTTTTTTTAAATTTGTTTTTAGTTAGTTACGCTAAAAACTACCCAAAGTGTGAAATAAAGAAACCCAAAAGTTATCTAAAAATAAAATAAAAACTCTAAAAAAACTAAAATCTTAGAAAAACACAAAGAAAATATCCTATCCCACATCCCACACCTAAACTCGTGTATGCCCTCATACACAAACTAAGTATGGTAAAATAAATATGAAAACTATTATACAAATACTATACAAATAATAAGAGTCGTAAAAATTACGATCTCAATATCATCACCCTATTTTCGCATGGAAAGCTGTTATGACCTCTCGATCGCTTCCCACTTTCATAGTGTGTGTGTGTTTTAAACATGAAGTGGGTGCATTATTATGTCTCATCAACCTCCTACAAGTCACGAAATTACCTGTCTGTGGCTTATGCCGCCCTCGCTTTTTCTTTGTCCACATGTAAGCATTAACAATCGGGTTAAAGAATTCTTTATTATAAACCTACCAGTCATCATTAGTAACAAGCATATATGTAGAAATATCATGAGGTGAGAAGAGTGCTATAGGATCAAATAAATGTGGTGGTGGCTCTTCTAACTCATGAAGTAATGCGAGCTCCTCTGCAAACAAATCCTCAAAATTTTGCTCATAAATCAATGGCACATTTGCACAAGTATCATCATACATAGAATCAGTATGTGCTAATTCATCTAATAATATGAGCTCATCTTTGAACAATTGCTCAAATGAGGGTTCATCATTAGTGCAAAAGGTCGAATGAGAGTGCAAATTATGAATCATGTTGACCTCAATGAGGGAGCTCGTTGCGTGCTCATCCATATTGAATATATTCAATTGCACAGTCATATTCTTAAAGGATAATTTCATGAGGCCACGCCTGCAATCAATTAATACATTTGATATTGTAAGGAATGGTCTACCCAAGATAACTGGAATTTGATTCCGTGGATTGGAGATCGGCTCAGTTTCCAAGACAATGAAGTCTACAGGAAAGATAAACTCGCCGACCTTAATGAGCACATCTTCACCCATACCAAGTGGTCTCTTAATCGAACGATCAGTTAACTATAATGTGACCTTGGTAGATTGAGGTTTTTCTAACTCTAGTTGCTGATAAACAGTGTAAGGAAGCAAATTGACACTTGCCCCTAAATCAAGTAACGCCCTATCAAATGTAGTGTTCCCAATGGTGCATGAGATTGTAGGGGAATCTAGATCTTTGTACTTGATAGGAAGGAGTTAGAGAGGATTTGCGATATATTTGCAGTAAGAAAAACTTTCTCAGGAATGTTTCTTTCTCGTTTCTTAGTACCCAAATTCTTGAGGAACTGAGTACAAGTAGGAACCTGTTGTATAATGTCAAGAAGTGGAATATTAACTTTCACCTGTTGAAATATTTCAAGAATCTTTTCTACTTGCGCTGAAGGCTTCCTAAGCCGATTGGGATATGGTGCTTTCGGCTCAGGAACCTGTTCTTCCAAATGATCGTGTGATGGTAATTGACGCGATGGAGATGGTCGTGGAGAAAGGGGTGGAAGAGATGGTGTAGCCTGCGAGATAGTAGGAGTGGGATCAGGGGGCATGGCTACATTATTGTCCACTTGCTTGCCAGATCTAAGCGTTTGAATGGCATTGCATTGGTGAACATGCGACTGATTGGAGTTTGAGGAATTAGCATTGGGGTTCGTTATGGGTTAACTTGGAAAGATACCCTAGCCACGTTCACTCATTTGACTCGCTAATTGTCCAACCTGCTGCTCTACATTCTTAATAGATTGAGAGTTCACGAGAAGATGCTGACCTGTATTTTGTATAAAATCAGCTGATACTTTCATAAGATTTTGCTTGTGTGTGTCAAGGTTGGTCATATGCGTATCAAATTTGGAATGAGACTTGAGAAGATTTTCAACGTGCTTCTCATTAGACCCCTGTTGTGGATGTGAGTGCTTTTGTGCAGGTGGTCTATTCTAGTTGTTCTCATAATTTGAAGCGTTTGAATGTTGATAAGCACCCATATTTGGTTTTGGAAACGGACCCGTGGCTGGAGGTTGCATGTTTGGGTTAGGGGCCCCCTGGTATTGCCCCTGACCCCATGATAAATTTGAATGGTTTCTCCAGCCAGGATTGTATGTAGAAGTGTAAGGATTGTTCATGGGTTGTTGATACAAGGCAAGGATTGTTCATGGGTTGTTGATACAAGGCATTAGCCTATTCAAGTGTGGGACCCATGAGATTCGTTAATAATGGATACTCCTCCATAATATGATTTGGAGTTCTGCAATTAAAGCATGTGGGACTTTGGATTTGATTTACTTGACCTACCTGTGGAGCACGAGTAGTCTTCAATACCTCAATTCTTCTCATAAGGGCTGCAATATTAGCTTCGGCAGCTATAGAGCTGTCGACGCTATGGATCTCACCCTTATGCACAGAAGTTGATGCACTGGGCTTCTCAGTGGGACTCTCCCACTGCATAGTCTTCCACGATAGGTCCTCAAAAAAGTCCCATGCTTCATCCTCGTTCTTTCTCATGAACTCCCCCTGACACATTGATTCAAGAAGAGTTTTGGATGTGTAATCGAGTCCTTTGCACACGATTTGACACAACCGCCACTTTTCTATTGCATGGTGGGGGCACTGAGCTAATAAGTGCTTGAACCGTTCCAAGTATTTCCAGAAGGATTCTCCCGGCACTTGACAGAATTGATTGATTTGATTTCGTATCCTTGTCGTCTTATGCGTGGGATAATACTTCTAACAAAACACCGTAACGAATTCATCCTAAGTAGTGATTGAATCAGTAGGCATACTGTTATTCGCAGCAGAAATTTGCTTTCCTTCCATTGAATACAACTTAGATTACAATGAAAATGAACAAGAAAAGAACAAACGAGAGGATTTATATTTATCGCTCTCTTTTACAATAAAACGTGGGATCTCGTAGCGATGGGATCTGACGACGATGATCTTTTCTCTTGAAGATAGCGGCCGACTTGATCTTGATCTTCTCTGGTCTTCACGAATTCAAGGCTCTCACGCGTAACTTGAATTCTCCAAGATGCCAAAAAGATGATCCGAAAGATCCTTAGGGCTTCCTCAAAGGGGTATTTATAGCCTTAGGATAATTTGAGAGTTTCTATTTAAATAGAATTTGTATTTATCAAGGATTCCAATCAAATATCTTAGTTTTGATTTAAATCTCTTGATTTAGAGTTCTGATTGGACTTAATTTGGATATTGGATAAGCCCAAATCTTAACCTCAATCAGTTCAGGATTCTGCTTATCTGCTCATGCGAAGTTAATCGCATCAAAACGCAGAGCTAAGAAACCAGAATGCGGAGCTATTGAATAGCTCTGTGTTTTATTCAAACGCGGGGATAAAAATAGCCAAACGCAGAGCTACTAAGTTAGCTCCGCATTCTGTTGTGGAAAATCTCTTTTTATTTAGAAATTTTCACTGCCAACAGAACCCCCTCCAAAGTTTTTAAAATAGCTAAGAACTTAGCAAGTTTTGAAATACTTTGGATCTTCAAACTGGAACGTAGAGTTCAAATACCAAGTTATCTTCACGTTTTGTATACTTGTATGGAGCTAATAGCTTCGCGTTTCAGTGGGTAACTGCTTAGTAATTGCTCCGATTCTCGCGCCAAATACCAAAGGGCGGGTTTTCTCATTTAAATAGTCTTTAACTCTTCTTCTCCCTCACTTCATTCGAAGAATTTTCCAGAGATCAGGGCTCAAGAACTCCGGTGATAAAAAACCCTAGCAGCCAATAAGTTCTTCTCCCATTTTCGTTCGATTTTCTCCAAAAATTCGAGATCAATGGAACCCAAGAGGAATACCTCATCATGCGCCACCTCTCCATCGGCAGTCGGCGCTAGCAGCGGCGGCAGCGGCGGAGGAAGTGGCCACAGCGGCGAACCAATTCATGTCGCGCCTATTGAAGGTAAAAATCTCAACTTTTGGACTCTTCAGAAGAATTTTGGGGTGATTTGGCTCAGCTTTGACCGACCAATCACTTCTTTACCGGCGAGAACGCCGTTTTCCGGTCGTATGGCTTGGAGAAGAAGAAAGGCCTCTGGTCTTCTTCTACGCGAAGCTATCGCATTATCCTCGCATTTGAAAACGTGGGGCTATTTTGACTAGTTGTCGCGTTTCAATGCGAGGCTATGATTTTTAGCTTCGCGTTTGTAACCGTGAGGCTATCTCCTTAGCTTCGCACGGAGTTATTTTTAGCTCCGCGTTTTTGTACTTAGAAGATTTTTTGAGTTTTGTAAAACTTTTTCTAACTCTTGATTCTTCTTTTGCAGTGGGGTATTTGGTGGACGCTGTCCCCCATAGGCACTACTTCGGATTCGCTGGGGTGCGGATCTAACGGCCCAATTCTTTTTCACCACTGTTTTAGCTACATACAAGCAGAGCCTGAGGGAGCGCATGGAGAAATTAATCAGGTACCACCCTACTACTGCACGGGAGGTGATCATTGATGCAGCTTTCGAGCCCACCAACCGAGAAGTGTTGGAGAAGCCTGCATTTCTTTTTGGAGATGCAATGGGCATTCAGACCAGATCCTCTTTGAAGAAGAGTGCATGTGGCTCTACCAATCTGGCGACCTGCTGATGTTTTTACCTAGCATGGAGCATAGCTATCCCCTAGTCTATCTTCAAAGTTTAGCCATGCACCAATCTTCATCAGCAAAATTAACTCTAAGGAAGCTAGAAGCATATGCTTTACATCATAATTGCAAGTTTCAAGCTCTGGCTCCAAAAGATCAACTTTTGAAAGAGTTACAAGAACTTTGCGGCAACTCATTAAGTTTTCTTGAGGACCATTTCTGTTAGATGACAATCTCTGTCACTTTCCAAAGCGATAGAGATGATCATGAATGAAGTATAAGGGCTTGTAGCATGTCGAATTCTACTTGTGCATCTTCATTAGCATTCTTGTAGCAGTATCTTCAGATGATCCAGTAAGAATTTTAAACAGATCATAGTTGACATTTGCATAGGAGATCTTTTGCATGTGAACCAGGAAATTGAGCTGGAAAAGCACCTCGTATGGCACAGTACAATCAACAGGACAGTTTAAAATAGGAGGTCATAATAAGGAGCTGTGCTTTTTAGAGAATCTCATCAGCCGTTGACCCAGCAATTCGCATTAAATGGCGATGACTTGCACCGGTAAGCTCAACACTCAGGGGAGGAGACTCGTCGTCGAGTTATTGATGAGTCGACGAATAAGTTAAAGCTTTTGGGAGAGCCATAACTCCCTTTACTTTTGTAACTTTTCGCTTTATGAATAAAGACAATTCTTTTTCTTTTTATCTATTGGCTACAAAATTTGCTTGCACAACAAATAACTTGTCATCAAAATAGTTTATCGTTTTTGGTAAAACAATCCAAGGCTCATTTGTTTAACTTAGATTGTTAATACCGATCGGGTTACAATTATTAACCTCTGCAAAGCCCTTTTAACATAGCTAAATGATAGCTTGGTGAAAGTGTTTAACTACTTATACCAGGATGATCGGGTCAGGATCGTTAACTTAGACAGAGGCGCTTAATTGCACATGCCTTAGCTTGATAGAGGATGTTCAAGCCTATTATGCGTAACTTGAACTTTGCACATGCCAAAATGATCGGGTCATGATCATCAAATTTTGGCAGAGGCGCCTAATTGCACATGCCTAGTCCAAGTGTTCATATGCGTAACTTGAACTTTGCACATGCCAAAATAATCGGGTCATGATCATCAAATTTTGGCAGAGGCGCCTAATTGCACATGCCTAGTCCAAGTGCTCATATGCGTAACTTGAACTTTGCACATGCCAAAATAATCGTGTCATGATCATCAGATTTCAGCAGAGGCGCCTAATTACACATGCCTAGTCCAAGTGCTCATATGCGTAACTTGAACGAGTGGATTGTTATACCTCTAGGGATATGAACCAGATGTGATAGCCACTCTATAACCATTCTGGTTCATTAGGCATAGTATTTCTTCAAAAATTTGCCATTAATAGGCATCATCATCCTGTCACCATCCTGATTCATTAAGCGATAAGCTCTACTAGAGTATACCGTCTCCACAATGAACGGTCCTTCCCATTTGGGTTCAAATTTACCCTTAGTCTTGTGGGTTAGAATCATTGGCCTTTTAATAGCCAGAACCAAGTCTCCTTATTTAAAGGTCCTTGGTTTAACGTTCTTATTGAACGCTTGCGAGATTCGGGCTTGATACAACTCAATTTGTTGTTAAGTCTGGAGACATTTTTCATTCAACGCTTCTAGTTCTCGCAATCTTTGTTGATGGCGTTCTTCGATCGTCATCTTTGTGGCTAGGACCACTCTTAATGATGGTATCTTGACTTCAAGAGGTAAGACATCCTCACTTCCATAAACTAAGGAGAACGGGGTAGCTTTTGTTGGGGTGCAGACAGTAGTACGATAAGCCCACAAGCACTCTCCCAGCTTTTCATCCTAGTCTCGTATATTGGAGGAGACGAACTTCCGAAGGAGCTTAATAATAGTTTTATTAAAGGCTTCGGCTAACCCATTTGTCGCAGGGTTATATGGCGTTCAAGCAATATCTTTGATCCTGAACTTATCACAGAATCTTAAGAACTCCTGGCTGATGAATTGTGGTCCGTTGTCATGGATGATTCTTCGGGGGATGCCAAAATGGTAAACAACATGATACTTAATGAACTTAATCACATCCGTCACTTTTACCTCTCTCATGGGCACGGCTTCGGCCCACCTTGAAAAATTATTGGTTATTGCGAGAATAAACCGATGTCTTCTAGATGACGGGGGAGTTATTGGCCCCACAATATCCATTTCCCATGCTTCAAATGGCCAACTAGCAATGGTACTGTGCAAGTACTCTGGGGGTTGATGAATAAAATTAGCGTGTACTTGACATACATGGCACCGTTTAGCGTATACCATTGTCTCTGTAATCATCTTCAGCCAGTAGTATCCTAGCCTTCTTATGCGGTCTCCGAGTTTTGGACCGGGCTGGTGAGCACCACACACTCCATTATGTGTTTTTCTCAGCACTTTATCTGCTTCTGCCTTTGATATGCAGCGTAGCAGAAGACCATCACTTGACTTTTTGTATAAAGTTTGAAGCGTATGATCATAATAAAATCTTTGAGCTTTCCTCTTTATCGAGGCGACTTCCTTCGGATCCTCTGGCAACATCCCATATAGGGCATAATCCACAAACGAAAATCGCCAATCACGAGGTTCCAGAGTTAAGCTTGCTTGGCACACCACCTTGGTTTGGAAAATCGTATCCGGATGGAGGAGTTCTCTGCTACCAATAGTGATGCTTTTAGCTTCACCCGGCAGGATTGCCAATGTTGCAGCTAGTGCGGCAAGAGCATCCGCATAGACGTTCTCGTTCTGAGGTATATGATAGATATAAAACTGTTCAAAATATCCTGCTAGCTCAATGGCTAGCTGATGATAGGGGATGAGGGTTTCATGTCTGACTTCATACTCACCCGTCATTTGGTTAACGATAAGCTTAGAGTCTCCATATGCCTCTAGATAGTTAACCCCCAGTTGCAGAGCCATTTTTTAACCAATAAAGAGTGCGTTGTATTTCGCCACATTGTTCGTACACGGCTCTGTTAGTGAACAACCATTAGGCAGTATGTATTTATGTGGGGATATCAGCACAACCCCACTCCAGCAGCAGATCGTCTAGCAGCACCATCAAAGAACATTTGCCATGGTTGTTCTTTATTAGTTGCATTGAATTCTGATTTAGAGTTGGATCAAATTGGATGGTCTGCTAGGAAATCGGCGATCGCCTGTCCCTTCATGGCTTTTTGAGGAACGAGGTGTATATCATATGACGAAAGCAATAATTTCCATTTCGCCAATCGACCGTTTAAGGACCCCAGTTTTGTCATCAGGATTTTCAAGGGATTAACCCGTGATATGACATGAATTATTTTCCCTAAAAGATAGTGTTGCATTTTCTAAACAACGAACACTAGGGCTAAACATTCCTTTTCAATCGAGGTATACCGATGCTCGGCACCGATCATTGTCCGGCTTAAGTAATAAAGAGCGTGTTCATGGCCATGCTCATTATACTGAGCAAGTAATGCTCCTAACGTACTATCCATGGCCCTTACATATATGAGGAATGGTTGTCCAGGGACCGGTGCCATGAGGACGGGAGGTTTGGTAAGCTATTCTTTGAGATCGTCAAATGCCTGTTGACACGCCTCATCCCATACAAAGGAAATCCCCTTATTTATGAGTCTAGAAAACAGCTGGCATCGTCCTGATAGGTTAGAGATAAAGCGTCGGATATAGGCCAGTTTTCTTTATAAGCCCCTTAATTCTTTAGATTGAGGGGAGGCGGCATCTCGTTGATTGCTTTTACTTCTTCAGGATCAAGAAAAGTTCCTTCTGAGGTAACTATAAACCCAAGGAATTTACCGCTGGACACCCCCATGAAAGACTTGGCAGGGCTCATCTTCAAGTGATGTTTTCGCATAAAATTGAAGACTATTCTTAGATCCTAAAAATGGTTGTTTTTATTTTTACTTTTGACTGCTATGTCATCCACATAACACTCTACCGTCTTACGCAGATGTTCTTTAAATATAATGCTCATTGCACGTTGGTAGGTGGCACCATTGTTCTTTAGCCCAAAGTGCATTACTGTATAATAGTATACCCCCGTGGTGTTCTGAAGGCCATGTGCTTTTCATCATCTAGGTGCATTTTGATTTGATTATAGCCTGAGAAGCCATCCATAAAGGACATCCTCTCGTAACCGCATGTGTTATCAATTAATACATCGGTAATTGGGAGTGGGAACTCATCCTTAGGGCATGCAGCATTTAGATCTCGAAAATCAATGCATATCCTGATCTTGCCATTCTTCTTACGAACTGGTACTATATTAGCCACCCAATTGGGATGTTGCTCTTCACGGATAAATCCCGATTTTATGAGCTTATTAACCTCAGCGACTATCGCCTCCATCAATTCCGGCCGAAAATGCCTCTGTTGTTGTTTAACTGGCTTGGTATCTTCTTTGATATTTAGCCAGTGTGTGGCAATCTGAGGATCAAGACCGGGCATGTCTTCATAGCTCCATGCGAACACATCTATATACTCCTTGATAAGGGATATAAGCTCCTCCTTTTCCAAGGGAGTCAGTGTGTCGCTTATAACAATGGGCTTCGGATTCACTTCGTCCCCATATTAACTTGCACTAGTTTATCCTCTGTGGGCGGGTCACGCTGTTCAAAGCTGACATCCCAGAGAGTGTCCATATATTTTGCCCAGGAATCCTCTTGCACATCGATCGGTTCCTCGTCACTTTCAGGTGCGGCTGAAACCATGTTTGTTGTTAGAGATCAAAACCGGGCGCCAGTACTTAGATTTGAATCATGGTCGAGCGGATGTAAGTTCTTGTTGACCGAAGAGCTTTCTTCGTATTTGTCTGGTGATGAGGGAGGAGTAGATACATAACCCAACCCCTTCTAGTTTTATATAATAGTCTGGGCTCTTCTCTCTTGGTCTAAACGAGGGTATGAGATTTCGTCGCCCTTTTCCAAAGTTCAATCCCAGTTTTTGGGTAAAATTATAACCCATCTTTTCCATCATTTGTCAGGATTTCTGTTCATATAAGTGAAATTGAGGTGACGTTTGTTCATCACTTTCACTACTTTGTCTTTGGTTAGGCGACGTGATCACTTTGCCGAATACAATCGGTTTATGCGATACATGTCACGGAGGTACTTCAAAGAAGTACCTCATCCTTTTGTTAGATCGTGAGATGAGAGACGACCTTATTGGCAAGTGATATGCTGCCAAAACTTCAAGTTTGGATAGGTCATCTGCCTCGGTAGATGTACAAGAAGGTTCAGACTCTGTAGCTACAGCAGGCTCGTAGACTAATTTTATATTTTCATTAATAATCCAAACATCCTCTGCTACATTGGCTACATTATTATCAAAATTCATTTTAAGATTTATGCGAGGGTTAATTTCGTAATCACCTCCGTTATCCTCTTCTGGGGATTCGTACTCAGTATCGGCCTCGTTGCTGCTATCTTCAGGTTCTTGAGGCCTTTTACATTTATTGTTGGAGACTTCGCGGGCTAGCTTATAAAGCATAGTATCCATGAACTAGTTCTCTAATCCTTTGAATGGCTGCCTATCTGCAACTAATGTCCAGACTTCTCCTTGAACATCGCAGTATCTCATGCACTGGTGGAGAGTCGACGGGACTATCATATAGGCGTGTATCCATGGTCACCCTAATAAAATGTTATGAGACGTATCTGCGTCTATAACATAGCATGTAATTTCTGTCCTCAAATCTCTGATTTGACACCAAAATCGGATTTTTCCAAGAGGACAGCTGTCATTAGCGTAAAACCCGTATATAGTAGTATTTGTTGGTGTCAGACGATGGGAAGAAATCCCCAATAGCTGCATCAGTCTTCTGGGAATGACGCTTAATGCGGACCCCGGATCGATTTGAATACGGTCCACCTTCGTGGATACGACATATCCGGTAAAATATAAAGGTCTATTATGCTTTATATTCCTTACCTGCATATCCTCCGGAGAGAAAGTAATCTGCGGGACCTGCCTCCTCACTTGATGACAGCGGGGTAAGAGTCCTGTTCTTGGTCAGCTGGCTCGACAATCTGAGCTAGGAATGACTCAGAGTCTGCCAAGGCCTCTCTTAACGCATCGCGAGTTGATTTCGACAATCGTAACAACTCATAAAGCGTGACTCGAGCTGGAATATTTGCCAGTTGAGTTATTATATCAAATTTAAATGCAGCCTCCTTAGCTTCTTCGTCTCTTGCATGATTTTTCTGGAAACGAAGTCCCTTTTGTTTCGCAGTCTTCGCGAGTTCTCCGTATATATTCTTCGGGTCTACTCTGGTATAATTTTTGAGGTATGGTTTACCAGATCGAGTGCCGGAAGGGCCCGCTCCATCCTGATGAGTGGCCATAGCTTCGAACTCTTCTTCAGAGTCTTTAAATGCCCCTGCAATTATGTATTCGTCTTTTGTTTTCTCGAAAATAGTATTGCTAGCCGCTTTTTCTTTTGACCCCTTGCGGTAGTCCACTATTCATCCTGTAGTAGATCAGGGTGGACCCACATGACTTCCCCTCTTTGAGTTGTTACGGGGATAAGTCCTTTCTGTGCCTTTTTATGTGGATCATGATTTTCATGACCAGCTTTCCCTCTGGTATTGGGGTCAACCCCATGGGGAACTCATGGGTTCTAACCACTAGGGTTGCCATATTGGCAGTGACCTTCTTTTGCTCCTCTTTTAGCGTCAAGACTCCAGCTTCTATTAATACTTGGATCATGTTTTTTATAGGATAACAATCTCTGGTAGGGTGTCCAACATTTTGGTGGTAGAGACAATAGTTGGGGTCATTGGTTTTGCCAGCGTCCTCCGGTTTTCTATTTTCCAAAAGTTTCAATATTCCCTTCCTAAGGAGCAGATGGAAGAGTATAGGCATTTGTTCTGCCTTAAAGGTATAGGTCCTCTCTTGCTGGGGCCTATTCTGTCTTATGCCTTTTTGATTTTGAGGTTTCAGACTCGGAAGATTTGTCTTCTGCGGAGCGGCTTCAGATGCCATTTCTGCTTTCCCCTTGTTTTTATTATTGTTTTGCGCATACGGCTTATTATTTCCAGTATTTCTTGATCCACGAGACTCTTCAACTCTACGAATCAAGTCTTCAGCTTGCTCTCCTTGTTTGAGCAAATCCTTCCAAGCCCTAGACTCTACGGCTCCCATTTTTAAGAGCACGTTGGTCTTGAGATTATGCCGACACGTCTCCACCAGAGTTTCCTGAATCATTCCGTGTTTGCAATGCACGGATTTCTCCCAGAACCTTTCTATAAAATCTTTTACCGTTTCTTGTTCTCCTTGTTTAGTTACAAGGAGGGAATGAACCGAAATTTCGGTATCATCCTCGAAAAAACGTGCGAGAAATTGCTTCTTAACATCAAACCAGGTATTAATAGTACCTGAGGGCAACTGCATAAACCAAGTGAAGGCAGTCCCTCGCAAGGTACTTGCAAATACTTTGGTCATTACTGGGTCATTGCCCATTAAATGCCCTGCTTGAGACAAAAAGTAATAAATATGTTGACTGGGAGATCCTTTCCCGTCATATGGCTCCAGTTTGAGCGGTTTGTATTTCTCAGAGTATGGTGTCAAATCCTATTCAGGCGGGTATGGTCTTAAGACCCTTGATTCTTTCAACTCCTTCTTGTGCATTAGTGCTTCGAGTTGACTTTGTAACTTCTCTATTTTCTCTTCATGAGGGTCATGAAAAGAATATTTATCCTCGTCCTCATGTGTCGAGTGGGCTTTTTCTTCTTTATCTTCCTCATTCATTTTGTTGAACGGAGTTTCTTTTCCCTTCTTGGCGTTATCCTCTACATTTTTTTGAGTATTTTCGACCACGTTTGAGAGCATCATTTTAAGATCCTCGATTATCTTTTGTTGCTCCCGAATAATTTGTTTTGGGCCTCAAATCTTTGATCTATATCGTCTGATCTATCCATCAAATGTGATGCTGACTTCTGCAATTCAGACGATACCAAAGAACGAGGAGAGGCTATGGCCGAGTTATCACTATCATCGTCATAAGAACCTTTCACCAGTTACTTATAGTTTCGGGCCGGGATAGCGCCTGACTTAAGTTGGGTAAAATGATAAGGTTCTTCATCGCTTGATTCTGAATCACCATTCTTTTCTATGATTTTCTTACCCTTTCCAACCATATTGAAGTTACAATTCTCCACTCTTTTCTTCGAGGAGTAATCTTCGTCTTCTTGGTAGGGTTTTCGTTTGACTCAGTCAACCGGTCGAACACTGATATCCTGTTCTTCCTGCAGCAACAACTGTCCACTACAGCGGATACTACTGTCATAAGCTGCTGGCAATGACAAGTAGGTTCAGATTGGACTTGGTTCATATTTCTTTTTATGGTTAAGTATTCTCTAAGATCAGTGGCCTTAGATATGGAGTCGCGGGGCCCACTCATCCATTGAGAGGGTCTAGGGGCACACTGGAGCTTCTTGAAACCATTGGAGTTAAGTTCTGGTCCAACAGTGCAATGATCAACCCTAATTTTGAATTCAGGTTGATTTACGCGGAGCTGAGCAGTAGCTTCGCATTTTGATACTCGGAGCTGAGAAGTAGCTTCGCATTTTGATACGCGAGACTGAGAAATAGCCTCGCATTTGGATACACTAGCCTCGCGTTTTACACTAGCTTGATGTCTTAGCAGAAGTTTATCTTCTAGAATCTCAGCCGCGCGTGGAAAAAAATTCTTGCATGCTGGCTTACTCTTGCAATTAACGCAAGTCATAACTTCGCGTTTAGTGCGATTTTTGCGATTAACGCAAATTTGCCAATCATCTTCGCGACTTACGCGGAGCTGAGGAGTCTTGCGATAAATGCAAGTATTACTGGCTTCGCGTTTATCGCTAAGTTCAGTATTAGCCTCGCGTGGAGAATCACACACTAGCTCTACGGAAATTTTATCCTCGCGATTAATACAAGTGTCAGGAATCTTGCATTTATCGCAAGTTGTACTGGCTTCACGTTTCTCGCTAAGCTAAGTAGTAGCCTCGCATGAAGAATCACACACTGGCTCTAAGAAAATTTTATCCTCGCAATTCATGCGAGTATTAGAAATCTTGCGTTTATCGAAGTTATATCGGCTTCGTGTTTATCGCTAAGCTCAGTAGTAGCCTCGCGTGGAGAATCACACGCTGGCTCTAAGGAAATTTTATCCTCACGATTTACGCGAGTGTTAAAAATCTTGCGATTAACGCAAGTCTTAGCTTCGCATTTATCGCGATATTGGCTGGTCTTGCGATTAACGCGAGCCAGTTTGCAAGGGACTGTAGTCTCGCATTTTGTGAAGTTAGCCTCGCGTTCAATGCAGGCTTTGAGGGCCTTTCGCCTAGCTCTCCGATTTCTATTTTGGAGTTGGGTTCTGATCAATCAAGTTCCTGAGCTTTCTTTGGTAGTAAAGAGGCCATCCTCTGCTAGGATTTCCTGTCCAAACAACGGCTCTATGGTCGCGGTCTCTAAGGGTCCCCGTTTATCGGTGGATACCTGACTATCCGATCCTCAGGTATTGGAGCGCACGCGACGATAGCGTCGCGTTTCGGTCAGATTACCTGACTCAGAGGAAAGATACTCCTCGTACTTCAGCTGGTCGATCTCTACGACTAGCATGTTCACGTTGGATCCGATTCTCTCGACGTCAGATTGCGCCACGATCTCTTCTTTTGTGAAAGATATGTCTCCCACTATGGTCGCTAGTTTGTTCGCAGCAGAAATTTGCTTTCCTTTTATTGAATACAACTTAGATTACAATGAAAGTGAACAAGAAAAGAACAAACAAGAGGATTTATATTTATTGCTCTCTTTTACAATGAAACGTGGGATCTCGTAGCGATGGGATCTAACTAGTAGTTCATTTTGATGATCTGACGATGATGATCTTCTCTCTTGAAGATGCCAACCGACTTGATCTTAATATTCTCTGGTCTTCACAAATTCAAGGCTCTCACGCGTAACTCGAATTCTCCAAGATGCCAAAAAGATGATCCCAAAGATCCCTAAGGCTTCCTCAAAGAGATATTTATAGCCTTAGGTCAATATGAGAGTTTCTATTTAAATAGAATTTGTATTCGTCAAGGATTCCAATCATATATCTTAGTTTTGATTTAAATCTCTTGATTTAGAGTTCTGATTGGACTTAATTTGGATATTGGATAAGCCCAAATCTTAACCTCAATCAATTCAGAATTCTGGATATCTGCTCACGCGGAGCTAATCGCATCAAAATGCGGAGTTAAGAAACCAAAACGAGGAGCTATTAAATAGCTCCGCGTTTATTCAAACGTGAGGCTAAAAATAGCCAAACGCGGAGCTACTAAGTTATCTCTTCGTTATGTTGTAGAAAATCTCTTTTTACTTGGAAATTTTCACTGCCAACAATAGACGTCTGTTTAGAGTAGGACCAAATTGGATGGTCCGCTATGAAATCGGCGATCGCTTGTCCCATCATGGCTTTTTGAGGAATGAAGTGTATATCATATGGCGATAGCAATAATGCCCATTTCGCCAATAGGCCATTTAAGGACCCTGGTTTTGTCATCAAGATTTTTAAGGGATTAACCCGTGATATGACATGAATTATTTGCCCTGAAAGATAGTGTCGCATTTTCTGAACAGCGAACACTAGGGCTAAACATTCCTTTTCAATCAGGGTATACCAATGCTCGGCCCCGATCATTGTTCGGCTTAAGTAATAAAAGGCGTGTTTATGACCGTGCTCATTATACTGAGCAAGTAATACTCCTAATGCATTATCCATGGCCCTTACATATATGAGGAATGGTTGCCCAGGGACAGGTGCCATGAGGACGAGAGGTTTGGTAAGGTATTCTTTGAGATCGTCAAATGCCTGTTGACATGCCTCATCCCATACAAAGGAAGACCCCTTTTCATGAGTCTGGAAAACGGCTGGCATCGTCCTGATAGATTAGAGATAAAGTGCCGGATATAAGCTAGTTTTCCTTGTAACCCCTTTAATTCTTTAAGATTGTGGGGAGGCGGCATCTCGATCGCTTTTACTTTTTCAGGATCAAGAAAGATTCCTTCTGAGATAACTATGAACCCAAGGAATTTCCTGCTGGACACCCCCATAAAAGACTTGGCAGGGTTCATCTTCAAGTGATGTTTTCAGAGGACACCCCCATGAAAGACTTGGTAGGGTTCATCTTCACTGTGGTCGCCAGTTTGTTCGCAGCAGAAATTTGCTTTCCTTCCATTGAATACAACTTAGATTACAATGAAAGTGAACAAGAAAAGAACAAACGAGAGGATTTATATTTATCGCTCTCTTTTACAATAAAACGTGGGATCTCGTAGCGATGGGATCTAACTAGTAGTTCTTTTTGACGATATGACGACAATGATCTTCTCTCTTGAAGATGGCGATGGCCGACTTGGATCTTGATCTTCTCTGGTCTTCACGAATTCAAGGCTCTCACGCGTAACTCGAATTCTCCAAGATGCCAAAGAGATGATCTGAAAGATCCCTAGGGCTTCCTCAAAGGGGTATTTATAGTCTTAGGATAATATGAGAGTTTCTATTTAAATAGAATTTGTATTCATCAAGGATTCCAATCAAATATCTTAGTTTTGATTTAAATCTCTTGATTTAGAGTTCTGATTGGACTTAATTTGGATATTGGATAAGCCCAAATTTTAATCTCAATCAATTCAAGATTCTGGTTATCTGCTCATGCAGAACTAATCACCTCAAAACGCGGAGCTAAGAAACCAGAACGCGGAGCTATTGAATAGCTCCGCGTTTTATTCAAACGCGGGGATAAAAATTGCCAAACGCGAAGCTACTAAGTTAGTTTTGTGTTCTGTTGTGGAAAATCTCTTTTTACTTAGAAATTTTCACTGCCAATAACTGTACAACCACTTCTTGGTATTATCTTTAAATGCAAAGGGGATGAAGCGGAGCTTAATTGCGTCCTCCGATAAGTGCTGCAGTCTTATCATTATGCATACTTCCTGAAATTCACTGATAAAGAGATATGCATCCTCTGAATCAGAACCAGTGAATTTAGGAAGCATACTGATATTCTACGGCTTCAACTCATAGTGATTATCCGCTGCGTGTGGAAGTCTTATGCATGATGGAAGTGATGTGCGCAATGAGTAACATCGATCCTGAAGGATCGGAATCGGCTAGTCCATCTTGTCTCCCATGAACAAATCTGACCTCACAAATTGACCAAATTTATCACGAGTCCAATGTGGCATGAACCAGTTACCGTGAGTGTATGCATATTCCTAAACTAATACATGAAGTGGGGTGTGGTGGAGAGAAAAACGGTGGAATGGATATGATCAAATAAAAAAGTGATTCCTACTGTTCCTAAAACAAAATTTTTAATATTTTTTACAGAACTAGGGGCAAAAACTACAGAACTGGAGAAAAGTTTAAATAACGGCTTTGGTTGCTAATTGGCGGACAAACCAGAGAGTGTGACTCTCTGGTTTCTTCTGCGCAGTTCTAGAGCTTTCCTAATTCTTTGTCTCTTCCTGTATCTGCAATATCTGGTCCTGCGCACTCAACACACAATGTTAACCCGTAAAATAATAGAAAGGTAAGAAAAATACTGTCGATCCCCAGCAACGGCACCAAAAAGTTGATGTGATGTGATAAATTACTACAAGCGCACAGTTTCAGCTGTAGCGCTATACAGGATGTCCCACAGAAATCTCAGGTGTTTTGTGATTCTTACTATTTCTTTAGTTCTAGTGGATTAACAAAGAATTCTAAATTGGTAGGATGAGTTTTAGATTCTAGAGATTAGCCTAGGATTCGAATCCATTAGAATAATAGCCTAACAATAAATTATCTCTTTCTTCCTATATTTTTAATTATGCACGGTTAAGTAATATTTTAAAAGGTGATCTTTTTAATTTGATTTTAATCAAGTGCCCCTAAGTATGACCTATCAAGTGATGTGTAAGTATAAACCATCAAATATAACACCTTTCTTAAAAATAAATCATATCAAGTAGAAAATCTCATAAACAAAAGAAAAGAAATAAACTTCAACCCTAATCTTAGCATAGGCTATCAAAAGTCCGAATTTAAGTATAACCTATCAAAGAAATTAGATTTACAAGTTTATTCAAGTCAATTTATTTATAAGAAAATCTTTATTGATAATTCTAAAAATAAACAAAGAATAAGAATTCCAAACTTCATCTAAGTATAGATTATCAAAATATTAATTAAATATAATCTATCAAAAATTATGATTTGTGAACTCTATCTTTTATTTATTTATAGAAAAATCATAATTTTATTTCTTTTTAGAAAGAAGATGAGATAAATCCATATTAAATTTATTAAACTAACTTCATATACATCCTAGGGCTAAAGAAAATTAGCTACTCATATTCTTAATAAGCAAAATCAAATTTTTATTCATAAACACAATAAAATCTAATTTAGAAAGCGAATAAATCTATACTAGAAAGCAATTAATTCTATCTATTAAGCAAGTAAAGATCTCAAAACAGTGGCTTATCTCTAGAGCACGGTATTGTGGCCGTCACCCTTCTGCAAACCCTAATTTTATTAATTTAAAATGAGTACAAAACTAACAGAATTCTCTTAAAATACAAGGATACAGCCAATATATAGGCTTCGAAAATCAAACCCTAATTCTAACAGAACTGAAAAACCACAAAATTACGTCGAAGCCCTCTAAGAAATATTGTCTGGAACGACCACCTTTGGGCCGCTATTTGGCGGCAAAAGCCGCCAATTAGCAGCCATATTAGTGTAAAAATTATAGAAGTTTATTTTGAATGAGTCTCGTCTCTTTCTAAGTTGATTTTGATGACTGTATTGCACTTTTACTCTCTGCAGAATCGTAATCTCGTAGTTTTGCTCACTTTGGAAATTTTTTTGGCTTGATTTTCCAATCCGATTATGATTTCATGTCATCTCCTTGTACGAATAAAATTCCTAAAAAACACACTAAAAATATTTGAGAAGCATTATTTATATACAATAATAGGTAATATGAAGGCTATAAATTTGCAATATATGGCACTCATCACCTATTTATTGGCCGTATTATTATATTCTAGGGTTTTATATAGTAGATAATCATAGAATAATTAGAATATAGTTTGTACTCGAATATTTTTTAATAAAATTAGGGTTTTGCTGAAAGGGTGATGGCCACAATACCGTACTCCAGAGGTACACCATTACTTTCAAGTATCTATTTGCTTTTGTTGGTGGTGAAAATTTCTAAGTAAAAAGGAGTTTTCCACACAAAACATGTAACTAGCTCTGTAGCTCCGTGTTTTGGCTATTTTTGTCTCGCGTTTGAGCAAAACGTAGAGCTAATCCATAACTCTGCGTTCTTATGATTTCAGCTCCGCGTTAACTCCGCGTGAGCAGATTTCATTAGAATTCTAAATTGATTGAGATTGAGATTTGGACTTATCCAATCCCCAAATTGAGTCTAATTAGAATTCATAATCAAGAGATTTAAATCCAAATTAAAATATTTGATTAGAATCCTTAATGAATACAACTACTTTCCAATTCTATTCAATTGAAAACTCTCATATTGATTCAAGGCTATAAATACCCTCTTGAGGAAGCCTTAGAGAATCTTTTTGTATCTTTAGAGAATTCGAGTTATGCGTGAGAGCCTTGAATTCGTGAAGGCCAACAGAAAAGATCCAAGGTCGGCCATCTTCTTCATCGAGAAAGAAGACTTCCACATCAAGATCGTCAAAAGGAGCTACGCGATAGAGCCCATCGCTGCATAGAGGCCACTTTTTATTGTAAAAGAGAGAGATAAGTTATAAATCCTCTCGTTTGTTCTCTAATGTTAACTTTCATTGTAATTAAGTTATTTCAATGGAAGGAAGTAAGAATTTTGCGACGCACAAACTGGCGACCACAGTGGGAGGCATCTCTTTTACTGAAAAAGAGATCGTGGCGCAATCTGACATTGAAAAGATCGGATCCAACGTTAATATGCTCATCGTGGAGATCGACAAGCAGAGATACAAGGAGTACCTCTCCTCTAAATCAGGTAATCTGACTGAAACTTGGCGCTATTGTCGCGTGCACTCCAGTGTCCATAAATCGGATAATCGGGAATCTACTGTTAAACGGGGATCCTTGGAGACCGCGGCTACGGAGCCATCGTTTGGGTAGAAAAACCTAACAGAGGATGACCTCTCTACTGCTGAAGAAGGCCTAAAAACTGGTTTGACTAGAATCCAACTCCGCAACCAAAATCGGAGAGCAAGGAAAAAAGCCCTCAAAGCCCGCATTAAATGCGAGGCTAATGGAGCAACAGAACGCGAGGCTACTGCACGTCGTGAACTGGCTTGCGTCAATCATGAGACCAGTCAATATCGTGTTAACGCGAAAATATGACTAAGCTAGCGTGTGATGGAGACTCTCCACGCGAGGCTAAAACTGAGCTTAGCATAAATCGTGAAGCCAGTAAAACTTGCGTTAATCGCAACATTCCTGACCATCGCGTAATCTTATAGGATAAACTTCTGATAAAGCCAGCGTGTGATGGAGACTCTCCACGCGAGGCTAAAACTGAGCTTAGCAAAGCCAGTAAAACTTGCGTTAATCGCAAGACTTCTCACCATCGCGTAAACCGCAAAAATCATAACCAGAATCGCTTTAATCGTGAAAATAACTTCGCGTGTGGTTCCCCACGTGAAGGTATCGACTTCGAAAATAAATAGAATACTAAGCTTAGCGTAAATCGCGAAGCTAATGAGACTTGCGTTAATCGCAAAAATCGCGTTAAATGCTATGCCAGCGTGTGATGATAACTCTCCATGCGAGGTTAGGATTCCAGAAGTTAAACTTCTGCAGAAACGCCAAGCCAGCGTAAAACGCGAGGCTAGCGTAAAACGTGAAGCTATTTCTCAGCTTCGCGTACCAGAACACGAAGCTAATGTCCAGCTCCGCGTAAAACAACCTGAATATAAAATCAGGGCTGATAATCACATTATTGGACAAAAACTTGACATCAATGACTCTGAGAAACTTAAGTGGGCCCCCGAACCTTCTCAACAACTAAGTGGGTCCCACAATTCTGTATCTAAGGTCACTGATCTTAGAGAGTACTTAACAAAGAAGAGGAATATAAGTCACACCCAACCAGACTCTAATTGTTACTGTGAGCAATTTATGACAGTAGTATCTGCTGTATGAACAATTGTTGTTGCAATAAGAAAAGGGTGTCGGTATTTGACCGATTAACCGAGTCAAAGAAACACCCTTCAAAGAGGACAAAAGCTGCTCTCCGCAAAATTAAAGAAAAAGAATGAAAAGTAGTGACCTCCAACATGGTTGGAAAGGGTAAGAAAGTCATGGATAAAGAGGATCATTCAGAATCAAGTGACGAAGAACCTCGTTATCTTACTTGACTTAAATCGGGTGTTGTCGCCCCTTGAAATTAGAAGAAGCTTGTAAAAGGTTCTTGTGACAATGATAGCGACAACTCTGCCATAGCCACACCTCGCTCTTCTGCGCCATCTAGACCACAAAAATCAGCATCACATATGATGGATAAATCTGACGAGATCGATCAGAGATTGGAGGCCCAAGAATAGATTATTCGAGAGTAAAAAAAATGATTGAGGATCTCAAAATGATGCTCTTAAAGGAGGTCGAAAACACCCAAAAACTAGCCGAAAATAAAGCTAAAACTTCTTCAGAATCACCGCCAAAGAAAGAAAAAGAAACTCCATTTAAGATGAATGAAGAAGATAAGGAAGAAAAGGCTTACTCGGCACATGAGGATGAAAATTAATATTCTTTCCATGACCCTCGTGATGAAAAAATTGAGAAATTGCAGAGCCAACTTGATGCCCTAATGCACAAGAAGGAATTGAAAGAATCGGGGGTTTCGAGACCATATCCGCTTGAGTGGGATTTCGCACCATACCCCGAAAAATATAAACTACTCAAGTTAGAGTCGTATGACGGGAAAGGATCCCCAGTCAACATATATATTACTTCTTGTCTCGAGCGGGATATTTAATGGGTAATGTTCTAGTAATGACCAAGGTATTTGCAACTACCTTGCGAGGGCCTGCTTTTACATGGTTTATGCAGTTGCCCCCAGGCACTATCAATACCTAGTATGACATTGAAAAGCACTTTCTTGCATGTTTCTTTGAGGATGACACCGAAATATCGGTTCATTCCCTCCTTGCAATAAAGTAAGAGGAACAAGAAACAGTGACAGATTTTATAGAAAGGTTCCGGGAGAAGTCCGTACATTGCAAACACGGAATGGTCGAGGAAACTCTCGTAGAGACTTGCAGGCACAACCTCAAAACTAACGTGCTCTTAAAGATGGGAGCCATAGAATCTAAGAATTGGAAGGATTTGCTTAAACATGGAGAACAAGTAAAAGACTTGATTCGCCGGGATGAAGAATCTCATGGAACGAGAAATCTTGGAAATAATAGACGGCATTCACAAAACAATAATAATAGTAAGGGAAAGGCAGTAATGGCATCGAATGCCGCTCCAAAGCAAACAAATCCTCCAAATCCAAAGCCTCAACACCAAAAAGGCACGGGACAAAATAGGCCTCGATAAGAAAGGACTTATACTTTCAAGGCAAAACAGACGCCCACACTATTCCACCTTCTCTTCAGGAAGGGAATGTTAAAGCTACCGGAGAACCGAAAGCCAGAAGACGCAGGGAAAACTAATGAACCGAATTACAGCTTATACCACCGTAACGTTAGACACCCTACCAAGGATTGTTACTCTCTTAAGAATAGAATTCGGGTATTGATAGAGGCCGGAGTCCTGACGCTAAAAGAGGAACAGAAGAAAGTTACCGCTAATATGGCGACCACGGTTGTAGGAACCCATGAGTGCCCTGCAGGAGTAACTCCGTTACCATCAGGGAAACTTGTCACGAAGAATTATGACTCGCATGAAATGGCATAGAAAGGACTTACCCCTGTGACGACACAAAGAGGGAAAGTCATGTGGGTCCACCCTGATCTCTTATAGGATGAGCAATGGACCACATCAAATAGCCAAAGAAGGAAGCAGACTTGTAATACTATTTCCGCAAAAATTAAAGAAGAATACATATTGCAGGAGTATTGACTGACTCTGAAGAGGAGGCCGAAATTATGGCCACTCACCAAGATGAAGCAGGTCTCTCTGGCACTCGATCAGGCAAAGCTTACCTCAAAGACTATACAAGAGTAGACCCTAAAAATATATATGGGGAACCTGCAAAGCTTGCAAAGCAGAAAGGGCTTCGTTTCTAGAAAAGTCCAAGAAAAGATGCCTCAATCAAATTTGACATCATAGCTCAGTTGGCTAATATCCCAACTCTAGTTATGCTCTACGAGTTGTTACGATTATCAAAGACAACTCGAAAAGTATTAAGAGAGGCCTTGGCAAATTCTGAATATTTCCTAGCACAGATTGTCAAGCCAGCCAATGAGGAACGTGATTCCTACCCCCTCTGTCATCAAGTGAGGAGGCAGGTCCCACAAATAACATTTTTCCCAGAAGACATGTAGGTCAGAAATATAAAGTATAATAGACTTTTATATTTCACCGGATATGTCAGATCTACGAAGGTGGACCACATTCAAATCGATTCGAGGTCTGCGCTAAGTGTCATTCCAAGAAGATTAATGCAGTTACTACGAATTTCACCCCATCGCCTTACACCGACAAACACCACGATATATGGGTTCAATGCTAATGATAGCTGTCCTCTCGGGAAGATCCGACTCCGATATCAAATCGGAGATTTAAGGACAGAAGTTACGTGCTACATCATTGATGCAGACACGTCCTATATTATTATGTTGGGGTGACCATGGATTCATGCCTATATGATAGTACCATCGACTCTCCATCAATGCATGAAATACTATGATGAGAAAGGAGAAGTCCGGATGTTAATTGTAGATAGACAACCATTCAAAGAGTTAGAAAATTACTTCACTGATGTCATGCTATATAAGCCAGCCCATGAGGTCCCCTATGAGAACCACAAAGAGTCTGAAGAACCCGACGACAGCGGCAATGAGGCAGATACTGAATATGAATCCCCAGGAGAGAATAATGAGACTGACTATGAGATAAACCCTCATATGAATTTTAATATGAATTTCGATAGTATTAATGTAACTAATGTAGCTGATGATGAGTGGATTATTAATGAAAATATAAAGTTAGTTTACGAGCCTACTTCTACAGAGTCTGAACCCTCTTGTACTTCTACCAAGGCAGATGGCCTGTCCGAACTTGAAGTTCTGGTGGCATATCACTTTCCAATCAGGTCATCCCTCCTTTCTCGGTCCGAAATAATAAAAGCACGAGATCACTTCTTTGAAGTACCTCCACAATAGGTATCACAGAAGCCAATTGTCTTCGGTAAAGTGATTACATCACCTAACCGAAGACAAACTAGTGGAAGTGATGAAAAACATCACCCTAATTTCACCGATATGAGTAAAAATCCCAGCAGATGATGGAAAAGATGGGTTATAATTTTATCCAGAAATCGGGATTGAACTTTGGAAAAGGGCGACAAAATCTTGTACCCTCATTTAGACCAAGAGGGAAGAGCCCATACTACTATCATAAAACTCGAAGGGGGTTAAGGTATGTATCCACTCCTCCCTCACCACCATATGGATTCGAAGAGAACTCTTCGACCGAGGAGGATCTTTATTCGTTAGATCACGATTCCGATCTAAGTACCAGAGCTTGGTTTCAATCTCTAACTGCAAAATGGTTTCAACCGCACAAGAAAGCGATGAGGAGCCAATTGATATGCAAGATGATTCATGGGCTAAACATATGGATACTCTCTGGGATGTCCGTTTTGAACAGTATGACCCACCCACAGAAGATAAGCTAGTACAAGTTAATATGGGAACGGAAGAGAATCCAAAACCCATTTTCATAAGCGACACGCTAACTCCATTAGAAAAGGAGGAACTCGTATCCCTTATTAAGGAATACATAGACGTGTATGCATGGAGTTATGAAGATATGCCCGGGCTCAATCCTCAGATTGCCATGCACCGATTGAATATTAGAAAAGACGCCAAGCCAGTCAAAAAACAGCAAAGGCGTTTTCGCCCGAAATTAATGGTGGCTATAGTTGCTGAGGTTAGCATGCTCATAAAATCAGGATTTATTCATGAAGAATAACATTCCGACTGGGTGGCCAACATAGTGCCAGTTCGTAAGAAGAACGGCAAGATTGGAATATGCATCGACTTTCGGGATTTAAATACCGCATGCCCTAAAGACGAATTTCCACTCCCAAATATTGATGTGATGATTGATAATACGTACAGTTATGAGACCATGTCCTTTATGGATGGCATCTCGGGCTATAACCAGATTAAGATGCACCTACATGATGAGAAGCACATGGCTTTCAGAATGCCGTTGGGGTATACTGTTATACAGTAATGCCCTTTGGGTTAAAAAATGTCGGTGCTACTTATCAACATGCAATGAGCATTATATTCAAAGAGCATCTGCGTAAAACTGTAGAGTGTTACGTAGATGACTTGGCGGTCAAGAGCAAAATAAAGAAGACCACCTCCAGGATTTGAGAACAGTCTTCAATCTCATGCGAAGACATCACTTGATTATGAATCCTGCTAAGTCTTTCATGGGGGTGTCCAGTGGAAAGTTTCTCGGATTCGTAGTTACTTCAGAAGGAATTTTTCTCGACTCCGAAAAAGTAAATGCGATCAAAGAAATGCCACCTCCCCAAAACCTTAAAGAGTTGAGGGGGTTACAAGGAAAGTTGGCCTATATCCATCGCTTTATCTCCAATTTATCAGGACGATGCCAACCGTTCTCTAGACTTATGAAAAAGGGAGTTTCCTTCATATGGAACAAAGCATGTCAACAAGCATTTGATGATCTTAAAGAATATCTTAAAAAACCTCCTGTCCTCATGGCACCTATCCCGGGAAGACCGTTCCTTATATATGTAAGGGCCATGGATAACGCACTAGGAGCATTACTCGCTCAATATAATGAGCAGGGTCATGAACATGCTCTTTATTACTTAAGTCGTACAATGATGGGAGCCGAGCACCGATATACCCCAACTGAAAAGGAATGTTTAGCCCTAGTGTTCGTTGTCCAAAAAATACGACACTATCTTTCAGGACAAACAATTCATGTCATATCCCGGGTCAACCCTCTAAAAATTCTTATGACAAACCGGGATCTTTAAATGGTCGATTAGAAAAATGGGCATTGCTACTATCACCATATGACATCCACTTTGTTCCCCAAAAAGCTATAAAAGGACAAGCGATCACTGACTTCCTCGCAGACCATCCAATCTGGGCCAATTCTAAACCACTAGGGGATATCTCGAAACAGCCGTCAGAAGTCAACACGATTATCAAAGAACAACCATGGCAGATATTTGATGGTGCTGCTAGATGGTCTGTTACAGGAGTGGGGGTGGTACTTATATCCCCGCATAAACACATACTTCCTAATGGTTACTCGTTGACCGAGCCATGCACAAATAATGTGGCAGAATATAATGCGCTCATTATTGGTTTAAAAATGGCTTTGCAACTGGGAGTGAACTATCTAGAGGCATATGGAGACTCTAAACTCATCGTCAATCAGATGATGGGTGAATATGAAGTCAAACATGAAGCCCTCATCCCCTATCATCAACTAGCCATTGAGTTGCCAAGTTATTTCGAGCGGTTTTATATCAACCATATACCTCGACATGAGAATGTCTATATGGACGCTCTTGCAGCATTAGCCGTAACATTGGCAATCCCGCTAGGATCAGCTAAAAGTATCAATATTGGAAGTAGAGAACTTCTCCATCCTGGTACGATCTTCTAAGCCAAGGAAGTGTGCCAAGTAGGCCTAACTCTGAAACCCCGTAATTGGCGATTTCCGTTCGTGGATTATACCTTATATGGGATGCTGCCAGAAGATTCTAAAGAAGCCGCCTCAATAAAGCGAAAGGCCCAGAGATTTTATTATAACCCCACACTTCAGACTTTATATAGAAAGTCAAATGACGGTCTCTTACTACGTTGCATTTCAAAAGCAGAGGCCGATGAAATGCTGAAAGAGACGCATGATGGAATATGCGGAGCCCATCAACCCAGCTCAAAACTTGGGGATCGCATAAGAAGGCTAGGATACTACTGGCCAAAAATTATTACCGATGCAATGGCATATGCTAAACGAGGCCATTCATGTCATGTACACGCTAATTTTATTCATCAACCTCCAGAATACTTGCACACTACGGTTACCAGTTGGCCTTTTGAAGCATGAGAGATGGATATTGTGGGTCCAATAACTCCCTCATCATCCAGAGAACATCGGTTCATACTTGCGATAACCAACTATTTTTCGAAATGGGCCGAAGCCATACCCATGAGAGAGGTAAAGACAGTAGACATGATTAAGATCATTAACATCACATCATCTACCGTTTTGGCATTCCTCAAAGAATCATTCATGACAACGGACTACAGTTCATCAGTCAAAGGTTTTCACAATTCTGTGATAAGTTCAGAATCAAAGATATCTCTTCAATGCCATATAACCCCGCGGCTAATGGTTTGGCTGAAGCCATCAATAAAACCATTATTAAACTTCTTCAAAAATTTGTCTCTTCCAACAAGCGGGACTGGGATGAAAAGTTAGGAGAGTGTCTGTGGGCTTATCGCACCACAGTCCGCACCCCTACTAATGCTACCCCTTTCTCTTTGATATATGGAAGCGAGACCTTCTTACCTCTGGAAGTCCAAATACCATCATTAAGAGTGGCATTAGCCACAAAGATGACGATGGAGGAATGGCATCAACAAAGATTACAAGAACTAGAAGCGCTAGATGAGAAGCGTCTCCAGACTCAACAATAAATTGAGTTGTATCAGACCTGAGTCTCGCAAGCGTTCAATAAGAACATTAAACAGAGAACCTTCAAGTAAGGAGACATAGTTCTAGTTATTAAAAGTCCAATGGTTATGACCCACAAAACTAAGGGTAAATTTGAGCCCAAGTGGGATGGACCATTCATAATAGAGATGGTATACTCTAGTAGAGCTTATCACTTAATGAACCAGAATGGTGACAGAATAATGATGCCTATCAACAGTAAATTTTTGAAAAAGTATTATATATAAAAAAAACTGTCACTTCTGGTTCTCACCCTTAAGAGTATAACCATCCACGTTTAAGTTACGCGTGTGATCACTTGAACTTCTTTATCAATAAAGGCATGTACAATTATGTGCCTCTGTCTAAATCCATGATCCTAACCCGATCATCCTGGTGTGTGCAATTAAATGCCTCTGCCAAACTATCAGCATGCTCTATTAAAGAGCTTTACCAAGGTGAACGATCCTGACCCGGTTATTCTGGTATCAGCAATCTATGTTACGCAAATGAGCCTTGGACTGTTTTTACCAAAATTATGAACTACCTACATCATCATTTGTTGCGCAGGAAAAGTTTGCAGCCAAAAGAAAGAAGAATCAAAGAATTATCTCTATTCATGAATTAAAAAGAACATGGATAAAGTTACAAAAGAATTCAAAAAAAAAATTTGTTGGGTTCCTTTATTACAATAAATAAACAGAATATATATATAAAAAAAAAGAAAAGAAGTAAACATGGAAGTTAAAGTTCTCCGAGATGCTTCAACTTATTCGTCGTCTCATCAATGACTCGACGACTGGTTTCTTCTACAGAGTGTTGAGCCTGCCGACGCAATTCACCGTCATTTATAGCAAGTTGCTGGGACAACTGCCGACAAGCTTCTTCAATAGAACGACTTCGCATCATGCCCTCTTGTTCGAGTTGTCCCTACTGAAGGATCAACTCTTCTCGCTTCTTCACAGATTCCCCTAGCCGAGACTCGCTGGCATCTAAAATAACTTGAGCTTTGGCGATAGTTTCTCGGGCTTTAAGGATGGCTGCTTGACTCCCCTCAATCTTGAAGTCCACCATTTCTAGCCCTCTAAGGACCGACTCTTGACTGGCTCACAGTTTTGCCAACTCTCGAAACCAGTCGTCCTCTTGACGCCTCAACTCCTCTTGACGAGCTATTAGCTCCACTCGAAGTCGCGCCAATTCGATCTCGGTGATCACTTCCACATCCACTTGGCAAACCGTGTTTAGCATTTGCACCTGCTCTTCTAAAGCTTCTAGGTGGGCTCGGTAAGGAGCTGCTCGGTCACGCCCTCCAATCCTTTCAATATTGTCCAGATAACTGGTTAACAATGGGCATCCAAGCTCAAGGAAGTCCCTCCCGTCCAAAATCATTCAAATGCATCTCCTTAGCAGCCACATAAAATCGTTAACACTGTGATTGAAGAATTCTTCTAGAGGATCAGCAGTGTCCAAGTTAAGTGCAGGTAGTGCTAAGGAAAATGTGATTGGAGGAATTGTAGTTTCCATAGGAGTAGAAGAGGAGGAAGCTCGTCCTTGCACCAGATCCATAATATGTGGGGCTAGTAAAGCCAGTAAGGAACTGGCTGAACTAGGAACCCGAGGAGAAGTACTGCTGGTACCAGTCATTCGAGCAGCCTCACCAATGGGAGTAGATTCCGATGGAGTGCCTCCACCTGAAGCCCCTCCTGTAGCAGAAGTTGCTTCAAAAGAGAACTTCAAATCGTCGTCATCACCGGTTGGTAAACAAGCTAGAGCAGCTGAAGCAGGAGGAGCAACAGGGGTCTCGATAGCCATAATTGTTGATGGCGTGAATACCGCTGCCTGGGGAGCTGAAGGCGCACCAATGACGACCGGAAGGTAACTTCAGAGCAAACGGCCGGTGTTGGTGGCAGTAGGCTTGGAGAAGGGGGAGCTTCTCTTGCCATAGTCGCCACAGCCTCTGTCCTATCATCACTCCTGAGCTCATCAACTACAGAGTCGAAGTAGGAATAGAATGAGTGGCTGGCGTGAAATAATCTGCGCTGAACTCCTCCGCAGAACTACCAGGTCCGCCCACTGAGTCGATGGTGCCTGAATAGTCAACCAGCTCCTTGGACTCCACTCTGGTAGTCAAATGCATAGGTGAATGAAGCTTACTACCTGGATCTCAAAAGCAGACAAAAGTGTCACACATATATAAAAGAATAAAAAGTTAAAATATAAAGTTAAAGACCAGGATCATACCAGTAGATACAATTTCTATAGTTGGACTTGAGGGAGGAGCTGCGGCCGTCTCTAGAAACACACCCGTTTCGCTACCTTGAGGTTGTGTAGTAGTGTGTTTGGCAGATTCCACAGCCGACAGAATCGGGGCCTCAGTAGCACTCGAAGCTTCGGTCGGCATGCCTTCCTCTGCCGGTGCTGTTGGCAGAGTTGAAGCAAGATGGTCCGTGGAAAACTGGACCGCTACTTCCTCTAGAATCACCAGGGTCTGCCCAGCTAACTTCTTCTTCTTACGAGCTGGCTCGCCTCTAGTTAATCGACGGCGCTTTATGGTGGGGCTTCGTGGACGAGTGCTATCATCCCTGAGGGGTTGAGGGGCATCTCCAGCACCAGTGTTGTCATCGCCGCCAGCATTATTATCATCATCTGAATCGCCTGCGTCAGATGATTCGGCCGCTGTGTCAAGAAATTCATCCATTCCTTTTACTCTAACTTCTTGGCCCCTTTTCGACGAGAGTAGAAGGCCTCTATCTCCTTACAACAACTGTGATTGATGGAGAAATTTGGTACATCAGTGTTGGCAATACTGTACCATGTACAAAACTTAACGCCATGCTCAAGTCTGGCGATTTCTGGGGCAACGTGAAATCGGCTCTGGTGCCTCCAGCAATAAAATGGAACCAACCTCGCACTCCTGCATATAGGTTGCCCTCATACGCCAGCCCCTTATTCAGACTCCCTACATAGAGTTGCGTATACCCGAATTGACGACCAAAACGGCTTGGTGTATATGGCTCTATGTAGCACATGGTGTCTTAACGATACACTAAGTGTCCGGGACGAATATTCAGTAACCACCAAAATGCCCCCGAAGATAAGTTGGTGAAATTGTCCGCTCCCCAAATATGTTTAAATTTTGATCCATATTCTCCTCCAGGAAAGTGAAAGCAGCAGAAGATTTTGTAGTTTTGATGGTGACGGAGCATTTTACGGATTATTGACATATAGTTACTTTTCCACGTGGAGCGTTCATACATCTCCACGAAGAACAGTTTGTCAATTGGACAATAATCTGCAACACTCATCAGAGACGGGCAATGCATGACAAGCCAGGCCATTAAATACGTATAGGGCATCTCCACCGTGGGGTTCGGTGTCTTCACCATAGCGGTTTCTTTTACTGCTTTTCCCTTTGTAGCTTTTCCTTTTTTTTTCTCTGCTGGAATAAAGCTATTGCATGCTCGGAGCCCACTTTGGAGGTTGCTAACCATTGCCAGCAAAAGCCTGAATGGACGTCCGTAAGCCAATAGAATGGCAGGATAAACGACGTTCTTCACAATGGCCTCCTTGGACAGTGAAGTGATGACGCATCTCTTCAGCCACTGCATCAAAAAGCCAGCAAGTAAACCCCTATCAGATATGGGGAACTGGGCTTGGTAGTTGAAGCTTTGAAAGACCATGTCCGGGTTGAACCCTCCTTCGTTGGACTCGGTGGTGTAAGTGGTGGCTTCCAGATCTGAGATGCGCTGTTTGATCTGTTCAATGCTGACGGGCTTGAGTCCATGGACCATTGGCAGACACTCCTTTAAGTTTACAAAGGGATAGTCTGCCCACTTCTTATGGCCAATTCCTTGGTTTCTCACCCCAGCAAGATCGGTGCAGATGTGGTAATGGCACATCATTTCCCAATATGTCCCATATATGCGCTCGTCCCTCGCCTTTAGCATGATCAGCTCCTCAGCGGTAGGAATGTACTCTTCGTAGGGACTTCGCCTATTGATAAGCCCAAGACTTCATACATTTCGTGGAGAGCGAGTCCAAACTCACTCACTGGTGTGAAGAAAGTACCGGTCTCGGGGTTGTACATTTCCAAGAGACTAAAGAGATGATACGAACTCTGTGGTAAGTCAAACTAGACATTCCTGATGGCCTTGTATAGTCCAATCTCCTTCAAGGTCTGCTCATGAAAGTCCAGCACATACTTGATGATCCGGAACCACCACATGTTGCCCAAAGAATGAACCCATCCGGGCATCCTGAAATCTTTTGCAGGATATTGGCCACCCTTTGTCACAAATTCACTAAGGAATGTCATGGCATGGGTCGGGACCTCCCCAACTGGGTGCTCCTTCATAACTCTACCAGGAAGGAGCCCTGTGACACATCTGGTAGGACCATCTTGATAGGCCCAATTTGCGCCAAACTTGCCGGTCGCAACTCCGTCGTAGCCCAAGTTAGCTCCCAATCTAACTCACGATGGAAAGACAGCCTCTGTAGATATACCAGAGGATTGCTGCGTTCCATATCAAACAGGAACATCAGTAGGTCACTGGTTTAATAGAGCCATTTGTGCTCTCTTCCTCAAATAGAATCTCGTCTGAATGCTCCATGGCGTCACCAAAGAGGAATGCTGGCTTCTCCAATGCTTCTCGGTTCATTACTTCAAAGGGAGCATCGATGATGATCTCCCTTACAGTTATGGGGTTGTATCTAAGTAGGTTCTCCCTGTGCTCCCTTAAACCTGGCTTGTATGCAGGGAGATCGGTGATTAAGTGAAACTGGGTTGCTAGGTCTGCACCCCCAGCAAACCCGAAATGGTGCCTATGGGAGAGAGGATCCACCGAGTAGCCCACTGCAAAAAAAGAAACAGAGTTAGAGAGATGCTAAAGAAAAAATTGAAAAATATTCTAAGTATAGAAATGCAGGGCTATGACTAACTTTGTGCGGAGTTAATCAATAACTTTGCGTTGGAGTCAAAAATGAAAAGCTAAAAGGGTAACTTCGTGTTGAAGAATGCAAAACGCGAAGCTAATCTGTATCTCTGCGTCAGAAGCTAAAACGCGAAGCTAAATTAGTAAGCGTAGAAAATGCGATAGTCCGAAATAACTTCGCGTAATAGGCTAAAACACGAAAATAACGCGATAGCATCGCATAGAAGAAGACCAGAGGTCTCTTCTTCTCCAAGCCACTGGCTGGAGAACGGCGATGATTTCGTCAGCAAAGGGAGTGATTGGCCGGTTAAAACCGAGCCGAATCGCGTCTAAATTACATCAAAAGGCCCAAAATGGGAGATTCTAACCTTCAATAGGCGCAGCGTACACTGCACCGCCGCTGTGGCTACTGTCACAGCCGCTGCCGCCGCTGGTTGCGCCGGCCACCGATGGTGAGGAGGCGCGCTGTCGGCGAAAAATTCTGGAAAAACACAGCAGATCCACGAATTCAAGGACAGAAGCCCGCAACTCATCAGATCCGCAAATCTAAGAAACTGAGGTCCGCAAATCTAAGAAACTGAGGTCCGCGAATATAAGAAACTGAGGTCCGTGATTCTAAGAAACTGAGGTCCGCAATCGAGACGACAGAACAGGTTCGCGAATCTAAAGCTGAGATTCGCGACACTACCCATAGCTTTCGGGTGGGGGTTTAATACAAAGTCACCCGACCCGAACAGAAGAATTGCCACCTCGGATCATAGGAATAACTGTCAAACGAATGCAGCGGTGCTGCTTCGATCGTGGGAATAACCACCTAATGAATATAGCAGCACGTCTCAAGTAGTGGGAGCTAACGGTCGAGCAAAATATGGCGGGACGTTACTCCAAGCCTCCTATAAAAGGCGGGAGAACGAAAGAGACACTCCAGAGACAGACAGAGACAGACGTCTTCTCCCAGAAATTGCCCCTTGTGATCAAGAGAAAAGAGCTTTTTTTTTCTTTCCTTTAGCCAACTGAGAGATTGTACGGAGTGTCAACGGGGAGCAGGATCATCCTCCATAGCTACCTAGAAATCTAGTATTAAATAAAGAGGGAGAGCAATCTTTCTCATCTTCTGTAAACGGGAAACCATTCGATTGTAACCCTTTTATTGAAAAAGATTTCGATATAAAGAGCGTGCAACTTTCATGTTGAACAGAAGATTGGCGACTCCGCTGGGGACTACCATCACCTCCGGTGACTTGGTGGTAGCTCAATCCGACAATATTCCAGTTGGTAGTATGGTCGACTCGCTCACCATTTACGTCGACCAGGAAAGGTATGAAGAATTTCTTTCTTCAGGCTCCAAGAGCCCTACTTCGCTAAGGGGATATCATAAAATCTCCAAGGGGTCAATTCCCAAAAAGATGGCAATAGCTCAGTTAAGGGAATCAACGGACCAAGATAGTCCAAAATCTCCTTCCCTAACAACGGGCTCTCTGCCAGTTCCGGCAAAGACTCTTGATCTCTCAAGCAAAATGGACCAAAATCCCCGCTTCAACAAGGGAAAGCGACCACCGCCCGCTCCGCAAAGCTGTCATGCAGAGAAGGAGGTTCCTCCCACTAGTACAATGAAAAGAAATATGAGGAGAAGCAAAGCTCGTGCCCTTCATAGGAACGCACAACAAAAGGGAACCGCCAACTCATCTCGGTAGAAACCTACCATCCAAATATGGAAGCCTAAGGGCAAGGTTGGTCAAGATGCAGAGGGATTCACTCACATTTCCTACAGGAAGCAGAGTGAACCCATCAAAGTTTTTCATAGTCAACGCGGAGCATACATTCGCTTCCCAAGGGGAAAATTTGAAGAAGCTCGCAAACCTCAAACTCGCAGAAAGTGCATGCCTATCCGCGAGGCTGAAACTACACCGTCCCTGAAGTTATCTCTCACAAATGAGCCCATCACAAGGGACTCCAGTGCAAGAGATCTTAGGGAACTTCTAAACAGAAGAAGAGAAGAATCCCATGTATCTCAATGCCACTATGAACGACTGATCAATATAGTACTGTCTCACTGTCATTGTTCAACTCATGCCCGATCCTCGGTGTTTCGTCGATTGTCGTCTCCGTCAACATCGTCATCCCAATTGGAAAAAAGGAGACAACGCGGGCTCGAGTTTTCTGAGCCGGAATATTCCGCGATGACCTCCAACATGATAAGTGTTGGAGAAAAGAAGAAGAAAAAGAAGGCGAAGAAAGTCTCCAAAGAAGAAGCTTCTGATTCAGAGCTCTCTTCGAGTTCGAAAGACCCATCCAACGAAGAGCGAGGAGTTTTTCGGCACACTCGACTCAAAAGTGGGGTGACGATCCCTATGAATTATAGACAGATGGCGGGGATCTCATCCGATGAAGAAGAGATAGCCAAGTCTGTTATGGCTGAATCACAGACGTCTGATTCATTCTTAGAAGACTCCGTCTCTGCATATATGACCAGAACAATATCTCAGAAGAGCTCATGCGGGGAATGGAGGAGCAAGATAGGTATATCCAGCAATAGCAGAATGCCATCAGTGAGCTTAAAGATATGCTACACGTTCTGATGGAGTTAGAAAAAACTAAACTGAAGAATACAGGAAAGAAGACCGAAGAAGAAGGTCATGGTCCTCATAACAATCGAGAAGAGGAAGAACATCATAAAGATGATGACAACCGTTCCATGCACCAGGAGGGAAACGCAAATACTGTCTGGATGAAGAGCTTCCATAACCAACTGAATGCCCTCATGCATAAGGGCGACCTACAAGAACTGGGTGTAGTAAGGCCATATCCCATGGAGTGGGAAACGGTGTCGTTCCCAGAAAGCTACAAACCATTGAAGCTCAAATCTTTTGATGATAGAGGATCGCCAAACCAACACCTCTACTATTTTAAGTCGCAGATAGGGCATTTATCTTGAAATGACCCTATTATTACAAGAATATTTGTTAGTACCTTAACCGAGCTAGCTTTTGAATGGTTCCGGAGATTAGAACCGGGAACCATCAATTCCTGGAGTGACATGGAGAAAGCCTTTCTCACTAGATTCTATGAAGATGATATGGAGGTATCAATGCCGGCGCTTCTAGCTGCTAAGCAAAAGAAAGGAGAGTCAGCCCGGGACTTTATCAAAAGATTCCGGAACGATTCTCTCAGTTGCCCGCATGGAATGCCAGAAAAGACCCTGGTAGAAACCTGTCGACATAATTTATCGACCAAGGTTTTAGCCAGAATGGGGGCGGTGAAGTCCTCAACTTGGAAGGATCTCGCCCTACAAGTTGAAGAAGCTAAAGAAATTGTGCAAAGGCTTGAAGAAGAAGGAGGCGAGGAGAAACCGAAGTGAGGTGGTGATAACAGCTATACGTCCCGACCCTGAGGGTATAAGGGAAAGGAAACAATGGTCACTGATGCGCCACAACCCACGAAGACTCCCCCGAAACTTCCTCCTCAGACGCGAGTGCTACAAAAGCAATACTCCTTTAAGGATGACACACGAAGACTATCTTCAACCTCCTCATGAGTAAGAAGATACTGAAGTTGCCAGAGTCTAAACGTCCAGCGGAAGCTGGGAAAATCAATGATCCTAATTACTGTGTTTACCATAGGATCATTAACCACCCCACCCAAAACTGCTACATCCTTAAAAACAAAATTCAAGCCTTAGTGGACGCCAATGCCATCAAGCTTCAAGAGCACCAGAAGAAGGTGACTGCGAACATGGTGACCGTCAAGTTCGGTAAAGCGCCCCACTGGATAGAGTCAACAGTTCAAGATGGAGTGCAGCCCATCCATAAAGGCACGATGTAAGTTGTAAATTTTGATCCACACCAACAGTAAAAGAAAGGACTATTTCCCTTTGAAACTGATGGGGGGAGATACTATGGGTACATCCTGATCTCCTAAATGATGAATAATGGAG
The DNA here is from genome assembly GCA_036321105.1 of Dracaena cambodiana. Lineage (NCBI taxonomy): Eukaryota > Viridiplantae > Streptophyta > Magnoliopsida > Asparagales > Asparagaceae > Dracaena > Dracaena cambodiana. Next base: position 25,915,781 of record JAYEPQ010000007.1, read on the forward strand.
TTCCAGTTCGTCTAGGAAGAAGCGAAGAGAGAGAGTCTTCATCTCCAATGTCGTTTCCGTAATTTCCGAAGACGATTAAATCATTCCGGCTCTGACCGATTCGGAAAAAGAAGTCAAAAATTCCTTGGTCGCCGATGCAGACCCTCCCTCCACGGGGACTCGTTCGGGAAAAGATTACTTAAAGAATTACGGCCAAACAACGGGTTCTCAACCATCTCCAGAGAAAGTCAAGCAAAAGGAGCTGAAGTTTGACAAAGCTCTGAGGAAGAAGGGAAAAGAACTTGCGGAATCGCGAAAGTCATTTCAGTTCGACATCCTAGCACAGTTGGCCAATATCCCTGCAAGGATAAACTTGTACGAGCTCCTGAAGCTCTCCAAATCTACTAGGGAAGCTTTAAGAGAGGCTCTGCAAGATTCGGAAGCTTTCTTGGCGCAAATACCAAAGATGATCGAAGAAGGAGAGTCTCTTTGCATGACATATCAGCAGATCTCTGGCAAAAACATCCCTTGCGTCACCTTCTCTCCGGAAAATATGCAAGTCAGGAGTAATAAGCATCATCGCCCTTTGTATTACAAGGGATATATAGGATCCACGGAGATTGATCGGATTCAAGTTGATCCAGGCTCGGCCTTGAGCATCATGCCGCGAAGGATGCTACGATATCTTGGAGTGCCGGTAAGCAGATTAGCCGCAACCAACACTACTATCTTCGGGTTCAATGCTAACGGTAGTAGACCCCTGGGTAAAATAAAGCTCAAGTGTCAAATCGGCGACCCAAAAACGGAAGTCACGTGTTACGTGATAGATGCGGACACATCATACAATCTGTTATTGGGGAGACCCTGGATCCATAGTAATCTAATCGTGCCCTCCACGTTACACCAATGCATGAAGTATGTCGACGAAGACGCGAACGTGAAGACGCTCATTGCGGAAAAACCACCCTTCAAAGGAGTTGAAAACTAGTTTACTGACGCGTTACTGTATCAAGATGCGTTTGGCGTCGCAGATCGGCCCGTTCAGGATGACTCTGATAGTGGTGAAGAGGCTGATACAGAATCAAGATCCGAAGATTCAGAATCCGAGGATGTAATTTGGGATGGTGAGCCCATTGTGATAAGCCTCGAAGGCCTTGATGTAAATAATACCGCTCGCTCTGATGGTGAATGGGTAATAAATGAAAATTTGGAATTTACTTATTCTCCTGGCGTTGGTTCTGAGCCCTCAAGCACTAGCATAGATGCATTTAGCGACTGTGTAATTGAGATATATTTTCTGACTTCCTTCCAAGTACCTATCCGATCATCCTTATATGAATTAAGTGATGACGTTGAAAGTGCTGACCAAGTTATTTTTGAGGTTCCTCATAAAAACGGAACCCAAAAGGCCATAATATTTGGAAGAGTAAGTCACAAGAACAAAGAGAAATATTCAGATTCTGGGGAAGAACAGGAAAAATCCGAGTTCTTCCATTATGATGAAAATGCCCGTGGAATAATAAAGAGAATGGGATACAATCTGGCTGAAGGCAGGGGGTTGAATTTCGAAAAAGGAAGGAAAAAATCCTTCAACCTTTTGTCCCCGAAGGGAAGACATCAGACTATTACCAGAAAACTGGCAGGGGGTTGGGATGCATCGCCACTTCCGAGGCCTCCTCAAGTGACAAGATTGAGAAAAGACAGTACGATCATTCGTCAGAATCATCATGCTGGGATTCAGATGTCAGCACAGGTGTGATTTTCCATGAAGTATCAGCGAACATGGCTTCTGCGATCCAAGAAGACAAAGATTTGGAGGAAACCTCACCAGTAAGAGACGACCTTTGGGACAAGCATCTTAATATGGAGTGGGAGATTCAGTTTGAACAGCGGGAGCCCCCCACTGAAGATAAAGTGATTCAAATCAATATGGGAGATGAAAAGAATCCCAAACTCATATTTATAAGTGAGAACCTATCCTCGGAAGAAAGGAAGGAATTAATATCCCTCGTCCACGAATACATCGATATTTTCGCTTAGAGTTATGAGGAGATGCCAGGGTTGGATCCAAGCGTGGCGGTTCACAAATTGAAGATCCGACCAGAAGCTAAGCCAGTAAAGCAACTACAACGACGACTCCGCCCAGAGATCATGGAAGCTATAGAAACTGAAATCAAAAAGTTGATCGCGTCAGGCTTTATTCACGAGGAACAGCACCCTGATTGGGTCGCAAATATAATTCCCGTGACCAAGAAAAATGGAAAAATCTGAGTCTATATAGACTTTAGGGATTTGAATGAGGCTTACCCCAAAGACGAATTCTCATTACCCATCACTGATATTATGATAGATAATACTTGTGGGTATGAGCGCATGACGTTCATGGATGAATTTTCAGGATATAATCAAATAAAGATGTATCCCGATGATGAGAAGCATACGTCCTTAAGGACACCACTCGGAATATACTGCTATACAGTCATGTCCTTTGGCCTGAAGAACGCAGGTGCTACGTATCAACGCGCCATGAATGCAATTTTCCAAGAGGACGTCCGGAAAATAGTGGAGTGCTACGTAGATGACCTAGCAATTAAGAGCAGAAACAAAGAAGATCACTTGAAAGATTTGAAAACAGTGTTTGACCTCATGAGGAAGCACCAGCTCAAGATGAATCCAGCTAAGTCTTTCCTGGGGGTCTCCAGTGGGAAGTTCCTCTACTTTGTCGTAACTTCGAAAGGAATATATCTTGATCTAGATAAAGTCAAAGCTATCCAAGACATGCCACATCCCCGTAACCTTAAAGAGTTAAGAGAGTTGCAAGGCAGGCTGACGTACATTCGCAGATTTATATCAAATTTATCTAGTAAATATCAATCTTTCACTAGATTGATGAGGAAAGGAGTGTCGTTCGTCTGGGATGACGCATGCCAAAAGGCTTTTGAAGGGATCAAACAATATCTCACGAAGCCACCAGTGCTCGTGTCCCCAGTTTCGGGAAAGCCCTTCCAGTTATATGTAAGGGCTATGGACCATTCATTGGACGCTTTGCTAGCACAGAAGAATGAGTCAGGCCATGAGCAAACCATTTACTAGCTCAGCAGAATGATGATCGGGGCGGAACACTGGTATAATCCCATGGAAAAAGAATGTCTAGCGTTGGTGTTCGCAATACAGAAAATACGACACTACTTAGTTGGACAAACTATACACGTTGTATCGAGAGTTAACCCTTTAAGAATATTAATGACTAAACCAAGGTCATTAAATTCAAGACTATCCAATTGGGCTATTTTGCTATCACAATATGATATGCACTTCGTCCCACTGAAGTCTATCAAAAGACAGGCCGTGGCAGACTTCTTAGCCGAACATCCAGTCCCGGCATCCTCGAGGTTATATGAACAAATCCCAGGAGAGTTGGAGGAACGGGATTTAATTCCAGAAAAGGATGGTTCGAGAAGATCTTTCGAATCAAATACAGTTTCAAAACGTGTATGGCAACTCTTTTTTGATGGTGCCTCCCGAATAGGATCCAAAGGAAAGACGACAGCGGGGGTGGGAGTTGTTCTCGTCTCTCCACGCAACCACATCATTCCTCAAGTTTACTCATTGACAAGCTCGTGCTCCAACAACGTCGCGGAATACAACGCCCTCCTAATCGGCTTAAGAATAGCCAAACAACTGCAGGTCAAATATTTGGAAGCATATGGGGACTCTCAACTCGTTGTCAATCAAATAAAAGGGGAGTACAAAGTCAAACATGAAGACCTCCTGCCGTATTATCATGCGGTGATCAAGATCGCTAACGGTTTCACTGGTTTCTATATCAACCACATAAAGCGCCACCTCAATAGTTATGCGGACTCGCTAGCTTCCTTGGCTGCTACATAGCCTTGCCTAAGCATGCTAAAAGGCAAATTATGGTAAGCAGCAAGGAGTTGTTCTGCTCAAAGGGTGAGCTCAAAGAAGAAACGAAGAAGCCACAAGAAAACGAAGCTGACGCTTGCGCATCTAGCCTAGAGCCAAGGGATTGGCGTTTTCCTTAAATAGACTATGTCCTTTACAGGATATTACCCGAAAGTCCAAAAGAAGCCAAAGCCATTCAGAGAAGGGCTATCCGGTTTTACTACAACGCAGAGCTCCAGACGTTATACAGAAAATCCTATGACGGAGTTCTACTTCGCTATCTTTCCAACCGCGAAGCACAAAAGGTACTCGAAGAGGCTCATACTGGCATCTGCGGAGCACATCAGCCAGGATCAAAACTCTGAAATAGAATCCGAAGAATGGGTTATTATTAGCCTAAGATGATGATAGAAGCAGTCAACTACGCCAAGAAGTGTAGGGCCTGCCAAATACATGCAGACTTTATACATCAAGCTCCAGAATATCTCCACCCGACGGCTACATCATGGTCGTTTGAGAAATAGGGTATGGACATCATAGGGTCAATCTCTCCGCCATCAACGAGAGGGCACCAGTTCATTTTGGCCATAACTGATTACTTTTCAATGTGGACTGAGGCCATCTCCCTGACCGAAGTAAAATCGTCAGATGTTATCAAGTTCATCAAGCACCATGTGCTTTATCGCTTCGCGGTGCCTAGAAGAATAATTCATGACAACGGACCTCAATTTGTAAGTCAAGTGTATTCTAGATTCTGCAACAAATACAGGATCGAGGATGTGGCTTCATCGCCATACTACCTTGCAGCCAATGGTCTAGCAGAAGCCTTCAATAAGACCATTGTAAAACTTCTTAAGAAGTTTGTGTCATCCAATCAACGGGATTGGGACGAAAAGCTCGGAGAGTGTCTATGGGCATACCGAACTACAGTCCGAACTCCCACCAATGCCACGTCGTTCTCCTTGGTATATGGATCAGAAGCGGTCTTGCCTTTGGAGATCCAAATCCCTTCATTACGAGTCGCGCTAACAACAAGGATGATAGAAGAAGAAAAGCATCAGCAAAGGCTTCAAGAGTTAGAAGCCTTGGATGACAAATGCTTAGAAGCTCAACAGAGTATCGAGCTATACCAGGCGCGGATCTCCAGAACGTTTAACAAAAAGGCTAAACGAAGGACTTTTAAGAAAAGTGATCTGATCCTGTTAGTTAGAAGACCAATCATAACAAGCCAGAAGCCTAGGGGAAAGTTCCAGCCAAAGTGGGAGGGACCCTTCGTCATTGATACGGTTTACTCCAATGGGGCATATCGGTTGACAAAGCCTAATGGTGACAAGATCCTAATGCCAATCAACGGCAAGTTCTTGAAGAAATATTATCCTTCGCGAAATTGTAGAACACCAGTTACAATATGGCATGGGCAGTTCTATGCTAGTCACGAGCAAATAGTTTCTCTGTAATCAGAACTTCGTCGATGAAAGTTCTTGGTTCCGGACTAAAAAGCCTTTAGTTCGCGAATCAAATTTTCTTCATATCAAATTTGCCAAGTTAAATATTACCTCTCGCGAACCAGATTTTCTTCATATCAAATTTGCCAAGTTAAAAATTACCTCTGGCGAACTAGATTTTCTTTTTCTAAAATTTGTCAAGTTAAAAATTACCTCTGGCGAATCAGATTTTCTTCATATCAAATTTGCCAAGTTAAATATTACCTCTGGCGAATCAAATTTTCTTCATATCAAATTTGCCAAGTTAAAAATTACCTCTGGCGAATCAGATTCTCTTCATATCAAATTTGCCAAGTTAAGTATTACCTCTGGCGAACCAGATTTTCATCATATCAAATTTGCCAAGTTAAATATTACCTCTGGCGAACCAGATTTTCTTCATATCAAATTTGCCAAGTTAAAAATAACCTCTGGCAAATTAAATTTTCTTCATATCAAATTTGCCAAGTTAAATATTACCTCTAGCGAACCAGATTTTCTTCATATCAAATTTGCCAAGTTAAAAATTACCTCTGGGAAACCAGATTTTCTTCATATCAAATTTGCCAAGTTAAGTATTACCTCTGGCGAACCAGATTTTCTTCATATCAAATTTGCGAAGTTAAAAATTACCTCTCGCGAATCAAATTTTCTTCATATCAAATTTGCCAAGTTAAATATTACCTCTGGCGAACCAGATTTTCTTCATATCAAATTTTCCAAGTTAAAAATTACCTCTGGCGAATCAAATTTTCTTCATATCAAATTTGCCAAGTTAAATATTATCTCTGGCGAACCAGATTTTCTTCATATCAAATTTGCCAAGTTAAATATTACCTCTGGCGAACCAGATTTTCTTCATATCAAATTTGCCAAGTTAAAAATTACCTCTGGTGAACCAGATTTTCTTCATATCAAATTTTTCAAGTTAAATATTACCTCTGGCGAACCAGATTTTCTTCATATCAAATTTGCCAAGTTAAAAGTTACCTCTGGTGAATCAAATTTTCTTCATATCAAATTTGCCAAATTAAATATTACCTCTGGCGAACCGGATTTTTCTTCATATCAAATTTGCCAAGTTAAATATTACCTCTACCGAACCAGATTTTCTTTTTCTAAAATTTGCCAAGTTAAAAATTATCTCTAGCGAATCAGATTTTCCTTCCATCAAAATTTGCCAAGTCAATAACACATTTGGCGAATCAAGTTTATCAACAAGGAGTTCTTTCATTCATAATAGTTTTTGGTACTTAGAAAATTGTGATTCATTTCAAAATTATCAAGTTAATAGTTACCTCTGGTAATCAACATCAGAATCATCTTTCAGATACTCTCAGTTACATAGAAAGAAAAGAACTTCTTTATTCATCATCAGAGCAAAATTACGGAGAATTCTCTAAGCGCTATACAGCCAATGAGAGTAAATAAAAGTCACTAAAAGAAAAAAAAAAAAGAGGAAACTTGTTTCTGCATGGTTTAGATCAAAAAGCTTGCTTCTGCAGACCCTTCTTCTGGAATGACAGACTTGCTTCAGTAACCGCCTCTTTCGGCATGATTTAGATCAAAAAGTTTGCTCCCTGGCCTCCACTTCCAATTTGCTCTTGTAGCCTCCTTTTTTTTTTAGGATGGCTTAAAAAGCATAATCTTGTTTCTTCTTTCCGACCACAGTCAGGAACCTCCTGGTTGGTTCCCCCAGGGATGATGCCAGTGAATTGATTAGTTCAAAACTGGACATACCGAATGCAAACCCCAGCTATATAGCTGACGGGTTGCACAAATTCAAGGTCCTGGTCATTAGTACCCCAACCTTGTGGGATACTAGGAAAGAAGAAAAACAATACCCCAGACCCTAAATCTTTTCTCTCATGTAAGATACATGGACCTTCCAAACCCCTTGAGGCATTGGAAGCAATTATGAGCCCATCGGGTCTGGGCCATTGTCAAGGAGAATGACTACGGTTATCTTCTGCAGCCGAAACAAATCCTTATTAAAAGGGAAGAAAAAGAAGGAAGAGGAGGGTATGAATCAGAAGAAGAGGTATACCTTAATTAAGGAAAATGACTATGGTCAGAAAGACCTTGTCAGTGAGACACCCCGCTGGATTGATGCAGTTTGGAGGTCTTGTAATATGCCAACTCTTATCCATCACTTTGGTTGAAGAAGAAGAAAACATAGCTACACTGGTGGATCAACTACAAAAGAGAGAAAGAGAAGAGAGTCAAGAATAAATTTTCTCACGGCTAAATGATCCTTCATTGAAGAGAGCATGTGCCTTATATAGGAGAGCTACTAACTGTGACCTCCAGTTTAGAAGAGATAAGAACGAGATCTTCGGTCAAGATTTTCAGTTCAGATCTCAACAGAATTTATTATTGTTGCATAGGACGCTTAGATATCGCAATCCGAAGATCTCTTCATTAATAGAGGCATGCAATGATTGGAATTCCACGCCCAAACGGCTGCATCCCATGACTCGCAGAAGTCTCTACACATTCTAAAAAAAATCTCTACGGCCTATTCCGTGAATTTCTAGATGAAGCATCGCAGACTAGAATCCCAGAACCTGGGTCATGGGTCAGATATGGATTGTGTAAATTTGCAAACCTCTAAAGTTTATGTGGAAACAGATATACATATACTAGAGTTTTGTGATAGGCAAAAGATGGCAAGTTCGCTACAAGTCTTTGGAAGAACAGCTGCAAGAATGTACCTTAGAAAGCCAAAATCAAGTTCTCTAAAAAAAAAAAACAAAGGAACTATTACAAAGAGAATTAAAGCAGTATACACAAGAGTTCTACAACTCAATGGTTCAAGAGAATTTTTATTTTCTCCTCTGCGTCATCAATGTCTTGCTGAAGGATCTCATAAGTTTGAACAGTAGCTTGGCGATGCAACTCCTCGTCACTGGCGATAACATTCTGCGCTGTAGCAGCCTCCAGTGAATCCAATTCAGCTTGCATCGTCTGGAGATCCCTGGATATATTGTCTCTCTGACGCGACAAATTAGCGAGATTCCTCATTGACTCATTATGCTCCTTGGTGATCTTGGCTAGGAAAGCTTGGGCTTTGGCAATGGTCTCTTGAGTCCTAGTGATAGCTTGATCATGGCCCTTAACAATTGAAGCAGCGGCCTCCACTTGAAGAACTAGAGACTCGCGGTCTGATTGACCCTTTTCTAAAGAGGCCTTGCAAATATTTGCCCTCTCCCGAGTCTCCTTCTGGAACTTAAGCTGTTCCTCTTTCAGCTTCTGGAAAATAATTTCCACTGTCTCAGATCTATCAGCACTTCTAGCTTTCGACAGAGATTCAGCATGCCTTTGAAGCTGAGTTATCATAAGCCTAAAAGGAGCAGCTCTATCCTCTTCACCAATGCTAAAAATACCAGTTAGATAAATGTTGATAACATTGGCGATTGAAGCAAAAGGAACCCCCTTCAATATTTTATCGATACAGCGATCCAGAAAGTGAAGGAAAGTCTCCACTGTGTCCTTCAGCAAATCACTCTCCAGCATGTTAATCTCTGCATGAGAAGGAGTAATACTAGATGAGGCAGAAGCGAGTTGATCCGCAACAGGAGGAATGGCACCTCTAGAGATTTCCGCGGAGCTACCAATCACAGTCTCCTGAACTGCAGCAACAGTTGGAGTGGCTGTGGCCAAAACCGTAGATATAGCCGCTTCGGGAATCACTACTTCCGAAGTATCAATCGCAGAGGTAGTAACTTTGGTCGCTTCACCAGTTTCAGCTCTCGCGATGGTATTGTCTGGTGAAGTCACCTTCGCGCCCATGCACTCTAAGCCCGAAATCAAAACTGGAGCTAGCAAAAAGAAGAAAATTGATAGTTAAGTATTACAGTATCATTTGATAAAATAGCATGATTGCTGAAGAAAGGAGATGAAGACCTGAAGGTTGGACGCTGGATTCTCCAAGTCCGTACACCTCAGGACCAAATATTTCGGGCCCGTATACTTCGGCTCGAACCTCCTCGCTCAAAAAGGCATATTTACCATGATCTGAAGGAGGAGTAGAAGAGCAAAAACTGTTACTACTGGCGTCATCATCATCGCCCCATTCATCTTGATCTTCAGAAAGAGGTGCTACTTTTGGAGGATCTGATGCACTAGTTTCCTCGATGATTTGCACTTCATCATCTGCAGTGCCCTAAGCAACAAGAGTTACAGAATCCTCTTGTAAGGCCGAAGAAGCACTAACTTCAACGTCGGCCTGGCCAATAAGAGGAATAGAATCCTTTTGAATAATGGGAGCAGGGTCATTGCAAAGAACATGTCCTTGACTCCGATGCCTCTTAAAGGAACGGAGGGTTAAAGATGAGTCATCTTCATTCTCCTCGGGTTCCTCAACGAGGGACTCAGAAATCAGAAGGTACGTTGCAGTGCCAGTCCCAGATGGGGTGCTCTGCGAATCAATTCCCTGGGAAATGGTAGGCAAATCACTAAGGTGCCTAAGTCTCTTCCGCTTATGAGAAGATTTCTCGGGAGATGACTGCGATGGAAGAGAAGTCTTCCTCGACGTCGGGTCAGGAGAAGCATCAAGGGAGGCAGCTTGAACCGGTGCATCAGTGTCCTCTTCTCTTTGTTCCGACTCATTAGATGCGCTGTCCCCCCTGAAGTCCTCCATCCCTGCCACTTTCGTACTGTCGGCCTTCTTTTCTGGGCATACCAGGATCTGATCTCCCGCAGACCGGTATGGTGTATAATGAAATTCTGAGGAGCGGAGTTAGCATCTGCAAACCATTTACAGAAACAGAAACTCATACTCGAGTTCGGAGTTTTGAGCGGAAGATCAAATTTGGCTTGAGTTCCACCTGCAACGAAGTGAAACCAAGCTCGAGCTCCCTCAAGAACATTACCAACAAAGCTTAAATCTCTATTGGGATTACCAACGTAAAGCTTATCATACCCAAACTGTCGGGCAAAGCGACTCGGGTAGTAAGGTTCTATATAGCAGAGGTTTCCCAAACAAAGGACCAAGTGTCCTGGGCGGATGTTTATCAACCACCAGAAACATCCGAGGATAGGGAAGTAAATTTATCAACGCCAGCAGTGTCCGCGAATTCTTCCCCATACCCAGCATTCGGGAAGTATGGGAAACATCTAAACAACTCAAAAGTTGAGAAATGACGAAGCGGATCGCGGCCATGTAGCCGCCTTTCCATTGCGACCTCTCATAGTGCTGCACTTTGGGAGCACTTAAGTCAATCTTCGAGTCTGCAGGACTCATCAAAGTAGGGCAATATAGAACCAACCAAGCCATCAAATAAGTATAAGAGAGTTCTACACGTGGATTAGGAGTCTAGATGACAGGGTCTCCTTTCTTCCTCTGCTCCTTCTTTATATTGCAGAATTTATCGGATATTCTTCTCAATCCGCTTTGAATACTGCATACCATAGCGGCCAACAAACTTAGCCGCCTACCCAACGCCAGTAGAACGGCTGGGTATACGGCCCCAATGGGTATGTTTTCCTGCTAAAGAATAACACACTTTTTCAACCAAACCAGCAAATAACCCTCCAAGAAGGCAGGTTCAGATAAGGGTTGAAGTGCCTGATAATGAAAACTCTCAAAGGACGTCCCAACTTTGAAAACGTCTTCGTCAGCTTTGGCAACATAAGCATCTGTCCCGAAACTTGCAATTCTTCTCTCAACCTCCTTTTCAGAAACTAGAGGAAGGCAAATGAAGTTCGGATTACTCCTAGAAAAATTAGGCAGAAGATATTGCAGCCACTTCTTTGGCTTCAAACTACGGGTGCCGAATGTGTGGGTGCAGATATGATAATGGCAGAGTAATTCCCCGTAAGTATCATAAGCCAAAAGGTCCTGAGTTTTCAGCAGATGGAGTTCTTCTCCAGTAGGGACGTACTCTTCATACGGGACGTCTCCTATAGGCAAGCCCGAGATCTCATGCATCTCGTGGAGGGCGAAACCCAACTCACCTCGAGGGCAAAAGATTGTACAAGTATCAGGATTATACGATTCCAATAAAGTAAAGAAATGGAATCTGCTGGCGGGAATGCCGTGCTGAACAGCCCTGATGACGCGATACAGCCCCGCATGATGAAGCTGATCTCTAAATGATCGCAGAAAGAAGTCAGTCAAGACCGCCCACTCTCTTTTCGAAGAACAGTGAACCCATTCAGGGGGACGAAAGTCCTGAATAGGAAACTCTCCTTGTGCATTGGTAAAACGGTGCAGGAAAGTCTGCGCAATTATAGGAACCTCGCCCTTGGGGAGATCATGTTTAAGCAATCCCGACAGCAACTCACGAAAGCTCTTCTCAGTACCACGAGGAAAAGCACCTTGAGCATTGAAGCCCCCCAGCAAGATACCATCTTGTGGCCTGATTATGTGCCAATCCATTCGCTTGGGCACAGAAAGGGACTGAAAGAATAAGAATGGATAAGATCTCTCCATATTGGGGAGAAACAAGTGGCGACCTTCAACTTGGCGAAGCCACTTGTAATCGCCATCTTCCAAACCACTGTCGGGCATTGAAATATGATCCCCAAATAAAAAGACAGGTTTGAGCAATGGAGACCGATTATCTCCTTCGAAAGATACATTGGTCATCAGCTCTCGCAATGTTGAGCGAGAAGGGTGGAGAATCTTGTCTTCTCTCTCGTGGTTATCTGAGGCTATACAATGGGGAAAGACATGATCAAATCTGAACTCTTTATTCCCATCATAACCGTTAGAATATCCGAAATAATGATCCTTTAGCTAAGGATTCGAGGCGTAATCAACTGCAAAAGACATTCAAATTCAAGACAAAAAAAATGAGAAAGGGACTACCTTTCGACTTTTTACCTCCAATCAAGGGTTCCTGCCGAACCACTATCGAACTAGATGCTGCTTGAGGATCTTGACGACTACTGGCTGCGGCATCGAAAGAAGAAGCTTTCTTCGGCATCTTTTACAGAGGGAGAAAATCCTTCGCACAGAGAATCAGAAGCTATAGGAGCTTGAAGACGAGAAATCTGAGGAGTCCAAACGAAGAACTCAGATTTCAAATTTCTTGAGATAAGGGCAACCTCTCTCATAAAGTGGAGGTTATATAGCCGATGATTTGATGGCCGACATCTCTGGACAGACGTGATATCTCGCTTGAATCTCATGAATACCTTTTCATTTAATGCAGCTCAGAGAAACGTCTCAATTTTGACGCCGCAGAAGAACAACCGCCTGCCAGCCTTCCCGCAAAAGTTCGCGACCCTAATACAGAGTCGGTTTCTCCTCAAAAAGAGATCTTCGCGACCCTAATAAAGAGCTGCTTTCTTCTAAAAAAACGAAGGTTAACGACCTTAATATAGAGTCGCGCCCCTTCCAAAGATAGTTTGCGACCCTAATATAGAGTCGTTTGCCACTGTCAAAACGAAGGCCCGCGCCCCTAATACAGAGACGTGTTCCTTCCAAAGCGAGAGTTTGCGACCCTAATACAGAGTCGTTTTCTACTCAAAAATGAAGGCTCGCGACCTTAATGCAGAGTCGCGCCCATTCCGAAGATAATTTACGACCCTAATACAGAGTCGTCTTCTACTCGAAAATGAAGGCTCGCGCCCCTAATACAGAGTCACGCCCATTCCGAAGACAATTTACGACCCTAATACAGAACCGCTTTCTTCTCAAAAAGCGAGAGTTCGCGACCCTAATATAGAGTCATCTTCTACTCAAAAATGAAGGCTCGCAACCCTAATACAGAGTCGCTCCCCTTCCGAAGACAATTTACGACCCTAATACAGAGTCGTCTTCTACTCAATATGAAGAGTCGCGCCCCTAATACAGAGACGTATCCCTTCAAAAGCAAGAAGCAGTAGTGGCGCTAATACAAAGTCACAAATTTCAAACAAACGCAATGGAAGTTCTAATATAGAATATTATATCCAAAGTATTCCGAAACTCTTCAAAGAATCATGAGAGTTTTGGAAACTTTGGAGGGGGTTTTGTCGGCGAAAAATTCTGGAAAAGCAAAGCAGATCCACGAATTCAAGGACAGAAGCCCGCAACTCATCAGATTCGCGAATCTAAGAAACTGAGGTACGCGAATCTAAGAAACTGAGGTCCGCGAATCTAAGAAACTGAGGTCCGCGATCCAGACGACGGAACAGGTTCGCGAATCTAAAGCTGAGATTTGCGACACTACCCATAGCTTTTGGGTGGGGGTTTAATACAAAGTCACCCGACCCGAACAGAAGAATTGTCACCTCGGATCGTAGGAATAACTGCCAAACGAATGCAGCGGCGCTACTTCGATCGTGGGAATAACCACCTAACGAATATAGCGGCACTTCTCGAGTAGTGGGAGCTAACGGTCGAGCAAAATATGGCGGGACGTTACTCCAAGCCTCCTATAAAAGGCAGGAGAACGAAAGAGACTTTCGAGAGACAGACAGAGACAGACATCTTCTCCCAGAAATTACCCCTTGTGATCAAGAGAAAAAAGCTTTTTTTTCTTTCCTTTAGCCAACTGAGAGAGATTGTACGGAGTGTCAACGAAGAGCAGGATTGTCCTCCATAGCTACCTAGAAACCCAGTATTAAACAAAGAGGGAGAGCAATCTTCCTCATCTTCTGTAAACGGAAAACCGTTCGATTGTAACCCTTTTATTGAAAAAGATTTCGATATAAAGAGCGTGCAACTTTCATGGCAAACACGCGCGAGGTCGTGCTCTTATTTGGTGCCATTGCTCTTGAAAAAATTAACAAAAAATTGACGAAAATCAACGAAAAATCGATCGGTCACAAGGGTTTGGATCGCCGGAGCTCTTTGGTTCTTGAAAATTCTTCGAATGAGTGAAGAAGAGAAGACTCTATTTAAATGAAAAAATCTGCCCCTTGGTATTCGGGGCGAGAATCGGGGCAGTTTTTAGTAAAACGCGAGGCTATTAGCTTCGCATGTTGAATATAAATGCGAAGATAACTTGGTGATTATTAACTCCACGTTCAAATTTGAAAATCCAAAGTATTTCAAAATTTGCTAAATTCAAAGCCATTTTGAAAACTTTGGAGGGGATTCTGTTGGTAGTGAAAATTTCTAAGTAAAAAGGAGTTTTCCACATATAACACAGAGCTAGCTCCGTAGCTCCGCATTTTGGCTATTTTAGCCTTGCGTTTGAGTAAAACGCGGAGCTAATCCATAGCTCCGCGTTTTGATGATTTCAGCTCCGCTTTCTGATGATTTCAGCTCCGCGTTAATTCCGCGTAAGCAAATTTCATTAGAATTCTAAATTGATTGAGATTGAGATTTGGGCTTATCCAATACCCAAATTGAGTCCAATCAGAATTCATAATCAAGATATTTAAATCCAAATTAAAATATTTGATTAGAATCCTTGATGAACACAACTACTTTCCCATTCTATTCAATTGGAAACTCTCATATTGATTCAAGACTATAAATACCCTCTGGAGGAAGCCTTAGAGAATCTTTTTGCATCTTTAGAGAATTCGAGTTACGCGTAAGAGCCTTGAATTTGCGAAGACCAGTAGAGAAGATCTAAGGCCGGCCATCTTGTTTATCAAGAAAGAAGACTTCCACATCAAGATCGTCAAAATGAGCTACTCGACAGATCCCATCGCTGCATAGAGCCCACTTTTTATTGTAAAAAAGAGAGATAAATTATAAATCCTTTCGTTTGTTCTCTTTTGTTCACTTTCATTGTAATTAAGTTATTTCAATTGAAAGAAGTAAAAATTTTGCGACAAACAGCTTTTTAGATAGAGTTAACTGCTTTCTAGTATAAATAAGAGTCCTTTGTCTTAGAGGAGAATATAGGAAACCCTTAGTTTGTTTTTCAGATAATCCGATTCATACAAGAAGATGGCATGAAATCAGAGCTGGATTAGAAAATAAAATCTATAAAAAAGTTCAAAGAGAGCAAAACTACAAGATTAAGATACTGTAGAGAGTCAAAATATAATACAGTCAGAAGAATCAAAAGTACAAGACGAGAGACTCATGCAGGAGAAAACTCAAAAAATTTTCCTCATGTTTGTGCAGCTAATTGGCGGCACAAAGAGGGGCCCACAGGGTGAATTTTTTCGGTGACTTTGACATAATTTTGTAGTTTTTCAGTTGTATAAAAATTAGGGTTTGATTTTCGAAACCTATTTATTGGTCGTATCGTTATATTCTAGGATTTTATGTAGTAGATAAATCATAGAAGAATTAGCATATAGTTTGTACTTTAATTTTTCATTAATAAAATTAGGGTTTTGCTGAAAAGGTGACGACCACAATACCGTGCTCCAGAGATACGCAATTGCTTTTAAGTTTGTATTTACTTTTTAGATAGAGTTAATTGTTTTCTAGTATAGATTTATTTACTTTCTAGATTAGATTTATTTGCTTTCATGAATAAAAATAGGATTTTGTTAACTAGAACTATGAATAGCTAATTTAGATTAACTCTAGGATGTCGATGAAACTAGACTTCACCATGTGATTGCTCTCTAGTATTTTCTTCTTAAATAAAATAATAAAGATATGATTTTTCAATGAAAAGATTAAAATACAAGAACTCGTAGATTAATACTTTAATAGATTATACTTGAGTTAAGTTTGTTGATAATCTATACTTAGTTTGGGTTTGGAGTTGATGATTTTCATCTTCTTCATAGAATTATCTTATGATTTAGTTTGTTTTTATGAAAAGTTATATTTTTGATGCATTATACTTGCACACCACTTAATAACTCATACTTAGAACACTTGAAGTAAAAAATTAAACTAAAAGATCACTTTTTTATTATAGAAGAAGATAATAAAAGTAAACATATGGTTAGAAACTAGTGGATTCTAGATCCCAGGCTAATTAGAATAACTCTCAACTTCAATTTAGAAACTCTTAGTTAATCCGTTAGACTATAGAATTAGGAAGAATCGTAAAACACCAAAGATCTCTGTGGGACGACCTATAAAACTCTACAACTGACATTGTATATTTGCAGTAAATTATCACATCACGAGGCTATACTAGCTTAAAATGTGAGTCTAATCCTGCAAGTTATGGGGCTAAGTTTGCATTCTGAATGTGCAACAATAAATAAATTTGTATCAGGCATGCATCTCGAGAGCGTTTAACAAGAAAGTCAAACGAATAATTTTTAAAGAAGGAGATTTGGTTTTATCTGTCAGAAGACCAATGATCATTACCCACAAGACTAGAGGGAAATTAGAACCCAAATGGGAAGGATCTTTTGTAGTAAAAATTGTTTACTCAAATGGAGCCTATCACCTGATCAATCAAGATGGCGATAGGATGCTGCAATACTACATCTAGCCACCTTCTAAAAAAAAGAGGGGAAGGGAAGGCTAATGAATCAACCGCCCAATAATGTCAAAAGCAACGGGAAGAAAAATCAAAAATTTCTCGTTAACCCTATCATAGTGGGGGTAAGAGTATAAAACTGATCGCTCAATACCAAAATGGTAAAGAGAAGAGGGAACGTTTGGCATTTAAACCCAAACAAAACTCTCGATAACTTATCATGCTGAGGGGAATAGCATGGCTAGCCTAACGCAAATGGCGATTGGTAAAGGCACATCAAATCCGTTCATACCTAGGGGGTTGCTAAAAATCCCATGACAAGTTTGTCATAATGTCATCCTATAAGGATGTTCATAACACAATGCTTCAAAAACAAAGAGGAGAGAAATTCAAATTCTCGACAACTCCTCGTTCTGAGGCAAAAGTATGAATCACACAATACTTCAAAGGCAAAGGGGAAAGGAATGCAAATCCTCGATAACTATTCATGCTGAGGTAAAAGCATGAACTAACTAATGCTTCAAAGGCAAAGGGAAGAATGAACATTTGGCATCTAAGCCCAAACAAAATTTTCGACAACTGATCATGCTGAGGGAAATAGCATGGCCAACCTAACGCAAACGGCGATTGGTAAAGGCATATCAAATCCATTAATAGCTGGAGATTTGCTAAAAATCTCGTGAATCTATCACGTTAAGCTCTTACCTCTGACAACGAAACTCAAACTATCTTACCTCAATACAAACAAACATGTCACGTTAAGCTCTTATCTCTGACAGCGAGATTCAAATCATCTCATGACAAAAGCAAATAAGCCTGTCATGTTAAGATCTTACCTCTGACAGCGAAATTTAAATCATCACACATTGCAATAAATAATTTCTTTCGTGATCATAATCCGATCACTAGCTCTGTCTGTCACCGAGACAAGTCTTGGCATGTGCAATTAGGCGCCTCTGTCAAAACCGATAATCCTAACCTGATTATCTTGGCATGTGCAATTAAGCACCTCCGCCAAACCCCAGGCATGTGCCATTAGACACCCATGCCGAGCCCTCATGGGTACGTTTAATAGTACACCTCTGTCCATGGTTCTTCAATCCCAATTTGAGAATAATTAACGGCTCTACCTGTCAGCCACGAGTCATTGGCTCTGCCTGTTAGCCAGGCAAGTCACACCCTTAATTCAAAAATAATTATCGGCTTTATTTGTTAGTTAGGTGAGTCATCAACCCTGTTTGGCAACCCAAACAAGTCGCATCAAAGTCAAAATGCTCTGCTTGTTGAAATACTTCCGCACCCTTAGCAAGTTCCATCTCCATGAACTCATCCACCCATTTCAAAAGAAATATCCAAAGTATTCAAAATTTTGCTAAAACAAATAGAGAGATAAAACTTTAAAAAATTTGAAAAGGGTCTTGTAGAACGATAAAAATAATCTAAGTTCGAATCTAAAATCCGAGTTTGAATCCGAAATCCGAAATCCGAATCCGAGTCCAAATACGAATTCGAATCCGAATTCAAATAATAATAATAATAATTATTATTATTATTATTTAATTTTAAAAAATAAATTAAATTTAGGGTTAGCCTCGTACCCATGCGAGGCTCGATGCGAGGCTCAGGAACAAACGAGAAAATAAAAAAATAATTAAAAATAATAATAATAAAAGGGATCCTCACACCCACGTGAGGCTCAAGCTCGCGTGGATGCAAGGCTCTCAACAAAACAAAATTTAAAAAAAAAATTGAGGCGGCTCTTGGCCTCGCGTGGATGCGAGGCTCAGGAGAAGCAAAGAAACAAAAACAAAAACAAGAGAAGAAAAGGAAGAAAAAAATTTAAAAAATAAATAAATAATTGAGGCTTAGCCTCGCACCCACGCGAGGATGCGAGGCTAAGCAAGAGAAAAAAAATTGAGTGCGAGGCCGGCCAGGTTAGCCACGGGCGCCCGTTTGCCCCGCTCGGCCCCCGTTTCGTGCGGTGAACTCTCGACTTCGTGCACATAATATATTTTGGTCCAGTCTCCAATTATTTTGCAATTTCTAATACTATCCAAATTTTAATTAGAATCAAATTGATTTTTGGATGAAAAACTTTAAAATTAATTTCATTAGAGTTTGATAATCCTACAAATTCTAATTAGACCCAAATTCTAATTAGAGTTTAATTGATTTTTGAATGCAGAATTCTAAATTAATTTAATTTGAGTTTAATAATTTTGCAAATTCTAATCAGAGTCTAATTAATTTTTTGGGTTCAGAAACATGACCCGATACGACGAATCAGAATCAAAAGAAATCAAGAAAAGATTTGAATATCTCATCGAGATTACAAAAAGGATCCTGATTCTATCTACAAGAAAACCGGAGCTCGATTCTATCTACAAAGAAACTTGCTCAACAACTTGGAGCCTATAAATACCACTCAAGATAGCTCAAAAGGGGGCTCTTGGCAAATCAATCTACACGCGAGAGCCTCAGAGCCTTGCAACCGAAAAAGAGAAGACCTTTGGCCAGATCTCTCTCTCGTGTAAGAAGTTCGTGATTCCTCCAAGAACAGAAGAGAAGAAGAACGAGCTCGCCTCCAACCATCGACGTCGAATCGTCAACGGAAAAAAGACCAATCCCCATAACTGTCTCGAATCTCATGATCTTCTGATTAAAAGAGAGTGACGTGTTTTATAAGGCCTTTATGTCT
Source organism: Dracaena cambodiana (assembly GCA_036321105.1). Classification (NCBI taxonomy): domain Eukaryota; kingdom Viridiplantae; phylum Streptophyta; class Magnoliopsida; order Asparagales; family Asparagaceae; genus Dracaena; species Dracaena cambodiana. Next base: position 25,935,136 of record JAYEPQ010000007.1, read on the forward strand.
ATTTTTATTTCTTTTCATTGTAATCGAAAAAAGAGAAATTTTTTATAATCTGTAACTTTTCTCAATTCAATAGCAATGGAAAGAAAATACAACCCTATTTTTGCGGAAAACACTATCTCCAAATCTAGTATTATTACCTTTATTCATGTTGTTGTTATTAGTGCTCATATTATGAAGTGATTAGTGGATTAAAAGTATTTGTGGAACATAGTACAATTGAACGAGTCTACAGTTAGAAGTTTTCCTCCAACTGGTCATGCAAATGCAAAATCACTCAAATTAATGATGTAGGAACCGTAATCTCTACAAAGTATAATAGAAAGTATTGATTTTTAGTAACGACACCAAAAACTTGACTGTGATTTAAATCATATATTTCTAAGTGTAAGAGATTGGTAAGTAGTAAAAAGATGGTAATCCAACATTGTTCTCTCGAGAATCTTTTTTATTATTGTATTGGACTCTAAAGAAATAAATTACGGAGTAAAAGAATGAATTTTTAATTGACTAAAACTAAATATGGAAAGATTTTTAATTATCTAAAGAAAATTATCGGTTAGACAAGTTAGTTTGGTTTTATGAAAGTCATGAACTTTGATGAGTTATACTTGCATGATACTTGATAATTCATTCTTATGGTGATTGAATATAAAAGTTAAATTAAAACGATCTTCTTTTTTATATAATCGTAATTGTTTATATTAAAAAGATTGGAGGAAGATAATATAAAGAATGCTTGATTGTGAACTAGTGGATTTGATGTTCTAGGCTAACTCTAGAAAAACTAAAAAAAATCCATCTATAACATATTAGTTAAATTTCTTGGATAATACAAAAAAATGAGATTGCAAAATACCTTAGATCCATATTGGAACGACCTATTTGCACTACAACTATACTGTGCGCTTACAGTAAATTTATCATATCAGTTATTTCGAGGTCAAAAGCCATCTCTTGAGCCCGACTTAGCACAGGACCTGATTCTGAGCCAAATCTTTGAGTAAGGTTCTTGATGATCTCAGTTGATCAAAATTAACGACAATTTGAAATTGCAAGATATTTTTCATGTAGCCCATTGCATTAATTTTGAGCACATTCTTTCGAAACTCAATTATTTTGTTACTTCCATGATTCCCATAAATCCAAGGGACAGAGGGATAGCTATATTTAATTTAAAAATTAGGCGGAAGCTGCTTTTCTTTTTGAAAAATGATAAATTAACTGGCTAAAGTAGAAAAAAATAAGTATATTCTCTACCACTAAGATTCTTTTATATATATATATATATTTATTTATTTATTTATTTATTTTCTTGTCAAACTCACAAGTATATATATTTGATTTTTTTATTGGACTCAAAATTCACTCGGGTCCTAGATTCAACGATACGGCTAAACTGGTGTAACACCAGTGGGTGAGTAACCAGGAAAAACAACATAGAGTTAGAAAAAGGGGACAACTGTATAACAAGGTTTGGGCAAGAAGACTCAGGCCTATGTTGTCGGGTAGAGTGGGCCATTTGATGAGTAATTTATTTATAAAGATATCACAGCCGCTCAATCTCTCGTCTCTTGAGATTACAGGCTAAAGAATCTTTCGACTAGTCTAGATCGACATCACAATGCAGAGGATCATCTGGAGTTAGTGAATTATAATTCCGTCATCCGATTTTGCACTATATGATTAGCTCAGAGCTTGAAGAGTTTGTTTCATAGAATTAATCCTAAAAGTCGGCAAACTTGTGCAGTATTGCTCCTTTGCCTTTTGTGAATCTCGGTTATAGAAGTCCATTTTGGATTCCTCGTCTGATATATTTGTCACAATGGTCAAGTAGCTCATACAGAAAAGTTGGCTTTCATTTCCAAGGGAGTGTCTAAATCTGACATGGACAACGTTAGAAAAATAGTCCTTAGTTTGAAGCCTTACATCATTTAAGTCCATAAGTTACTCGTCTCGCACTTGTTCTATGTCAAAGGGGGAGGCGATGCTTTTCTACGTGATCTTACTTGCGACGAATTGTTACATGAACTTATAGCACAACTAGATAATGTAGTAGATATATCCAACGGGGAGCCCGTTGTTCTAACTTCTCACCCATTCGTCTGGGATTATGAAGAAAGCCCGGTACATGATCCCATCAGGGGTGCCATAGTGCTTCATAACATTGTTGTAACAGGTGATATAATCAGTTGGTGCCATTGGCCCATCATATTTCTTGTCCAAATTTGGTTGCTTGAACTTGAACTCCCAATACATAATAGAGTGGGGGGATGGCTTATTCTCCTCGAACGCGGAGTTTACTTCCATAGGGGCCGTTCTCCATCTTGTTTAGGTTGACTTAATTTTACCTTCATCTTGACGGCTCTTGGTAGATTGTGGTTGTTTTGACTCAAACTTTAGACTATAGAATATTAATCTGTCACTCGTGGACACCTATAGGCCTAAATGGCTCCCCACTAGTTGTCCGGCTTCTTCTCCAATATCATAAATCGGGTGATTGACTAATGCCTCAGTGAGTTTGGCGATCACCTTGGTGACCTCAAGGAAATCGGCCCAGGATCGATTGATATTAATTTTATAGTTGATGCGTGAAACTTGAAATTGCTCCATCTTCCTGAGAGGTGGAATTTGGCAACTTCTCTGGCCTTTTGATTAGGTGTTTACCATATTAGATATATTGTTTTCCATAGACAATGCTAAATAATGGACTCAAAATTCACTTAGGTTTGAGTTGGACTGATATGAGCAAATAGATTTAACATCAATAGGGGAGTAACTCGAGAAAAAAAAAACATAGAAAGATATAGAGAAAAGAGAGGCATATAATGATGCATAGCCAAGACGAACTCAAGCCTACATCCTCAAGTTGGAGTTGGCCATTTGACTAGTATTTTATTTATAAAGATTTTTTCAATCACTCAGTCTCTTTTACCTCCTGAACTGTCAAGTTTTAAATGTCTCCGTCTTTGTCACAGAGCAGTAGATTGTTGGGAGTTAAAGAATTATTGTTCTCTCATTCAATAGAAGAGAAATATTTATGGCAGAAGACTCCCTCATGGATTGAGATTTACAAGGATTCTATGATTAGGAGTTACCATTGTAACACCCCATTTCCTTTCTAAAATATTTTTGTATTTCTTTGTACAATATCTTATGTTTATTTAATTTGAACTATATTATCTAAATAATTAATGTGATAGTAATACATATATTATTTTTTAATAAATCTTATCTTTAAATATCTTGCAATCTTAATTTATTTGAAATACTAGTTAATTTGATAATAATAAATTTAATTAGGTTGAATTCAATTAGGTTTTAAACTTATCCTATCTAACTTTATCCTAACCTATATATAAAAATAAAAATAAATAAATTGAACAATAGCCAGTGTTGAAAGATCCTTCCACTATACCAAAACTCCGAAGTTGTAGTGAGACCCTTCCACTGCACCAAAAGTTCAAAGTTGTAGTGAGAGTTGAGGAAAATTATTTTATATTTTACAGCCAAAACAAAAAAGAAAAAGAAAAAACAATTCTTTCTCTGTTCTGCCGCAAGGCAGAAGAGAGAAGGAAAAAACAGTAAAGAAAAAAAGAGAAGATGAAAAAAGAAGAAGAAAAAGAAAAATAAGAGAGAAAAAAAAGGAGAAACGAAAGGAAGGAGATCAGAATCATTGCGGTCGATTGTTAAAGTGGTGGTCTTCTAAGATTCTAACCCACCTTTCTTTTATTTTATTTATTTGTCAAATTCACAACAACCCAAGAGCCCGCAGTATTAAATGGTATAGTTATTTGTTTATTTCCATATACACTGGTTGAGTTTTTATTAACATAATAAAATAATTTACAATCCAAATATACTGAACTTACAAAAACTCAACCAGTATATTGCTATACCAGTGTATATGGAAATAAACAAATGAAGGCAATAGTGTTCCCTTCATTTGTTATATTGTTAGATTTAGCTGATTCGTTTTCAATACATCATCAAACACTACCTGCATCTCGGGATGCGGGACATTACAGTTGGATATAGTTCTTACCTTAATTTAATAGATGATCCTAAAAACTTGGAAGATAACCACTTTGAAAATCAACCGAAATGACTCTGCTTCTCCCTCTCTTCTCTTGTTTTTTTCTCCCCTCTTTTTCTCCTTTTTTTTTGTCTTCTCCTTCTTCTTCTTCTTCTTTTTCTTCTCTTCTACTATTTTTTCTTTAATGCTTTTTTTCTTCTCTCTTATGTGTTGTGGCTGAACAGAGAGATTTTTTTTTTCTTATTTTTTTCTTTCATGGCTGTTGTTCAGTTTTTATTTTTATTTATATATTTAGATGGGTTAAAGTTAGATAGGGTGAGTTTATAAACTAATTGAAACCAAACTTATTGAATTTGTTATTATCAAATTAACTAGTATTTTAAATAAACCTAAATTGTAAGATAGATAAAGATAAGAATTATTAAACAATAAAATTATCATTACTATATCATTACTTATTTAGATAATGCACTCAAAAATAACTAAGCATAAAAACACTATATAGAAAAATACAAAAATATTATAAAGGTGAAATAGGGTGTTACAATCTACAAACCCTAACAGAAATCTCAAAATTTAGCTTAAACAAGAAACAGTGAAAGAATAAGATGGTAGATATAATTAACAAGAAATGATGCATCATAGAGAAAGGCCTAGAGCCTTCGCAGCACACTCTTATGTCAAAAACTAGGCTGAAAAGATATATTCTCTCAAGAAAAACACAAGGTACTTCGGACAAGACAAGGATTTAAAGGAGTAATGGAATAAATAAATTATGGGATCAAGTAAGAGAACAAGAACAAAAATAGATTGATATATGCATATGTGAATAGGTGTAGTAATCTAAATCGAGGTCAAAGCTAAACTTATGCTTTGATATCAACTGTAATGTCCCACATCCCGAGATATAGGTAGCATTTGACAATGTATAGAAAAGAAATACATCAAGCCTAAAAGTATAATAAATAAAGGAAATATTATTGCCACATGGTCATAAACACATATACATTGAAAGAATAACATTAAAACAAATGAACGATTTATTCCGATAAAAGAATAATTAAATCAAAGAATATGAAAGGATCCAAATAAGTAATACATTTTATTACAGCATAACATTTATTAAAACAAAGAATACAAATAAATATCATTGTCTATTTTGCTAGAAGAACAAAAATAGATAAAAAAAAAAAAGAAGAGCATATAAAAACTCTCGCAGCGTAAACACATATTGATTATCTGCTAACTCCTTTAGATATGATTCTAATTGTGGTAAGTTCTTTCTCAGTAATATGCAAATTAATAGTGTCAGGATATGCCAAATGCCAAACCAAGATCATTTCAATGGTCTTGCAAGTACTAAAAGAGGAGAGAGATAATAATATACAGGCATACTAAGTATGGTGTATATATACTAATGAACAAAAATAAATAGAATAGATAATATATGAGAGTATCATGAAATTATATCTTGTAAACTGTGAACCATAGATTTAATTGTACTTGTCATGAAAATAATAATGATCAACTGATAGTAAATGCATACTATTAATCACTATGAACAAATATAGTAAAAAGGCAATACACATGTAATAGAATAGGATGTATTGAATTTATCTTTATTGTAAATTAATTTGGAACTGTTAGGGGGAAAGGCTACCGTATATACTCTGTACAATGCCCCCAGGATTCTTAGTATTGTTCCAGGATTCTTAGTATTGTTCCAGGATTCTTAGTAAAGTACTTAAGAAAAACACAATGGACAAATTTTTATGCTCCCAGACCTGAAGCTCTATATATAATATGACACCGATCCAGTATTTACCCGAGAACCTTGTAGATTAGCTCCCTAAATTTTGGTTGTGCAACATAAGAATAAACCTCCCAAAATATGCATTAAATTTCCTCCTTTTTACTTCCCCTTTACCCTTAAAAATAAAAATGTTTTAAGTAAATACCAAAATCACTCTAATATTAAAATGACAATAGAAAAAGTACACGCATACAATGGTTTTCGTTATAATTCAGTAAGGGTGTGTTTGTTTTCATGGAAGTAAAGTTGAATTAGTGGAAATAAGGTCACTTCAACTATTTTAATTGTTTGTTTTTATAGAAAAAGTTGAAAGCTACTTCTTATTTGGTGAGGTGATATATATATGATACCATATTTCTAAAGTTTTCTTCATTACACTTTTATGTTGGAAAAGCTCTAAGAAGCAAGAGAACAAGGCAAAAAATATTCTTTTTTATTTGCATGCCATCATTATCATTCAAAAGTTGTACTTTTACCTATAACAAATAAATAAAATAATATAACTAATGCTTAATTTAATTAACAAAATAATACTCCCTTCACCATCTAATACATTTTATTTTTCAAACATTAAAGAACAAATACAAGAAGAGAACTCATCTTTTACTTCATTTTCGTAAGTTACTTTTCAATTTCTTTCTTATTTCTATTACTTCTAGCGAGCCAAGCATACCCTAAATGCCTCAAAATGTAAATTTGCACAAAAAATTAAATGAGATATTAAGAATTTAAAGTAGAAGACTTATTAGAATATCTTTGGCATACGTTTAAACACAAAAAGCAAATTAGGTACATAAACTACACACACATGTGTGTGTGGATATATATATATGTGTGTGTACCCGTTACATAGAATAATATTTCTTAATAAGAAGAAAGAAAGTATGAATAAGACAAATGCTATAATATTGGTATAAGAAGAATGAGATGGGAAGGTGTAATAATTTTCAAGATATTTGGAAACAAACATATAAAATGCAAAATGAAGATTATAATATTTAGAAACTATATTTTTTTTTTTCTTCTTACGTATAATAATATAAATTAGTATTGTTATTGTTATGTTCTCGTAGAAAATTATATGAATGCACTGGATAGTTGGACTTAAACATTACCAATATGAAAATAAAGTTTACCTCAATATCTAAAACTTTTACTTTTTTATTATTTTCTTAATTATTATTTTATTATTATTTTATTATGTTTTCTCCTTCATCCTTTCTAAAGCACAGAGAAAGGGAAAGTTTTTCTTAAATTCATGCTTTTTTCTTTTATTCGTTTCTATGTTACAAGTAACTGTATAAGAAAAAAAAAAGAAAAGAAAGGGCGGAAGCTTATCTACTTATTTATTTATTTATGTATTTATTTACTTTTTTTTTTTTTTTTGGCTCAACATGGTAAGAATATTTTCAAAAATTATTTTTTTCTTTTATTTTTTCCTCATGCTACTTAATACAGAGAATTGCTAAGGAGTTATTTTTCTTTATATTTTATAAGTTCAGTCTATTTGGATCGTAAATTATTTTGTTATGTTAAAAAAAAGCACAACCAATGCACTTGGAAATAAATATATAACTATCACATTTAATGTTTGGCGTAGGGTTGTTGCGAATTTGACATGTAAATGAAATAAAAAAAAAAAAAGGTAAGTTAAAATCCAGTACTGGTCTTTATCCTTAATTTAAGTTTAATACACATGAAAAAAAGATGCATGGAGTTATATTACACTTTTTTTGTGATCAAATGAAATACAAAATAGATTAAAAATGAACAAAAGATGAGGATGGAGATAATACTTTACTTAATTTTACAGATGGCCCTAAAAACTTGGAAGACTACAACTTTGAAAACCGACCTCAATGATAATGACCTCCTTCTTCACCCTTGCGCTTCTCTCTTTTTCTTTTTTTTTTTCTTTTTTTTTTTTGTTTTTCTTTATTTTTTTTTCTTTTTCTTCTTCCTCTCTTTTTTCTTTATTATTTTTTTTTCTTTTCTCTTCTGCCTTGTAAACAGAGAGAATTTTTTTTTCATATTTTTCTTAGCTGTGTTTCAGTTTATTTGTTTTTACTTATATATTTAGGCTGGGATAAAATTAGATAGTATAAATTTAACAACTAAATAAAATATAAACTAATTAAATTTGTTATTATCAAGCTAAGTAGTATTTTGGATAAACTCAAATTGTAAGATAGATAAAGATAGATTTATTAAATAATAATATTATCATTAATATCATATTAATTATTTGGATAATATATCTAAAAACAATAAAAATAAAAATATTGCATAGAAAAATACAAAAATGTTGCAGAAATGGAAATGGGATGTTACAATCTTGTAGGGAGATAGGTGGTGTCTATATTGATATCCATTTGGTAACAGTTTGACCAAACGAGTGTTTAATGAATCTTCATAGGATGGAAAAGTCAGAGTAAACCTAATTTCTTTGTAAAGATAATCTGAAGTTTGCGCTATAGAGATTACCGATCTTAAGGCTTATTTGGCTTCTTATCTAGGCCTTATAGAAGGAAAAACTTTGATTCAATAAAATTCAAAATGGATCACCACCATGAGTTAAATTTGAAATTTCTCACAAATTGGAGAGAGATGATAACATTAATGGTAAGACTTCATTGTTATTATGATTAGTATATATATTGATCAAATTTCAAATAAAAATTTTAAATCTAAACTAGTACAATAATTTTCAAGCAAAAAGTGATGTCAACGATGGCAACAGTCTATTTCTCGTTGCAATGCTGAGAAAGAGAGCCAAATCATGATCCCTCCGTGAGTAGCACGCGATCAGCCGCACTTTGCAGTCTCCACACTCCACAGTTTAACGTGTCAATCCATGTAAATTAAACACAGGACCCCTCCCTGAAGCCACGTCATGACCGTGTACTCGATAACTTACCTGTTTTCTGTTGTAGCATGTTCAGTCGATCAAACACTCAGGCGTGAGCCTTGTGCTCGATTCCGCCGATGCCAGGCTGCTCCGACATAATCCTAACGGTAGCATGGATGGTCGGTTCCGCAGTGGCAAGGCCCCTGACAGTGGCACTCTCCGTAATTACCTCTAAACTTCTGGGGCCTTTCAAATCAACGTTACGAGTAAATCTATATATGTGGAACCAGTACCGAAGTGTATTTCACCTCACACAGGCAGCCAAGCTAGGTAGCTACACAAGCATGGAAGAACAGAGGAGGAGGAAGAGACGAGAAGAAAAGATCCTCGAGACCGCCATAGCTGCTGCCTGGGCAGCCTTGCTCGTGTCTGGGCTCAACAAAATCTTACCATATATCCCCATGAAATGCCCCTCTCCTCTTCTGTTCTTGCTTCTCAATATCATCATAGCATCAATAGTCATAATATCGACAACTCAACAAAACCACTCCGCTAGTCATTCCCACCGTCGGAGCATTGCACACAGAAGGATAGAGCAGCGGAAAGGGAACAGAGTGAGTTCGAAAATAGAGGATAAATGGAGTGGGGATGATGATCAAGAAGAGGAAGGTGGTGATGCTGAGGAGCTTAATGCGCGGGCAGAAGCTTTTATTACGGCCTTCCGGCACCAGCTTTGGGTGGATTCATTTGGATCAAAAGGAATAAATGATACTTATCTTGTTTATTGTACTGATTCTTTTTCTTCACGTTAAAATGGTAGTGTAGGAATGGGTGTTCTTGCTAGATCTAATAAGAATTGCTATATTTTTATGGAGATTTTGTATCTAAATCGGGTGATAAAACGCATTCCAACCCGTTTTTTGGGCATACTTCGATTTAACTTCGCATTTTTGTTTCTGAGAATTTTACTACTTTGACTTTGTTTCCTTCGATATTTTTTAAAGGGGAGTTTCTAGATGGGCACAGCATATTTCCTAGTGAGCCCACTTAAAAGATCGTTTTATTTACCACTTTGCCATTATTTTTTATGGTAAAAAATACCCTGCCTTCATTTTGGTCAGAAATCTGAAAGACTGATCCGGGCTAACCAGCCCGGATGAAGCCTCCCCATCCGGACTAGCAGCCCCGGACAGAGAGCATAGGTCCGGGCTGGTTAGCCCGGATGAGGGATGAGAGATAAAATAAATTAAATTTTCATGTCATAACATGTGCATCTGGTGTAGTGGTATCATATTGCCCTCCTATGGAATTGACTAGAGTTCGATTCCTTGTATGCACAATTTTTTACTCTTTTTTTTCACCTTGTTATGTTGAATTAGTCTCACTGCCTTGTAAATTTCCTTTTTCTCTCAAAGATAGAGAGAGAGTGAAATTGAGAAGATGAAGATGAAGATGAAGATGAAGAAGATGAAGAAGATGATGAAGAAGATGAAGAAGACAAGAAGAAGATGAAGATGAAGATGAAGAAGATGAAGAAGAAAAGAAGAAGATGAAGATGAAGATGAAAATGAAGAAGAAGATGAAGATGAAGATGAAGAAGAAGAAGAAGAAGAAGAAGATGAAGAAGAAAAGAAGAAGAAGAAGAAGAAGAAGAAGCAGAAGCAGTAGCAGCAGCAGAAAGAGAAAGAGAGGGGTATGTTAGGAATTTTAGTGTGCTTAATAGGAAATTTCTCTCTTTTTATAAAAGAGAGGGTGTGCCCACTAGGAAAAGTGGGCTCACTAGGAAAAAAACCGTGCCCATCTAGAAGTTCCCTTTTAAAGCCGTTTAGCATTTTTTTTTTTTATTGATGTACATAGATTACAGATCGTATCTTTTTTTATCTCTTTGAGATTACAAGGTTTTGACTCTACTGATGCCGCGTGAGTCAAAGATGGAGATACTTGTAGCATTCTTTAATATGTTTAGAAAGTATATAAGGGGTTGTTGTTAGGAAGCTCTCTCCGGCTTGGCTACTTCGACATTCATACTTAGGCCAATTGCCATCGGGCTTTTTAATGGGCTCGGCCCATATCGACTTGATTGTTTTATACGTAAACATTACACCTTAATCAAGCACATTGGACTGGGGAGTGTTCTAACGCGCTTCCTTCAAAGAGATATTGAGATGAGAATGCGAAAAAACGGTAAGAAAGTAAGAGAAGTAACCTACAGAAGAGTCTTATCAGTGAAATGAAGCGCTTTATCAGTGAACATGCACAAACCAGTACACGAGGCCAAAATAAAAATGTAGACCAGAAACTACAAATAGTCACAGGTCCATAAGATAGGACTAAAAGATACCGAGAACGTGTGTCCATACAAGTACATAGCATATCCACTTAGAATTAGTAAAAAGTTAATATATTACAATGGGTTAATTACAGGTAGACCCCTGTAGTATTGAGCATGTGTCACTTTAACACCCTTGAAGTTTGAAATTCTCAAAAAATCCCCTGGACTTAGTTATTTTCACTCTCCTTGTTTATTAAAGTGCATTTTTATCACTCAAATTCCTATTCTACCATTGTCTCTCCCTTTAATAAGTGTGCTGGTTAAAAGGAGAGATGAGAGTAGAATAGGAATTTGAGAGATAAGAGTGCACTTTATTAAAAAAAGAGAGTGAAAATAACTAAGTTCAGGAGATTTTTTGAGAGTTTCAAATTTCAGGGATGTTAAGTGACACATCCCCAATACTACAGGGGTCTAACTGTAATTAACCTATTACAAAACATAAGAAGGTAGTACATCATTTGAGAAATGTATAAGGACGACAAGGTCACGAGGTGGACAATACGTTAGTCACTCTCCACCTCCTCGTCGATCGCAGTCCCGGTCCATAGAAGCTATAGTAATATGGCCCTCCGAGATGGCGCACTACTTAATGGGTGAAGGGGCATCTGGCTGAACGCTTCGACTGAGTACCCATCGCCCTGGAGCTGTCAGCCTCTCGCTCCTCGATAACTCTTGGCTATTAGTCAACCGATCCTTAGGTCTCTGCCTTAGTCTTTCGCATGGTCTGAATGCTAGCTTGTGCTTCCATTCACAAAAGTGAGCTGGCTAGAAATCTAGTGCAACCCCAACCAAGCCATGTCCCTATAATATTCTGATGACATCTGATATATATATATATATATATATATATATATATATATATATATATATATATATATATATATATATATATATATATATATATATATATATATATATATATATATATATATATATTATTATCTAGGTACGTACCAAATAATCCTTGTTATAATCAATCCATACCCATGGATTCATGACCTTCATGTTGTTGTTCATCGTTTACGATTTTAAATATCAACAAGAAATTTCTTATTAGGTAGGTAGAGTGCAACGTTCCTAGTTTCCTATTTTCTGTATTAGTTTATCTCATCAATATCGATTCGTACTATTTGATTGCTACACTCGGGATATCAATATCAAGGAGTACTAAATAGATTGACTTACATTTTTTTACTTTAATTCCCAATTGAGAGCTTTTCAAAGCAAGAATCCATTTTCTCTTTTTTAGGTTTTCTGTGTTTATTTTATGATTTTCTGGATTGGTCAATTTCTGGGCCAGTACCATTTATTATGTTTATTTTCAATCAAAATCTTATTTTTCTACGTCTTAATTCTATCCCCTGAAACCTTCTTTGACTTTTAGTGATAAAATTTGAACCAATGATAATGTTGTAAACATTGAAAAGTGGAAGGGTATTTAGTTCAAAGTTTTAGCGAACTTCGGCAGCATGCTTAACCACTTAAATCTACTCAAAAATTTCTGAAATTTTTATTGAAGTTCCAACTCTTTATCTCTTCATTCATCGAAAGACCATGACCATATTGTTGGGTTTGTATCTCGCATCCGTTGAGTATCCAGATGTGATCAAGAACTACAAGGAGTTCCAGTTGGATCTGGGTTAGAAGACCAGAGTTTTAATTGGATTAGAATACCAATTAGATGTTAATAATGCTATTCTAATGGGATTAGGATAGGACACTATATATATTTATCTCTACAATCTCGATGAGGGGATTCGATCCCCAACAAATAGTATCAGAGCCGGAGTTATGGATCTTGAATCGAGATTGCGAGATAGTGGATCTGATGTCGAGTCGACAAGGAGGTTGGCAGAGGCATCAAGGTAAAATACAATAAGAAGAAGAGAAAAAAAAAAACTAGATACAATCGGTGATGTTCACAACTGGAGGCTCTAGCAATATGCACCAAAAGGAGTGGTTGATAACTGAGATGGATTCTGAGACACAGATCGACGACTATAGTTGATCGGAGAGTGGATCGAAGAATTGGTGTCCGATTAAGATGATCCACGAGTCGAATCCTATGTTTTTCAGCATTCCGGATGCAGTGGTGGATTCGGATTGGGCAAAATCTACTGTTTAGAGCAAATTTTGTGCAGACCAGCAGTGATCGACAATGATCGCGGGATCGATATTGATCGAGATGATCCATATTCGATGGTTGGTTGATTGTACGATGATGAGGTACGTCATGGTACTTCATGTTGATGGATATGGTTACTTCGTGACATGTTGAATCACATGGTAATGTATAATCGTCTATGTCTCTAGAGTTGGTCATAATTTTTGGATCAAGGTGGAGTACGGTGTATCGATCACTTTTCTGTGATGCACAATATGATAAGTGATTGTGAGTACTCAGGAGGTCCATGTGTTTTGACCGAGGCGGAGTACAGTGTAGCGATTATGAGCGCTTGGTGAAAAGCGTGGTGTAGTAATCGTGAGTGTTCAGGATAGTATGGTTTAGTGATCATGAATGCTCGGAAGAGAGCATGGTTTAGTGATCATGAATGCTCAAGTATAGAGGCGGTGATGATTATATAATTTGTTCCCAGTCGGTGGAGCATGGTGATCGTGCGGTGGATGTCTGCGAAGTGGATGACGAGAACAACGGAGTTTCTCCAAGATGCATGGCTCATCGGATACGAGCCAAGGTGGAGATTGTTGGACTTGTGTCTCGCATTCGTTGAGTATCCAGATGTGATCAAGAACTACAAGGAGTCCTAGTTGGACTTGGGTTAGAAGACCAGAGTTTTAATTGGATTGAAACACCAATTAGATGGTGATAGTGTTATTCTAATGGGATTAGGATATGAACACTATATATATCTCTTGTATGTGATACGAGAGAGTAGAGTGCAATTAGAGAGTAATTGGCTGAGAGATATGATTCTATTATTATGAGAGATGCGAGAGGTAGAGAGATACTTGGATCTCTTCTTGTAACCTTTTTTTTTTCTCATAATGGATATTTCTCTTGTTGTTCCCGTGGACGTAGGTCGAACTTGGTCGGCCGAACCACGTTAATTCTTGTGTTTTTTTGTGTTGTATTGTTTTCTTTATCTCTACGATTTCGATGCCCAAAGTTGCAAAGGCAAACTTGCTTGTAGTCTCATACTCCGAGCTCGCTGTAGATACGGCAGTCTATCTGATCAACAGGAGTCCAGCTAGTGCTTTAGATGGAGGAATTCCAGAGGAGGTGTGGTCTGGTAAGACTGTGAATTATTCATTCTTAAAAGTGTTTGGTTGTATAGCATATGCACATGTGGATCATGAGATGAGAAAGAAGCTTGATTCTAAATCTCAGAAGTGTGCATTCATTGGATACGGTGGCGACGAATATGGTTATCGCTTATGGGTTTATGAGCATAACAAGGTAATTCGTAGCAGAGATGTAGTATTTAATGAGGGCTGTATGTATAAAGACCGAATGGAAAGTAAGAATGATAATGCAGTGGAGAAACAGCACTTGGAGTTTGATGAGCCATAGGATGGGATGGATCCCATGGATAAAAGAAATGAAGAAATACCTACATCTGAAGGAGAAGAAATGGTTACACCTGAGAATACACAAGCTTCAGATGAGACCGAACAGGAAAGAGAGCCATTGACTGAAATAGATGGTTCCCGTACTTCATCAGAGAGTGTTCCCACTTTGAGGAGGAGCACGAGGATAAGGAAGTCAAGCCAAAAACTTTGTCTTCCATTATATCATATTTTGTATACTGATGCAGGTGAACCAGAGAGTTACCAAGAGGCTATGCAGGATAAACTTCATCTTAAGTGGGAGCAAGCCATGCGTGATGAGATGTCTTCTTTGGAGGAGAATCACACATGGGAATTAGTGAAGCGATCGGAAAAGAAGAAAGTATTGCATAACAAGTGGGTATACATAGTAAAACATGAGGCAGGAGGGACACAAAGGTTCAAGGCTAGACTTGTGGTGAAGGGATACGGTCAGAGAAAAGGTATTGACTTCAATGAATTTGCACCTGTTGTCAAGATGACTTCTATCAGAACAATACTAAGTATTGTGGCTGTGAAAGGATTATATTTAGAGCAGCTCGATGTGAAGACTGCTTTCCTTCATGGTGATTTGGAGGAGGAAATATACATGGAACAGCCGGAGCGATATGAAGTTAAAGGAAAAGAGAATTGGGTATGTCGACTGAAAAGGAGCTTGTATGGGTTGAAACAAGCGCCGAGGCAATGGTACTTGAAGTTCGACAAGTTTATGTTGGATTCGGATTTTGTCAGAAGCAATTCAGATCATTGTATATATCTACAAAAGTTTAAGGATGGTAACTTTATTATACTTACTTTGTATGTAGATGATATGCTTGTGGCAGGTACATGCATGAAGAAAATCAATGATCTGAAAAGGAAGTTGGCAGGGAGATTCTCTATGAAAGACATGGGTGAGACTAAACAATTTCTTGGGATGCAAATTACCCGAGATAAAAAAAATAAGAAATTGTGGTTATCTCAGGAGGGATACATCAAGAAGGTGTTGGAGAGATTCAACATGGAGAATGCAAAATCGATAACTACAGCTCTTGGTGGACAGTTCAGACTGTCAAAAGATCAATGTGCTAACACAGATGAGGAGAAGAGACACATGAAGAATGTGCCTTATTCATCGGCCGTTGGCAGTCTCATGTATGCAATGGTGAGTACAAGACCAGATATTGCACATGCAGTGGGAGTAGTGAGTAGATTCATGAAGAACCCTGGAAAAGAACATTGGCAAGCGGTGAAGTGGATTTTCAGGTATTTGAAAGGTACTTCAAAGTATTGTTTGTGTTTTGGGGGTGATAACATTGATGTGCAATGTTTTGTGGATTCGAACCATGCGGGTGATAGAGACAATGGCAGGAGCACCACAGGTTATGTCTTTACTGTAGGAGGAACAGCGGTAAGCTGGGTTTCTAGACTACAATCACTTGTTGCTTTATCTTTGACAGAAGCTGAGTATGTTGCAGCTGCAGAAGCAAGTAAGGAGTTTATTTGGTTGCAGCGATTGATGAGTGAGTTGGATTTTGATGGAGTGGATTGCAGGTTATTCAGTGACAGTCAGAGTGCAATTCATCTTGCTAAAAACTCGGCGTATCATTCACGGACTAAACATATTCACTTGAGATATCACTTCATTAGATTCTTGTTAGAGGATGGCCAATTGAAGTTGGAGAAGATTGAGGGTAGTAAGAATCCTGCAGATATATTGACAAAGCCGGTTGATGGGAAAAAGTTGAGCTATTGCTCAACTTTGGTGCATTTGTATTGAATGATGAAATTGGGACTTTAAACGATCGAGGTAAAAACTTTGGACACTAGGATTATAATGTATAGAGATTACATTTTTAGCAATAGGTCTCCAAGTGGGAGATTGTTGCTAATGGAGCCCATTGCCGTAGCGGATTTCGGTCTACCAAAACGGGTCCAAAACCGGCCCAAACCCATTATGATATAATACATATATGGGTTGTGGTGCTAGGGTTTGGTGTAGCAAAAAAAAAAGGTTACAAGAAGAGATCCAAGTATCTCTCTACCTCTCGCATCTCTCATAATAATAGAATCATATCTCTCAGCCAATTACTCTCTAATTGCACTCTACTCTCTCGTATCACATACAAGAGATATATATAGTGTTCATATTTTAATCCCATTAGAATAGCACTATCACCATCTAATTGGTGTTCCAATCCAATTAAAACTCTGGTCTTCTAACCCAAGTCAAACTGGGACTCCTTATAGTTCTTGATCACATCTAGATACTCAACGGATGTGAGACACAAACCCAACACATATTTCCATTCTATTTTTCTGTAAAGAGTTGCCAATTAATCGACCTGAAAAATCTTAGAAAATTCACCGTAAATCTAATTGAGTCGATCCGTTAAGATTCCTCCATCAATTCATATCAAAAATTTCTCCAATACCTCAAGACTCTCTCTCCAACACTCCACCATCAATTCAAGTTTATTTTTTGGTAATTCCAATTCATATTTGATCGATTTAGATTCACAAAATCCTATTGAGGCAAGAAATTTCATACACACTTGCTTATCTTTAGATTTCTTCACATTGATTGACTAGGGGCGACATTCATGTTGATAAGATAAATTAAAATTTTTCATTAATCCTTAAGTTTAAATTGTGAATATTATTTCAGTTTATGTGTTTATGCTAGAATCTTAGTATCTCACCATGTTTGTTGCAAAATGAGTAGCATACATGCATTTGTAAATCCACAAATTATCACATGAATTCTTAGTTCACATTACTCTACATATTCCATATTGCATTTATTATGGATTTATTGTATGTAGAATAATTTTCATATAACAAGCATATCAGATGCCCTGTGTTAGTCAATTTCTACAGTTTGTATACAAATTAACAATCATATTTTTTCCATGTAATATCCATTTGGGTTATTCTAGAATCCTTTAGAAAAATAATTCATTGAACTATAACTTTATTTTTTTAAATCAACTTCTAATTCAGCCATTTTTCCATTCAAAAATTTTCTAAAAGTTTTGACAATCTGTTGTACTACATTGGACAGGTCGGCAGCATGATAGATTTAGTAAAATGATCATAAGTTCCACTTTGACTCATTTTATATTTGGTAGAAAGAAAATGTACTTATTATAACTTGTATTTAGAAGTCATTTTTTGATTCAATCTTAATCTCCGTCAAAATTGCCTAGAAGTTTCGGTTTCACAATATCACGTCTTGTTAGTTTTTAGCCGCATATGCTTATAAAACTACTGCATCTCCTTTCCTAGAGCTCGGTTTCATACATTGAGGATTCATTGAATGGAGGATCCCCAGCACTACAACGTTCTTTCATATTAATTTTGCAACTTCGGACTTTATTCATTGTAAAATTGGAGTAGAATTCTGTATTTGGACATCACTAGAAACTCAACAACATATGCCTTGTCCTATGCAATGTAGAAAAACAACAGAAATAGAAGAAGATTTTTTTTTTAGAAGAGGGCTTGAAACTTCCTCTTGATTATTTCATCTATATATAGAGAGTACAAAACTCACGCCTCTAACCGTATAAAGCGGATCACTAATTCAAATAACAAACTGAACTAATCTTCTTATCTAAAAACGCTGAGGCAATGCAACAAGATTATCCAACAATCACTCCCTAATCTTGTTGCTCTTTCTTGACTTCAATCAACCCAATCTTCTTGCGCATCTCCAGGAACTTGATGCACCCGAGAGGCTTCGTTAGGATGTCGGCAAGCTGATCATCCGAGCTAATGTACTCAACCGCAATCTTCCCTCCTTCAACACACTCCCTAATGAAATGATAGCGGGTATCGATGTGCTTGCTTCGATCATGGAAAACAGGGTTCTTGCATAAGGATATAGCTGATTTGTTGTCCACTCTGAGTGTGATGCTGCTGGGCTCCTTCTTTGTTAAATCACCGAATAGGCGCCCTAGCCAAATTCCTTGGCATGCCGCCGTTGTGGCAGCAATGTACTCCGCCTCACAGGACGACAGTACCACCACCTTCTGCTTCTGAGATTGCCAGCTGATAAGGCTCTTCCCGAGCAGATACAGCACACCCGTTGTACTTTTGCGGTCATCTACATCTCCTGCCATGTCGCTGTCGCTATACCCGATCAAGTGTGGCCCTTCTTCTCTCCTCCTTTCATAGTAGCAGCCCATATTGTGAGTACCACAGATGTACCGCAGAATATGTTTCACGGCTGCTAGGTGCTCAATGGTTGGAGCCTCCAAAAAACGACTTACGTACCCTACCGAGTAGGCAATGTCCGGTCGCGTATGCACCAGGTATCTCAGGCTCCCCACGACACTTCTACAGAACGTGGCATCAGTAGGAGGACTGGTGCTCTCCTTGCTCAACTTGAGCCTTGCTTCCATGGGAACTTGGCACGGGTTGCAGCCGTCCATGCCACACTTCTCCAGAATCTTTAGTGCATAGGCTGACTGGTTCAGAGTGATACCATCGTCGGTCTGTTGCACCTCTATGCCCAGGTAGTAGCTCAACAAACCCAGGTCGCTCATGCTGAACAATTTCTTCATCTCCTCCTTGAACTTGCTGATTTCTTGCGGATGTGGTCCTGTGATAATAAGATCATCAACGTACACACTCACAAGCAAACTTGATGAGCCAATACCTCTTTTGTACACAACATGCTCCGATGGACACCTCTCAAACCCGAGTGACATAAGACTGCTGTCAAACTTCGAGTTCCATGCTCTAGGCGCTTGGCGCAGGCCATAGAGCGCTTTCTTGAGCTTCAACACCTTCTGCTCATTGTCCTCGTCCACGAAACCGAACGGCTGGGTTATGTAGACCTCCTCTTCAAGATCACCGTTGAGAAATGCCGATTTGATATCCATGTGATGTACTTCCCAACCTTTATGTGCTGCCAATGCTATGAGCAGCCGCACCATTTCGAGACGAGCAACCGGAGCAAACACTTCCTCAAAATCCAAGCCCTGCCGTTGCACGTACCCTTTGGCGATGAGCTGTGCCTTGTGCTTCACCACAGCACCATGCGAGTCCTTCTTGATCTTGTAGACCCATTTTAGGCCTATGGGTCGACACCCGCTCGGCAGATAGGTGAGATGCCGAGTCTCATTTTCCTCGATGGATTTTATCTCCTCTTGCATCGCCTGCCGCCAACACTTGTGCTTTGCGGCTTCTACAAAATTCCCAGGTTCTTCGGCCGCCATGAGACACAGCCCGTTGTACTCGTGCTCATCCTCGGATGTGTTCCGGTAGATGTTTGTCAATGTGCGGTACCGCGGCACTGCACCGTCCGAGGTGGGCGAAGCATTGCTTGGCGGTGTTGCAAATTCCACGCCACCGGGTGCAGCTGGGGTTGCCATCGGTGTGGGCACGCTTGGAGAAAACGTCAGCGGCCCGTTGTCAGGTGCGCGACTCGGCGAAGCAGGTACCGACATTTCGCCACTCCCATGTGCCGGCATGTCGTCACGACCATCATCTGTGACAGAACGGAAAGTATACTCTACGGTGAATATCTCACTAGGAGAAGTCCTCTCCTCGTCACCCCCTGACGCACCCCACTCCCATTTTGCCTCCTCGTCGAACACGACGTCCCGGGTCACATGTACCCTTCTGCCGACCGGATCATACATCCGATAGGCTTTGGAGCCGGACTCGTAGCCAATGAGCACCATGGGCGTGCTTCTGTCGTCCAGCTTCTTTACGTTTGGCTTCACCACCTTCACGTGTCCAACACATCCAAATGTACGAAAGTAGTGTACGTTCGGACGTCTCCCGTACCACGCCTCGTAAGGCGTCTTGCCGTCGACGCTGCGGGTTGGCGCGCGGTTGAGGATATGTACTTCCGTTGTGACAGCCTCACCCCCAAACCTTCCTGGCATCCCCTTGGACTTGAGCAGGCTCCTGGCCATTGCGACCACCGTCTGGTTTCGCCGCTCAATGACACCGTTCTGCTGCGGCGAGTATGGCGCTGTGAGGAAGCACTTGATGCCACGGTCTACACAGTAATTGCCGAACTCTGCGGACGTGAACTCGCCGCCGCGATCGGTGCGGAGGGCCCTCAACTTGCGGCCAGCTTCTAGCTCAACTCCCGCCTGGAACTGCTTGATGGCTGCCGCTGCCTTGTCCTTGGACTCAAAGAGTGTTAGCCACATGTAGCGGCTGAGATCATCCACCAAGAGCAGGAAATACTTCTTGCCTCCTGGTGTGGCCGGCGTGATAGGCCTGCACAAGTCGCCGTGTACCAGGTCCAGCACGTTCTCCGTGCGATAGTTCGCCTCCTGCAGGAACGGGGTCCGCCGTTGCTTGCCCACAAGGCAGCCATCACAGATTTGGTCCACCTGATCAATCTGTGGCAGCCCACGAATCATGCCATGTTGCGCCAGCCTACGGAGGGCCTGAAAATTCAGGTGTCCATAGCGCGTGCCACCGCCACGCATTTTCACTGCACCTTGCCGCCAAGCACACAGGCTGTGATAAAACAAGGTTAAGCACATACAAGCGGTTCTTGGTCCTTTTTACCTTGGCAAGCAGCTGCCGTTGCCAGTCGCGGATCCACAACATACCGTTCTCGATGAGTGTCTGGTAGCCGTGTTCATCGAGCTGCCCAAGACTCACTATGTTGCTGCAGAGCCTTGGGATGTAGTAGACGTCCGTCAGCGCACGGTGCTTGCCGTTGTGACAAGTGAAAAGCACCGTTCCGCGTCCACAAATGTCGATGACGGAGCCATCTCCAAACTTCACCGAGCCCTTTATGTTGGAGTCCAGCTCGGCAAAGCTCGCCTTGCACCCGGACATGTGGTTGCTAGCCCCGGTGTCCAAGTACCAGATGTCGTCGTGGTACTCTTTCTCCCGGCCACGGTGCACTCGCGCGTGAACCTCATTGAGCATGATGTCAACGGTCGGGGCTTCCGTGAGCGCGTAGACCTGCGTCATCAGCAACGTGGGCTCATCGTCCTGAGCCTGCGTAAGATTCACCTGCTCCTTGCGCTCTTACCGCGGCTTGCGGCACTCTCTTACGTAGTGCCCGAGAATGCCGCAGTTGAAGCACTTGACCTTCATCCGGTCGAACTTCTTCTTCTCCTCACCTTGCTTTTCATTACGGTTCTCCTCTCCAGGCCCAGTGCCGCGGCTGCGTCCAGAACCGCGCCCCTGGCCGCGCCCAGCTCCTTTGCCGCGCCCCTTTGACGCGTTCGATGATGAACTCTCACCGGACTGCTTCCAGCGAGCCTTCCACTCCTCCTTCGTGAGTAGAAGATGTTCATCGTCCTTGCCACCGGCACCATGAATCCTTTCCTCGAAAGTCTTGAGGCGACCAATCGCCTCCTCCAATGTCATCGTCGTCAGATCGGCAAACTGCTCGATCGACGTGACAATGGGTAGGAATTTGTTGGGGACGGCGATCAAGAACTTCCTGACGGCGGTGCTTTCTTCGATCTTGCCGCCGAGCCCGGCGGACTTGCTGACTATGGCTGTCAGCCTCCCGGCAAAGTCATCTATCATCTCCGCTTCTTTCATGCGGAGGGTTTCAAACTCACTCTTTAGAGTTTGGAGCTTCGCCTGCTTCACTCGATCAGTACCCATGTACTTTGTCTTGAGCGTCTCCCAAGCCTCCTTTGCCGTCTCCTTCTCCGCTATGAGAAGAAGGTTTTCCTCGGGGATAGCTTCATAGATGGCGGCGAGTGCCATCTTGTCCTTCCTTGTCTCCACGTCAGTCCCGAGCTGATGGCGTCCCACACACCTTATGCTTGTAGGTACACGCGCATCTTGATAGCCCAGGTTGCGTAGTTCGTATTCGTCAGCATCGGGTAGTGGAGGGAGACGCCGGTGCTTTCCTTCGCCAGCGCACCCGAGGCGGCCCCGTCATTTGCGCTGGTGATGATGCTTCGCGGCATGATCTTTGGCATACAACACGAGCTCTGATACCAAATGTAGAAAAACAATAGAAATAGAAGAAGATTTTTTTTTATTTTTAGAAGAGGGCTTGAAACTTCCTCTTGATTATTTCATCTATATATAGGGAGTACAAAACTCACGCATCTAACCGTATAAAGCGGATCCCTAATTCAAATAACAAACTGAACTAATCTTCTTATCTAAAAACGCTGAGGCAATGTAACAAGATTATTCAACATGCAATAATTCTTAGAAAAATATCCGTATCATTTACATCTAAACTTGGATTGAATCAATTCTTGAATTGATGGAAAGTTTACTTCGAGCCCTATAACTTCCACTTAAGTAATATTTTCTAATCATGTTATTATCCATGCCATATTGGGAACGGAAATTCGTTGTTCCTGCTGTCCTCCCAAGACAACCCTTCATGCCCCACGCAATGATGGCTTGGTCATGTTTGCACCTGCATGCATACATGCGTAATGATGTATATATTACCATTCATACTTTTTACTCTTACTATGTGCACATGTATAGACATGCTTAATGTTCCCATTCATGAATGCTACCTAGACCACGCCATGCCCTCATGTGCACATGTGCAAGTTTACATGTTCTCATCCTTACTTGCTACTCTAGTCATGTGCATGCATACATATCCTAACCATATGCATGTATCCATGCTTGTTACGTACCCTTGCCATGAGCAAGCATCCATGTCTGCATGCATGTTCATAATACGTTGAGCACAATATTACATGTGTTACCTTGTCCATTATCCCTTATTTGCAAATTCATATTTATATGACTTGTTCTTTCTTATTATCCCTTGTTCTAATATGGTAAAGTATGCTAAAATCATTATTTAATTTGATTCATATTACTTAATGCTTACTGAGCCATCTCATGATCATATTATTAGCTACTCATTATGACTATTGTCATACTTTACTTTTCGTCCCATGGATATGCCATCCACTTACTTGTTATTGGTTATTAGACTCTTGCTTGCTTCGTACATGTTGTACACTAGACTTTATTTTCATGCTTTGTGATACGAAGTCCTGCATTATATTTTGTTTATGGCTAATGAGTATTTAATTGATTCAGTAGTATTATGGATATGGAAAAACTAATAGTGGATTGAAATAGGTATTGTAGGAGTTGCCCTTCTTGTGACGACGTATACGTATATGGGTGTACGAGCATCACCATTCCTATATAATTAATGATACATCATTTGGTTTATGTGGAAAACAGTACTTGTGACAATGATCTCAGGTGTGCATGGAATATTCAGGATACTTAGCAGTATGTCATCCCGTTCATAGGAAAACTGTTATTTGTGGTCGTGGTTACTAGTACTCATATTGGTACACTTCAGATTATGTAAATTATCCTACTATTCAGTTCCCAATAACATAAGAAATAAATATACTTAGAGTCATGTGGGAATAACATGCCCCCTAAGACTACAAGTTTAGGCAACAAATCCCACGAGGGCCATTTCTTGAATTTATTAGGATATACTTTCTTATATTAAAATTTATGTTTCTAGCTATGCCTTTAATGCTTGAATTTATGTCAAACCATGTTTTTCTCTATTAATGAGCATGTTTATACTGTGTTTACCACTTTCTTCGCCTATTAATGTTACTCCGTACCTGTTCATGCATAATATAGGATTTTATGTTCATAGTAGAGCACCTACATCTATTTACTATGCACGATTCCCCACCCCGCCCCCCCCCCCCCCCCCCCCCCCCCCCGCCCCCGCCCCCCCCCCCCCCCGGCCCCCGCTTTTTTTCTTTTCTTTGTTCTCTTCTAAGCCTGAATGTACTCACACATATATTTAGATAATATTGGCATAGAGGAACCTACCCACCACCTATAAATTGATTCATATTTCCTAGTCTAGTCGGAGGCCCTGTGGCAAATGTAGGACTCCACTGTCCACCCTTCTTTTGTGTCCTTTAGATTTAAATCTATATGTAATCAACTATAAACTTGTATTTTCTTTTGTACTTATAAATACTCGACAGTTATTGTATAGTTTATTATATCAATATTGTAACCAAGTAATATATAAATCATATTATACCTATCTTTCAGTCGTGTTAGTGAAAATACCATGCTTCTTTTATATGACTTGTGTAAAAGATAAGTTTTCTAATATCTAGATTGTATCGTTTGGGCATTATGACCTTGAGTGATTGCAATCTAAATTATACAATCCCAAGTGCAAGAGATTAGCAAATAGTATAAGGATAGTAAATCCAAAATCATTCTCTTGAGGATCTTCAATTTGCGTATGGCACTAATTAATATAGATTATGGAATAAAAGATTGAGTTTAAAATTTATTTACTAAGATCGATTAATTTTTAATAGAGAAGGTATTTGATCAAATAGGTTAATACCCCCATAAACTAATTCATTAGATATATTTATGCTTAATTATTTCAGTTGCATAGATCATGTGGTCTCATACAAGAGGAAAAAAAATATATATTCAAGCATATAAACAAATAAAGTCATAAACTTGATATTTTGGTTTTTTTCCCGCAATTAATCCTATATGTATTTTGAGTTGATCTAATCATGACACATGAATAGTAAAATAATCATTCAAAGTCTAAGCATACATTGAGCTTAAAGAGTCTACGACATATAAATAACTAAACAACGAATATATCATTAAATTATATATCAACAAAAACTCAAAAACATATTTAGCGCCTAACGAGATAGTAGGGAGCCAAAAATATCAATTTTTCTTAAAATCAATTAAGCATAATGATTATGAGTAAAAAGTGTAGTTATTTTAGTTTATTTTGTGCACTCGTAATCTAATTTTAGTGATTAATATAAGAAATTAATGATAAATTATTTTTATTGATCAAACTCTCTACGTTGATATTTTTCTAGTATTTTATAGTTTTTTTGCAGGGTTCTATATGGAAGGAAATAGAAAAATCAAAACATATTTCAAATATCAGTACAAACTGTCAATTTACAGGTTTGATTGTCGATAGTCAGCTGTTGGCGGTCGATAGTCATCAATTGAGACAGATACACGAGAGCGGCTACAAATGGAACTTTTGATGTAGCTTTGAATAGCCACATCCGCAGAAGGAGTTATTTGAGGATTTATGAAGAAAAGAGAGTTTACTTATAAATAGAGTTTTTGCTAGGATTTTTTAGAGGCTATAAATATCCTATATAATTGAAAGTTTTAAGAATATGAGATATATAGAAAAAGATATTATTGACTTTTAGTTTTGTACTCTTTCAAAGTTATTAAAAAAAGAATCCCCTTTACTCATATATTGATGGTTATGATAAGTATGAATGGCTAAATTCTTTCTTTAGTTCAGATGAGGTAACGAATACTAGAAAATTTACTGGTATGTGTTTATTTGCTTATCATGATTGATTGACTATGTTAAATTGATATTTTTGATTCCTTATTATCTTATTAGGTTTTAAATATGATTTTGAATCTATGATGATGTATAGTTTGATGATATTTTCATTACTTAGTTTTTGATATGTCGTAGATTCTTTAGGCACGATACTTAGACTTTGATATCTCATGCTTAGATAAACTCAAAATGTATATAAGATTCATTGGAGGATTTAGCCAAATTATCAAGTTTACAACTTTATTTGATTTTTGTGCTTTAAAGATATATTTTAGGTTGTAGGAAGACCACGTGGTTTAGGCAATTGAGATAAATAAATATAAGTATATCCAGTAAATTATTCTATGGGGGAGTTAAGATATCTGACCAATATTTTTTTAAGTAACTAAAAATCCTTTAATCTTTAGTTTAGTTAATTAAAAATTTGATTGTACTTAGATCCACAAATAGTTCTAATCCACCAATCACTTCACAAAACGAGCACTAATAACAATAACAACATGAATAACGGTAATAATACTGGATTGGGAGATAACAACACATACGATAACAACAACCATCATGAAGACAATAAGAGGTCTTTACACAATTATTTATAACCTAATAGGACAACCAACCTTCATGTATAATATTCTTTTGAATGCAGGGCACTTCGAAATTAAATCTGGAGTAGTTCAAATTTTACCTAAATTCTATGGGATGGATGCGGAGAGTCTTTATTTGTCCTTTTGAGAATTCAAAGAGATTTGCTCTATTATTAATCTTCAAAATATTACTATAGAGCAACTAAACTTTAAGCTCTTTTCATTCTCCCTAAATGATAAAACAAAGACATGGATATGCTAAAATGTCTCAATTTAATACGAAGATGGGATGAGATTTAAAAATAATTTTTAAAGAAATTTTTTTCTTTAACATCAAACAAATTATATGTGAAAGCAAATTCTCAATTTTTGTTAGAAAGAAGATGAATCTTTATTCGAGTGTTGAGATAGATTCAAAGATTTACCACTCTCATATCCACATCATAGCTTTGAGATATGATAGATTGCAAGTATCTTCTATCAAAAGCTAAATACTGCAACCAAGTAATTTATTGAAACTATGTGTAATGAGAATTTTTGAGTAAGGACGCTGATGAATCATGGGAATACCTTGACTCACTTACTGAGAATTCAAAAGCTTGGAAAACTGAAGATATTTCGAAAAAAAAACCAATTAGTAGAAAAGCCTCATAATAGAGGTGAACCTATTAAATTGGGAATCGAAGATATAGCTACATGATTAATCACGATCACAAATAAATTTGAAGATTTGCTTACTAAGAGAGCAGAAACGAGCATGGCAATAGATGAAATTTTAACAGTTTGTGATATTTGTAAATTACAAGGACATATAACTCACAATTGTCCAACTCTTCCTGCTTTTAAGGAAGTACTTAATGAATAAACCAATGCCTTTAACACTATTTTTCAACCAACAAATAACTCTTATTAACAAACTTATAGCGCTGGTTGGAGGAGCCATCCAAATTTTCAATAGAAACAGAATTCTCAATAGTAGTTTAACATCAAAATAAATCACCTACTAATCCGACACCACAATAATACGTCCAAC
Organism: Dracaena cambodiana; assembly: GCA_036321105.1. Classification (NCBI taxonomy): domain Eukaryota; kingdom Viridiplantae; phylum Streptophyta; class Magnoliopsida; order Asparagales; family Asparagaceae; genus Dracaena; species Dracaena cambodiana. Next base: position 25,962,666 of record JAYEPQ010000007.1, read on the forward strand.
CTTCTAATCAATCTTCAATGTACTAACCACCACTGAAGCAGAATCTTTAGGATAATGTTATGCATATACAGCAGAGAATAGACCAAATGATCTAAGCGCAATAGCAGTTTATTCAGTCACAACAAACGATCAACATTCAAAATGCAACAACCTTCAATGATATATAATCTTAGATAAGCCACCATAGTTCTGCTCTGCAAATGAAGGAAATAGGTAAGTTGCTATCTCAACCGTAAGCCAGCACTTCAGACAAAGTCGAAGGTACAAATGCTATTACTTCTTCAATTAATAATGATATACTTGAGATATTTGTTACAATTAGTTTGCGAAGTGAAAAAGTACTTGACGAGCTCGTTTAAAAAAAAATATTAAAGAGAAACTGGGCGATGATTCAATACAACTTAAAGATGACAATCCTAACAAATCCACTTCCATAACTTACAATCCATCAGTACCATTTCCCCAACGATTGAAAGGTAAAAATATTAACGCATCTTATGCTAATATTTTAAAAATTTTCATATAGGTACAGATATACATCCCTTTGCTGGAAGCAATTAAACGTGTCCCCTCATACGAAAAATTCTTGAAGGATTTGTGTACAATCAAAAGATGTCATATTGTACAACAGAAAACATTTCTCACAAAGTAAGTAAGTGCGTTATTCCATTCTAAAATGTATCTTAAATATAAAGATCCTGAATGTCTAACTATTTCATATGTGATAGATCAACATAACATCGAAAAAACTCTATTGGATTTGGGAGCTAGTGTAAACCTTTTTCCATATTCAGTTTATATGCAATTGGGTTTAGGAGATTTTAAACCTACACCTGTCACACTACAATTGGTTGATAGGTTAGAAATGAATCCTAAAGGCATCGTGGAAGATGTCATAGTGTAGATTGAAACCTTCTACATTCCAATAGATTTTATAGTTATCGACATAACACTTATATAGAATTTATGTCTTCACATTCTTGTTATTCTCGAACGTCCATTTTTAGCCACAGCTAATACGCTTATCAATTCTATGAATCGTGTGGTGAAGCTATCTTTTGGTAATATGACCCTAGAGTTCAATGTCTTTAATCTATGCAAACAACCAAATATCGATATTGATGAATTGTAGGACATTAATTATATTGAAGAAATTCGTAAAAATGGAGACATCGTATCATTATGCATCTTCGATCCCTTGGAGCTAGCATTGACAATAGACGATGATTTCCTTGAGTGGTTCAATTCTGAATGTATCGTAAACATCATAAAATGTTTAAATAATGCTCAAAGTTTAAATATTATAGGATGGGTACCTAAAATGGAAGTATAAGTAGAGTTGCCTTAAAGTATAAATAAACTAATACCATCCAATATCCAAGCACCGATACTTGAGCTAAATTTGCTACGCGAGGATCTCAAGTACACATTTTTGGGACCTAACGAAACCTTCTCTGTGGTCATCCTAGCGCATCTTGATGAGAATTAGGAAGAGCGACTACTTTAGATATTGTGAAAGTATAAGGGAGCTCTTGAATGGAATATGGCGGATATCAAAGGTATGGACTCCCTTATTTGCACACATTGTATCACTTTGGAAGATGTAGCCAAGCGAATAAGGCAAATGCAACAAAAGCTTAACCTTACCATGAAGGAAGTAGTTAAAGCCGATGCGTTGAGACTTCTTTATGCTATCATCATCTATCCAATTTCTGATAATAAGTCGGTAAGTCCAACCTAAGTTGTTTCAAAGAAAAGTGGGATAACATTTGTTACAAATGAGGATGGAGAGATGATACCCACTCGTACAACTACGAGTTGACGTATGTGCATAGATTATAGGAAACTAAACCAAGTAGCACGAAAAGATCATTTTTCATTACCATTTTTTGACCAAGTACTTGAGTGAGTTATTAGGCACAAATTCTATTGCTTTTTCTATGGTTATTCTGGTTATTATCAAATTAAAATTGCTTTAAAGGATCAAGAAAAGACCACATTTACATGCTCCTTTGGCACATTTGCATTTAGAATAATGTCATTTGGATTATGCAATGTGCTAGCAATATTTCAAAGGTGTATGAAAGGGATCTTTGACGACATGGTTTAAGACTATCTAAAGGCATTCATGGATGATTTTTCAATATTTGGAATAATTTCGAATCATTTGCGACTAATCTAGGAGCTTTACTTAAAAGTAGCCAATAGAAGAATTTGCTCCTAAATTAGAAAAAATGCCACTTTATGGTTATAAAGGAGATTGTATTAGATCATATAGTTTCATCTAAAGGGATGGAAGTATCTAAAGGCTTGCCAAACAACTTTCGACACATTCAAGGAGATGCTCATCACAACACCAAAATGCAACCTCAAGACTGGTAATTACCATTCGAAATCATGTGTGATTCAAATGACCACGTAATTAGAGCAGTACTGGGGCGATGAAGCAAAAAGCCTATGTGGCCTACTATACTAGCAAGACCCTCAATGATGCACAGACACAGTATATGATAACAAAGAATATATGTAGTTTTTACTCTTAATAAATTTCATTCATATATTTTGGGCACACATATGGTTGTTTTTACGTATTATTCAATACTCAAATATCTCTTATCAAAGAAAGATACAAAACAATATTTAATCTGATGGATACTGCTGCTCTAAGAATTCGATATCGAAATTAGATATTAAAAAGGAGTAGAGAATGTGGTTGCCGACCACCTCTTTCATTTGACATTTGATAATGACAAGCTACAAATGAGGGACTCATTCCCTAATTAGCAATTATCTTCAGACAAAATAGCTCCCTGCTAAGCTGATATTATGAACTTTTTTATGGCAGGTGAAGTGCCGAATCACTGGAGTGCGCAAAATAAACGACGATTCTTATATGAGGTATGCGGTTTCTTTTATGATGACTCTTACTAATTTAATTATTTTTTAGGTCAAATCATTAGATGTTGTATGCCCAATTAGATGTTGTATGCCCAATAATGAGATCCAGAGATATACATGAATATTGTAAACATTGCGAGCCATGTCAGAAACTAGGAGCGCTAACCTAGAAGAATGATATGCCTCTATCGCACATTATTTCAATTGAAATATTCGATTGTTGGGGCATTGACTTCATCGGGACCATTTTCTATTTCTAACGGATATGTTTATATCTTCATAGCGGTCAATTATGTTTCTAAATATGTGGAAACCGCTGCATGTAGAAACAATGATCAAGAAACTATTATAAATTTTTCAAGAAATATATATTGTCTAGATCTAGAGTTCCTAAAACCGTAATTAGTAATGGGAATTCTCACTCTGCAATAAAGTATTTGATGAGAAAATATCACATTGCACACAAAATTTCTACACCTTACCAACAACAGTCAAATGAACAAGTTGAACTAGCGAACAGGGAAATTAAGCAAATTTTAGATAAAACGGTTAATATGTCTCACAAAAGATTGGTCAGTTAGACTCATCGACGTCTTATGGGCTTACCATAATATATTTAAGACACCGTTGGGCATGTAACCATGTAGAATAGCTTATGGAAAAGTTTATTGTTTACCTATGGAGATCAAGTATAAGGTGTATTGGGCAATCAAATGGTTAATTTAGACCTCAATTCTACAGGCTCATTATGAAAATTACAAATAAATGAATTGGAAGAGTTAAGATGTGATGCGTGTGACAATTTGTGCATTTTAAAAGAAAAGATGAATATATGGCATATCACCACATTACATGCTATATTTTTCATCCATCCAACAAAGTACTTCTTTATAATTCACGTCTTCATCTATTTCTAGAGAAATTGCATTCAAAATAGACTGAACCGTTTATTATTAAAACTGTATATCCACATGGTGCAATTGGTACTAAAACCCTAAAGTTGGTTACACATTTAAGGTGAATGAGAAACGTCTAAAATTAATTGGAATTTCCAAATCACATTGAGGAATCTCACGATTTAATGGGTCCTCCACATCTCAATAATATGAGCTTAATGAGGCATATTGCATATTATTATATATTATGTACTAATAATTTTTGTTTTGTGGTTAATACACCATGAGTAACACACCGAGGTAATATCTAAGCATTCTTTCTTGATTTTTTGTTTCTTAATTGATTTAATAGAAATATCAATTCATTGAGGACAATATGCATTTTAAGTTGGGGGATTGTTTATAAAGTTAACCTTAGTTTTGATACCAATGATGTTTCCAACAACTTTTTTCAATTTTTTTTTAAATTTCTCAAAATTTTCTAATGATTTTTAGTTTTTCTTTTAAAAATCTTCTATAGAAACAAATATATGTCCTAACTGTAATTTAGTTACTAATTTTAGAATTAGGAGCTAACAATTAAGTATTAGAAATAACATTATTTTAATAACTAACACTTCTAAATACTATAAAAAAATTGGTTTGACAGTTCTCAGCATAGAATGGCTGTTGAAACCACTATCGAAGTGGTTATCGACAACCATTGACCACAAGGCAAGATTTTTCTTGTCCGAGAGTAGTTGTTGAAGCCACTGTTGAAGCGGCTGTCGATAGCGATTGATAGCCATCCCCAGTCATAAATAGTCCCAAGAGTTTTCTTCTGAAAATCCAAACCCTAGCCCCACCTTTCTAAAGCACCCAAGCGGAATTTTGTCTCCTTTCAATAGCCAACATCAATCCTGCGAGTTTTGCTTCAAATTTTCTTGAATTACTAAGCAAGTAAGTTGTCTTCTCTCTAATTTTTCATGGGTTATTCTTCATAAAAAGTAAATTTTTATCTTACAAAGCTAGATCTACAACTTATGTGAACGAATTAGAGTAGATCGAAGATGGAATTGAATTTCTTAGTAGATTTAGAGTAGTTTGGCTTTTTGCACAAATTATGGACGAATTTCTCTGAATAATTTATAAAATATGCTAATTAAAGGGTAATAACAAATAAAAATCACAAGCATATAAATTTGTGGATTTCTAAATTGAACAATGCATATCAAATTTATGTACTAAAAGTAAAATTAAATTGATATTTGATATATTTTGGGGAGGAATTGAAAATTATAAATTATAAAAAATAAAAATAAATAAATAGGAAAAAGTAATAATCATGAATAATTTTGAGAAATATTGATATTTGCTAAGAAATATATTTTGCTATTATTTTCAGAATGGGGGTCCATGGAAGCAAACTGTTTCTAAAAAGCAAAGAGTAGAATCTTTAAGTCAATCTCGTTCATAGAGATAGAGTTAATAAGGCCCCAAAAAAAAAAAGCTACTGGAGAAGTATGAGAATTTCTGGCTTTGGCCTGAATGAGTAATTGACTATACACAAATAAAATGAGAATCTTTCGTTTAGAGACTAATGCAAGGTGCAGGTTTAGGTTTGGAAGAATACACGATGCATAAGCACACATGCCCTACAACAAAATTGTCCATGAATTCTACACAAATCTACAACCAGCATTGGCGCCCAACTTGCATATTCTATTGTCAATGATAGGGAGGTACCATTCACAAGAGAGGAAATCTTGCAAGCTATCCATATCCCTGACATCTCTCATTTAATGACAGAGTCAATGAGATACCAAGTGGCTCCCAAGCATTTAGAGAGTTTTATACCAATAACAGTGATCATGCTTTTAATGAAAAGTATTTGAAAGTTGGCTACTTGAGGAAGGAGTTTGTTTTGGTGAGTCTTTTTTTTTTATCAAATAAAACATCATGCCATCCTCCACAATAATAGAATAATATTCATGGGACATGGTGTTATTAAATATAATTTTGAAACGTACGTCACCTCTTTGATGTCACCTCCATCATGTGGTCCACAATAATCCAATGCATGGGGCAAGCCTATGAATGTATCCAACACCCGAGAACGGCAAAACCAGTTCTAGTTTTGTCGTCTCTGATAACAAAAATTTGCCTCAGCAATGGAATCGATTTGTCATCAACTGACATAATTGACCATCAATTACTGTCATTATCGGATACAACCGTTCAAAGGAGTATGAGTGCTTGACAGGCCCAGCAGGAGTAGCAAGTATAATAAGAATAAGAAGAAGAAGCTGCCCCGCCGGATGGTCACGGAAAACAAGATCAAAGGCAAGGAGGTTCAACAGCTCAGGCAGTCCAATCACATTCAATGGATGGTTGCAAGTCATCAAGATATGGCAAATCCAAGCAAGCGTCATCACGAAGTCCGTTTTCGCCTCCTTACCAAGGTATACAGACATATAACTGGTGTGGATGTTACTATTGCTCCAGGTAAGAACGAGCCGACGAGGTAGGGAAACACAGGGTCCCATCGGTATCAAAAATGCAAGTACAAAAATGGAAAAAATTAACAGCATTGTTGATATCGACTATTTATAGGAGTGGATTTTATGGAGAATTGACAACCAAATGATTTCTCTTCTTAACCTCTAATATTATTTCTTAATGTATTGCTAGCATAGTTATATTTATGATGTACTGAGAATACTGCATAATTTAAGTTGGGGGTGGATAGATATGCTTTACTTTAATGTATCATATGTATCACAATTAACTAACAAAATCATATAAATATTAAAAATTTTCTAAAATTTTCATTTCTTTAAAGTAAAAAAAGTGAGATTACAAGTATTTTATATGATATATTTATGAGATTCACATCTTAATATTGATACTTATATTATAATAGTTTTTATATAATCTTGATTGTGAATTTAAATCCGACAATAAAATATATGGGTATTTAAGATTTGAATCAAGTATGCACTCTAAAAATTTACACAATGAGTCATGAAAAATTAATAATAAAGAGAAAATTTAAAAGGAAGGCATATCTTATATAGATATTAAAAAAATTAGGAGTGAGCTTCGCATTAAGATAAGGATCTTCTATTAAAAAAAGTGAAAAAAGGAAAAAAAAGAAAAAACAAGTGTTAAGAAGTTAGGTTCGTGCGCCTCAGTAAGCGTACTTATTCACATGAATGAAACTTATGGACATTTATTATAAACATAAGCTATGTAACTGGGCATTTGTGCCTCGGGAAAGCATTAATTTTCACATGAATGGGAAGTGTTTATATAAAAAAGAGAAAAAAAAGAAAACTAGCACACACACAGAGGCACATACACACACACACACGAAAAGGGCTCTTATAAGTTTGATTGGAGTTTGAAACTTGCTCATATACACGATCACAAGAGTGTGTAGAAAACGGTAACTAAAGTAAAAATATATTTACGATACGATTTAAATTGTAATGATAGGTATATAAAGATATTAGATTATAAGTGAATTGTTAAGGTTGATATCTTTATAAATATCCATGTATATATCTCTAATTGAGTTTACTATGGAAAAGAAAAGAAAAGAAAAATAAATAAATAAATAAATAGATAATAAAATATAAAAATAATTTTCTTCTTCTTTATTTTACAATTATCCTTATTTTTTATTTTATCTATTTATCTTAACTCAACATTTCTTGATATTTGTGAGTAACATCACTAGAAATCCTCATAAGACAACACTCATCCACTAGGATAATTTAAGATTTGACAGATTGTTATACGTGCTAAGTGCAATCATGATTCCTATAAAAGTGAGTTAGGATTTATTTTCTTTTTAGTTATTTTATTTTCTCTTCTTATTTTGATAATTTTACTAGGGACGAGCAAAACTCAAGCTAAGAGTATGATTACGAGTGAAAAGTGTAGTTATTTTAGTTTGTTTTGTACACTTGTAATTTAATTTTAGTGATTAATATAAAAATTAGTGATAAATTATTTTTATTAAACAAACTCTCTACTTTGATATTCTTTTTTAGAGTTTTATAGTCTTTTTGCAGGTTCTATGTGGAAAGAAATCGAAAAATCAAAGTCTATCTCAAACATCAGCTCAAAACTATGATTTTATAAGTCTGGTTGTCGACAGCCATCGACTGAGACCAAACTTTGGACGACCACGGCTGCAAAAGTTAGTATTTGAGTGTTTTGAGATAAAAAAGAATTTCTTTGTAAATAGAATTCTTGCTAGAGTTTTTGAGAAACTATAAATATTCAATATAATAAAGAGATATATGAGATATACGCTCTACTAGAGAGTTTTATGTTTTTTGTTTTATACTCTTTCATAATTATTAATAAAAGAATTTCTTTATTTATATATTGATGGCTATGATAAATATGAGCAGCTAAATTCTTGAGTTGTTTCAGATGAGGTAATGAACCCTAAAAAATTTACTAGTATCTATTTTATTTACTTATCATGCTTGATTGATTTACATAAAGTTGATATATTTGGTTCCGTATTATCTTGTTAGGTTTTAAATATGAATTTTGAGTCTATGATGATGTCTAATTTGATGATATAATCATTGCTTAGTTTTTAATATACCGTAGACTCCTTAGGTACGGTGCATGCTTAGATTTTAAACGTTTATTTTTCTTATTCATATGTCATGCTTTGATAAACCAAATATACATATAGATTTAATTGGGAAAAGTTATCCAAATTATCATGTTTACAACTTTATTTAATTTTATGCTCTAAAAAAATCTTTTTCCAGTTATAGGAAGACCACGAGATATATGCAACTAAGATAAATAATCATAAACATATCCAGTAAATATTTTGAGAGAGAGTTAACTTATCTAGCCAATAATTTCTTATAAGTAATTTATAATCCTTTAATCATAAGCATTAGTCTATTAAAATTTCAATCTTTCTTTTAGACCATAATTTATTATTTCTATAAATGTCTAACACAATAATTAAAATGATTATCAAGAGAAGGATCTTAGGTTATCACTCTTATACTACTTATCAATCTCTTATACTTAGGAGTGTACTATTTAGATCGTAGTCAGCAACGAAGAGATAGAAAGCCCTATATGATCTACTATGCTAGGAAAACTTTTAATGATGCACATACAAATTATATGACAATAGAGAAGGAGATTCTAATTGTAGTTTTTGCTCTTGATAAATTCTATTCATATATTTTGGGCTCACATGTGGTTGTTTTTATATATCATTCAGTACTCAAATATCCCTTTTCAAAGAAAGACACAAAGCCACATTTAATCTGATAGATACTACTGCTCTAAGAATTCAATCTCGAAATTAGAGAAAAAGGGAGTAGAGAATATGGTTGCCGACCACCTCTTTCATCTGACATTTGATAATAGCAAGCTACTAATTAAGGACTAATTTTCTGATGAACAACTATTTTCAATTAGAACAGCTCTTTGGTATGATGATATGATAAACTTTCTTGTTGCCGATGAAATGTAAAACTACTGGAGTACACATGATAACGACAATTCCTATATAAGGTACGTCATTTCTATTATGATGACCTTTATCTATTAAAGTATTGTTCGGATCAAATTATTAGGTGTTGTATTACCGATGATGAGATCAAAAGCATAATTGCCTTCTGTCATACAGATGCATGTGGGGGTTTTTTCATCAAAAACGGTAGCCAAAATTCTCCAATTTGGATTTTATTGGCCCACTATGTTTAGAGATACACATGAATACTATAAATGACTGTAATCTAAATTGTGCACTCTCAAGTGCAAGAGATCAACAAGTAGTACAAAACTAGTAACCCAAAATCGTTCTCTCGAGTGTCGTATTATGTGACACTAAAACGAGTAAATTTCGAAACTAAAAAAATAAAGATTAGATTTTTATTAGCTAAAACTAAAATTAAACTAAAATAGATTTAAATGTATTTGAAATAAAATTGTTAGTCAGATGGATTTAACTCCTCATATGCACTCTTGTGATCGTGTATATAAGCCTTGTCAAGTGTCAAATTTTAATCAAACTTATAGGAACACTTTTCATTTATATTTTTCTTTTTTCTTTTTATTTATTTATTTTTTATAAACACTTGTCTTTCATGTGAACATTCATACTTACCAAGGCACAACTGTCAAGTTACTTAGCTCATGTTTATAATAAAATTCCATAAGTATCGCTCGTGTGAATATGCACGTTTACCAAGGTGCACGAGCCCAACTACTTAATACTTACTTTCTCTTATTTATTATATATACTATATATTAATGTATTTTTTTCTCAAAATATATTGCCTTAATTACTAGGTTCATTTCCTTTTTTTTGTTTTTTATATATAAAATAAGCATTCCTTTTAAGTTTTTTCTTTGTTATCAACTTTTCATGGGAGTGCATTGTTGATTCAAATCTTAAGTATCTATTTATCATATTGTCGGATTTAACATCATAGTTAAGATTACATAAAAACTACTATCGTATAAATATCAATATTAAGATATCAATTTCATAAATATGCAATATAAAATACTTCTAATTTTACTTTTTACTTCAAAGAAATGATAAATTTTGAATTTTTTAAATAATATGTCAGTTAGTTATGATACAATAATGTATAGTGTATCTATCTCACCCCCAACTTAAATAATATAGTATTCTTAGTGCATCAAATATATAATTATGCAAATAATACACTAAGAAATAATGTAAGAGGTTAAGGGTAGAAAACATCTGGTTTTGACATTTGTATAGAAAACTCACTCGCTCAAGTAGTCGATATCAATGATGCTACTGATAATTGCCTTTTTGTCACTTGCATCTTTGACGTCGACAGAATCCTATGGTTCCCTTGCTTGTCTCTTCATCTTCATCGGGAGAAACAGGGACTTTCTCACCAGCCATTTGTTTGTATACTTTTTGTGAGAAGCTAATATTAACATTGTTGACGATGCTCAGTTCGGACTTGCTTAGTCCTAATGATGTAAAGCCCTTTATTGAATGTGTTAGTCATTCTTATTATTGACTCATTAAGAGTTTGGAGTGTAATCTCTTTTGGTTGGCCTGCCGCAGCTATTGCATCTCCTTATTCTTACTGTTGCTTGCCAGGACCAACTGGTGGGGCAGCACCTTAATTTTGCTCTTGTTGTACCTGCTGTTCTTGTTGGGCATCTCGAGCACTTATGCTCCTTCGAACGGTCATATCCATAAATGGTTGCATAGTTTTTTCAAATGTGTCAGTGGATGTCAAATCGATCCAATTGTTCATGCAATTTTTTATTATCAGAGATGGTAGAACTAGGTTTGGCTTTGCCAATCTCGGATGCTAAATACAATCATGGGCTTGACCCATGCATTGAACTATCATGAAGTGCATGATCAAGGCAACATCGAATGGATGCCTTTCCAGAGTAATATTTAATAACATCATATCACTTTTCTATTGTTGTAGAGGATGGTAGTTATATTTAATAAATAGACTTACCAAAACATACTCCTCCCTTACGAAGCCCACTTCAAGAAAATTTTGTTGAAAGCAAGATCGCTGAGCTTTGCGCATAGCTCTTTGAAATGGCGGGAGCTACTTGGTATTTCATTCGGTGTGTCAACATATTGGGTGTTCCTCATGCACATTCGTTGCAGGAATGGCTCTAAAGATCTCGTCTTATGAATGACACTTCCTTACCCCTTACTATAGAGTATGTCTATTGGTCACCAAGTGCCAGTTGTAGATTAGCATAAAATCCATGCACGATTTCTTTGCACACCTGCGTGTGTCTATGCATTGTATATGCTTCTAATCCTATAGCCTGTATTTGAGCTCTGAAGGCAAGATTCTAGTGTATCTTTGAGTAATTAAGTGCTTGCTTGAAGTCCTCATATTTCTCCAACAGTTTTTGTTAGCCTTCGTAGCTTTGATTCTCTGTGGAGGAGATGAGCTTGATGAGTCTGCTCTCTGCCTCTTAGAAATGATTTGCTTCCTTGGTCACATCCTGAAAATAGTCACAAAAATATATCTTAACAAAATATTATTATATCTCAAAATTATGCATGAATTCAACACACATATTATATAGTTTTTAAATTCTATTTTTGTTTAATTTCTTTTCTTTTCCCCCTTTTTGTATTTCTATAATTCCCAACTCCTCATTCAAATGTATATCAAACTTTACTTGAATTTCACTCTTAATGCATGAATTTGATATATCATAGTTATTCAAGTAATTCATTAATTATTATGCTAAAAAGTTAAGAATTTTACTTGATTTAACTTTGAATTAGCATATATATATTTCTCAATTATTCTTTGAAATTCATTAAAAATCTGTGAAAGTTTGCTAAACCACTCCAAATCTACTAAGAGGTAAAGATCTATTTTAAATCTACTCAAATTTGTTCATAAAAATCATAGATGGAGGTTTTTAGAACAAAAATCTACTTTTTAAGAAGAAAAATTGGTAGTGATCAAATAAAATCACAATTTGATTTAATTAGATTAGTTATTTCATTATATTTTAAAAGATTTCTTATTATAATATTTTATTAGGATTTTCTATAAATTGATTATAAAACTCTAATTTTATATAGAGAGATAATAAATAAAAATTGAGAGTATGTGATTTGTCTCTTCCCAAATCTTTCCGTCGAGTGATTCGTGAGAGAGTGGGCGTGTGATTCGTCTAGATATAAGGTCCAAAAACCAAATTTATCCCAAAAACCCTATTTCTTCCCCAATTCTTCATTACAAACACTAAATTGCTTCTACCCTGCATCAAATTGATATTAGAGCTAAAAATTTCACCTCTCCAGTATCAGAGCCCAAATCCATCTCCATCTTCGTATCTATCCATCTTCTGTTATTCCTAATTTATTTTAGATTTAAAAAAATTTTGGAACAAAAATATATCAAAAAAATCAGTGGACGAAAAAAAAAAATTAAAAAAAGCAATAAAAAAATAAAAAAACAGAAATACAAAAAGAAGAACAGAGAAGAAAAACTAGAGAAAAAATTGAGTGAGAAAAAAAAAAAACAAGATCAGAAAGAAAACAAAAACAGAGAGAATAAAGAGAGAATTGAAAAAAATAGTAGAACCAATCCCTCCCCCATCTTCTCTCTGATCACACCACCTCCAGTCCTCTTCATCACAACCCCACCTTCACAACAGCGCCTTCGGATCCACCGCCCATCAACAACTACTCAACACTAACAACCTTAACCTTTCTCTTCAAGTCAACGCCTCGACATCTGGGCCCTGCCATAAGTCACAACCACCTCGCTGAACATTCCCATCCAACCAACGAGGCCCATGACCAAAATGAAGAAGCCTTCTTCAAGCCTAGAAGATGCTTGGTTGCGAGTACTCCATCCAACCCGATCCGAGTTCTCAAGGGTCAACTCATTGACCAAGTCTAGAACTAACTAAGTGTTGAATCCTACGGTGCCCGATCCAATAGGCAGTAACTGACCTGTTAAGGTCCATCTAACCCATTAAGCTTTTATCAAATCTTTTTCATGAGTAATTTATGAGAGAGTGGGTATGTGATTCGCTTGGATGTGAGATCTAAACCCTCCATTTATCCCAAAAGCCTAGTTTCTTTCCCAATTTTCCATCACGAACTCTAAATCCCCTTCCATTCTGCATCAAACTATTCCATCCTTCGTCAACAATCCAAAGAAAAATAAAATAAAAGAAGACTTGCTAGCTTAGAAATCTTTGAAACTTTGAAATGAAATGCATGAGATTAGGTTTTAGCCTTCAAAAGGAGGGATTTTTGCTCTTGGTTGCCGTAGAAAGGAGGCTAAGGTTTGGTTATGGAGAAAACTAAACTCAAATATCTATTTACAATTGAGGCTCTCTGTTGACGGCTGCCGATAGCAGCTACTGGTCTTTGTTTGAGAGGTACGTCGAGCCAAATTTTTTTTTTTAATTGTTAGTTCCTAAACTAATATTATTCTTAAAATCTAATTGTTAATTCCTAACTCTAAAATTAGTTCTTAACTAAAAGTTAGTTACTAATTCTATAGTTAGTAGCTATGAAATATTTTTGCTTTGAAAATGAGAAAATTTTGAAAATGGAAAAGGAATTTTTTTAAAACAAAATCATTGAAAACATTATTGGTATCAAAACTAAGTTATCTTTATAAGAAATCCCCTAATTTAAAATGCATATTGTCCTCAATAAATTGATATCTCTATTTAATCAGTCGAGAACAAATAAAATTTAAGAGAGAGTATTTAGAAATTATCTAGGTGCGGTACTCATGACGTAACAACTACAAAACAAAATTGTTAGCACATAATATACAATAATATGCATTGTGTCTCTGTTTAGCTCGTATCAATGAGATATCGGAGGATCGACTAGATCATGAGATTCCCCCGTGTGCTTCGAGAATGTCCAGTAATACTTTAATCATTTTCCGTTTACTTTAAATGTATGACCATTTTAGGATTTTCAATATCGCACCGTGTGGATACACAGTTTTTACTATGAACGATCCGGTCCACCGTGAATGCATTCTAGGAACTAGATGAAGGTATGAATCATACAGAAGCACTTTGTTGGAAAGAGGAAAAATACAGCATATGATATGGTAATCATGCCATATTCTCATTTTTTTCCTTTGAAATGCGTAAATTGTTATATTCATCACGTCTTATCTCATCCAATTCATTTATTTGTAATTTTCGTAATGTGCCAGCTAAATTGAGATCTAAATTAACTGGTTTGATTGCCCAACACGCCTTGTGCTCTATCTCTACACGCATATAACAAACTTTTCCTAAACTATTTTGTATGGGGACATGCCTAATGGGGTTTTATATATAGTACAGTAAGCTCATAAAGCATCGATTAGTGTAAACGACTAATCTTTGTGAGACAAATTAACTATTTTCTTTAAAACTTGCTTGATTTTCCTATTGGCTAGTTTGACTTGTCCATTCGACTATGGGTGATAACGTGTAGAAATCTTGTGCATGATGTGATATTTCTTCATGAAATTTTCAAAGGTTTTATTGCAGAAATGAGAACCTCCATCTCTTATTATGACTTTACAAACTCCAAATCTGGACAATATATGTTCCTTTAGAAATTTGATTACGATTTATTGATCATTGTTTCTACATGCTACAGCTTCACCCATTTAGAGACATAATCGACTACTATGAAAATATAAATATATCTGTTAGAAATATAAAACGGTCCTGTGAAGTCAATGCCCAACAATTGAATATCTCAACTGTAAATATGGGTATTAGAGGCATATCACTCTTCCTAGTTAATGCTTCTAATTTTTAACATGACTTACATTTTTTACAAAATTCATATGTATCTTTAAACATAGTAGGCCATTGGAATCCACATTGGAGTTTTTGGCTACCGTCTCTTTAGACTCCCACACGCTTCTATATGATAGAAGACAATTATACTTTGAATCTCATCATCAGGCACACAATGCATAATGATTTGAACTGAGCAATATTTAAATAAGTAAGGGTCATCGGAAAAGAAACGGCGTACCTCGTTTAAGAATTGTCATTCATCTTGCGCACTCAAATGACCCGGTATTTCACCTACAACAAGACAATTGATAATATCAGTATACCCTAAGAGTTGTTCTGATTGGAAATAGCTGTTCATCAGGGAACGAGTCTCTAATTGGTACCTTATCATTATCAAAAGCCAGTCAAGAGAGGTCATCAGCAACTACATTCTCTACTCTCTTTTTGTCTTTAATTTCAAGAACAAATTTTTAGAGCAGCAGCACCAGTCAGATTAGTAGTGGCGTTGCGTCTTTCTTTGACAAAAGATATTTGAGCACCAAATGATATATTAAAACAATTATATGTAAGCCCAAAATATATGAACTAATTTTTTTACGAGCAAAAATTATAGTTAGAAGCTCCTTTTCTGTTGTCGTATAATTCATCCGTGCATCATTGAAAGTCTTGCTAGCATAGTAGACCATGTAAGACTTTTTACTCTTTATTGCCCCAATACTGCTCCAATTGCATAGTCATTTGATTCCCACATAATCTCAAATGGAAGTGACCAATCCAGATATTGCATGTTGGTGCTATGATGAGCATCTACTTGAGGGTTTCAAAAGTTGTTTGACATACTTACGTCCACTCAAACTGCACATCTTGCACAAGAAGATGGGAAAGAGATCTAGCAATATTACTAAAATTCTTTATGAACATTCTATAAAAACATGCTTGTCCTAAGAATGAGCATATATCTTTCATGGTTTTGGATATTGGTATTTTGAAAATAGACTCAATCTTAGCCTTTTCTACCTCCAACCCTTTAGATGAAAATATATGGCCTAATGCAATACCTTTTGTAACCATGAAGTAGCATTTTTTCCAATTTAGGAGTTGACTTTTTGTTGACATCTTTCAAACACAAATCCTAAATTAGTCAAATAAGATTCAAAATTATTTCCGAATAAGGAGAAATCAACCCTAAGTACCCTTAGATAATCTTCAATCATGTCGCTAAAAATACTTATCATACTCGTTTGAAATATTGCGGGTGCATTGCATAATTCAAATGATTTTCTTCTAAAAGCAAAAGTACTGAAGGGACAAGTAAAAGTTGTTTTTTTTTCTTATCCTCCAACGCAATTTCAATATGATAATAGCTAGAATAATTATCAAGAAAACAATCAAATTTATGATCAGCTCTTTCAAGTACTTGGTCAAGAAATGGTAATGGATAGTGATTCTCGCATATAGTTGATTTAATTTTCAGTAATCTATGCACAAATGCCAACTCGTAGTATACGAGTAATATCATCTCTCCATCCTCATTTTTAATGAATGTTACCCCACTTGTTTGGGAAGACTTATCTACTTACTATCAGCAATTGGATAGATGATGTCAGTATCAAGAAATTTCAACACTTTAATTTTAACTACTTTCATCATGGAAATGTTACGCCTTCATTGCTTTTGCCTAATAGCTTTGCCTCCATCTTCCAAATTGATGCGATATGTACAAATAAATGGATCCATACCTTTAATGTCCACCATATTCCATTCAAGAACTCCCTTATACTTTTGCAATATCGATAGTAGTTGCTTTTCTTGATTCTCATCAAGATGCACTGAGATGACCACTGCAAAAGTTTCCTTAGGGACTAAAAACACACAATTGAGATCTTCAAGTAGCGGTTTTAGCTCAAGTATTGGTGTTTGGATATCAAATGGTATTAATTTTTTTGTAATTAGATAACTTTTCATACACTTCCATTTTTGGGGTACATCCCGTAATATTTTAACATTGAACATTAGTTAAATATTTTACAATTATAAAGATATGTTTAGATTTGAGATAATTAAAGAAATCATCATTCATTGTTAATGCCAGCTCCAAAGGATCAGACATGCACAATGATATGATACCTCCTTCCTTGCAGATTTGTTCAATGTAATTAATGCCTTATAATTCATCATTACTAATATTCGATTATTTGCAAATATTAAAAACATTAAGTTCAAGGGTCATGTCTCCAAATGAAAACTTCACCACACCATTCCTGCAATTAATAACTGCATTAGCTATAGGTAAAAATGGATGACCAAGGATAACAAGAATATGAAGGCATGAATTTTGTATAGGTGTAGTGTCTATAACTATAAAATCCATTGGAAAATTAAAGTTTTCGATTTGCAATAAAACATGTTTCACAACGCTCTAGGATATAAACCTAATATGGTAAGAGAATTACACCAGCCCCAAAATCTAGTAAAACTTTTTCTATATTATGTTGACCTATCACACAAGAAATAGTGGGACATCCAGAATCCTTGTATTTAAAAGGTATTTCAGAATGAAATAATGCACTTAACTGCTTTGTAAGGAATGCTTTCTTCTGTATGTTATGAAGTCTTTTGATGATGTATAAGTCCTTCAAGAATTTTACATATGAGGGAACTTGTTTGATTGCTTCCAGCAGAGGTATATTGATATGTATCTGTTTGAAAATTTCTAAATATCAGCATAAGATGCATAAATATTTTTAGTTTTTAATCTTTGTGGAAACAGTATATGTGGTTTATAATTTGTGGAAGTGGGTTCTTTAGAATTATCATATTTAAATTATTATACTGAATCATTATCCTATTTTTCTTTGGTATTTTCTTTTGAAACGAACTCATCAAGTACTTTACCACTTATTAATATTGCAGCAGTTATCTCAAGCATATCATTATTAATGGAAGAAGTAATAGCGTTTATACATTTGACTTTACCTGAAGTGCTAATCTCAGATTGAGATGGTAAATTACCTTTTTCCTTTGTGTGCAATGTAGAACTAAGATGGCTTATCTGTGATTTGATATCACTAAAGACTGTATCATTATGTCTGTTAATAATTTATTGTGACTGAATAAATTGCTATTGCGCTTGGATAATTTGATCCATTCTCTACTGTATCTACAAAAAAATATCCTCAAAATTTCTCTTTGGTAGTGGTTGGTACACCGAAGGTTGATTAGAAGGTTGAACGTATTGTTATGGTGGATTAGTTGGTGGCTTGTTTTGATAATTAAATTGTTCTTGAAGAGTCTACTTTCATTGAAGATTGGATGATTTCTCCAACCAAGGTTATATGTTTGTGAATATGGATTGTTTGGTAGTTGAGGAACTGTATTAAGAGCATTAGGTTGTCCATTCAGTACTTCGTTAAAAGCAAGAAGTGTTGGATATTCGCAAGTCACGTATCCTTTTAATTCGCAAATATCATAAACTTCTGGAACTTCTTCTATTGTCTTAACTGTTTCAGTTTTTTTTGCAAGCAAATCTTCAAATATCTTTATAATAGATATTAATCGTGCAACTATATATTCAATTTTCCCCAATTTAATAATTTCACCTCTATTCTAAAGATTTTTTATTAATTGGTGTCTATCCAAAATATCCTCAGCTTTCTAAGCTTGAGAATTTTTGGCAAATGAATAAAAATAATCTCATGCTTCCTCGGCATCTTTTTTTAAAAATTCACCATTGCATATAATTTCTACAAATTGCCTAGTTGTAATGTTTAGCCCTTGATAGAAGGTAATTCCAGTCCTTATTTTCTCGAAACTGTGATACGGGCATGAGAGTAGCAAGTCATTCAATCTATCCTAACACTCAAACAATGGTTCATCTTCTTTTTGGCAAAAGTTGAAAATTTGGTTTCGCATATAATTTGTTCGATATGAAGAATTTTTTTTTTTAAGAATTCTTTTTCCCTCTCATCCCATCTTTCTATGAACTGGGATGTAATACCTTAAAACTTGTGCTACATATATTCTTCTTTTGAGTCTGATCGTACCGAATAAGGTTATCTAAGTAAAATTTTTGATCGTACCAAATAAAGCTACCTAAGTAAATTTTGGATACAGAAATAACTTTCGATGGACGTAACTTTAAATTCATAACTTTAAATGATATTTAGTTTTTGTGGTTATTAGTTTTCTAATATATATATATATATATATATATATATATATATATATATATATATATATGTGTGTGTGTGTGTGTGTGTGTGTGTGTGATTTTTAAAAATTTTTCCTTGCAAGCCCAATTTTTTTCTCAATTTTGCTAATTTAATAATATTAAATTATCCTTCTAATTAGTTTGAAATTTTAATTATTTTATTCAGGACAACTAAATGACAAATGGATAATTTTCTAGTATTTCTCTCATTGAGCACTACGCCTACAATAATTTGGTAGTATTTAGAGAATGTTATATAAAACAAAAATTATTAAATTATTAAATAAATAAAATAATTAATTAAATCATTCACTGTCTGCTTCATTCATCCCAGAGGTTTAAAGGTGGTGGGCTTCGATAATTGAGGCAGTGGCCTCTTTAGGGGACCAATCAGCAACTAGTTTGGGGGTTTGAGAAGATAAAAGCTAAAGAAAGAAAGAAAAAAAAAAAGGAAAAATTTCCTCTTCCTTCTCCTCCTTTTCTCTTTCTTCTTCTCCTTTTTTTTTTTTTTCTCTTTCTCCTTCTTTTCTCCTTTTCTCAACTAGAGGACACCGCCTCCCTCTCAAGTATCGCCCATGGCAAATAGGTAAGTTAACGCATAATTTATTTTTCCCAATTAATGTACCCTCATGGTTATTTCAATTTCGCTTTCAAATTATCATTTAAGTATCTTTACCTTGGATTGATTTCAATTTATTTTAAGTATTACTAATCTATCAATTGTTATTTTTTCAATTTTATTAAATCTTATAGCAGATACATGGTATAAATTTATAATTTATATAAAGTCTTAATATCCCAATGGCATAATTATTGTGATACATGTATTAATGACTATAGGGCCCGGCATGATTTAAGGGTAAGTTGGCACCCATTCACATTAAGAATATCTAATAAATAAATAAATAAAATAATTAATTAAATCCATGTGCCCCAAAGTATATCTACATTCATGTATTAAGTGTATCGTCTTACATGTTTACTTGACTACGACTGAATGTAATAAGCAAAATTATTATAGGATGTACCCTTCCCCAAAATAAACTATAAATAAGTAAAATAAATCACGTTATGATGGTCATAAGTTATATGTATCATGTATTATGAACTTGGGGATGGGAGAAACTATATGACGGATGACAATAATGACGTATAAGGATTAATGTAATGTTAAGGCCGAGAATCTTTTACTACAGCGACCTGGGTGATACTGGATCACCGATTGATAATTGATACCCGGTGTGGTATGTCCGTTATTATAATATGGTACGGGAATTGAATTGTAATACCTAGTGATATGACATAGTTCAACGCCATGCAATTGAGACCGGGACCTGGGTATATATGGGCACTTATATGATAATGAAAAATAGTACTATCTTATCTATCTGTATAGTTTTAAATTAATTTGGATGATGACTGAGACTAATAGAATATATGATTAAAATACATAGAGTAATTGTTGTCATGTTTGTTTATTTATTTATACATTTATTATACATGCTTACATGTTTAATTTACATGTTCACGAATTTATTTAAACATTTATTATACTTGCTTACATGCTTAATTTACATGTTCACAAATAATAATGGCATAAGCATCCCCATGCACACTGGTACTCCTGTATTATGATAGTACATATTTTATCTCCTTAAATGTTACTTGTTGGATTTAATCTCTTGGATTTTGAACTCAGATTTAGAAGATGAAGAAGGGGAACCAGCCCCAACTGAAAATCCATACTTTAATTAGTAGATCAAGCGACAGTAATCAGTAAAGTACCTTCTAGAGATCCTTTGTATATTTTATTTATATTTTTTTTTGCTTGGGCACTGCTTTACTCCTTTATCCTATTGATTCTTTTATGTTAATATTTAGAGCAGTGTACCATTTTATGTAATGAATACTTTATGTAAATAGAATTTTTTCAGTTTCAGACATGTTATTTATCAATCTGAATATGACAGTAGTTACGGTTATTCAAAGATCATGTTACTATTAGGTTTTCTAGTATAAATCTTAAGTAGCATCCTTCAATTTTGGAAGCAGCTGAAAAACAGTGGTGTTGCAAGACGGTATCAGAGCATAGGTTAGGTGGGAGACCATAAGACTACTGCCACATAAAAACATGTCTATGACTCATTTTTGAAAATTATTCCTTATTCTTTCATATATTTTATCTAGAATCGTGCCTGTCCTATTATTTCCAATTTGTTTGAAATATCTATCTTGAAATTCCTTTTATTGATTGCTATCTGGTCTGTTACAGAATAATGTCGATCTAATTTTCTGCGAGTGCAAGTGCAAGTCTGATGGATGAGAACTCTGATCTTAGGAACCTAGTGCAAAGAGTAGCACAGACGCAATAGACCATGACAATGTTGTTAGAGAAAATGTTGCAGTCCAAGGAGCCAGAAAGGACAGGAATGCGAATTTTCGGAGGCTTCAGCCATCAGTGTTTTCGATGACATAAGTGAACAATGGGTTGTAGACATGGAATCTTCTGAAGGCGGTAAGAATTTCAAGGGAGAATTGGGTGGAGGTAGTGTGTATTCAATTGGCTGATGTGGCCAGAACGTGGTGGCTTGCCGAAAAGGTAAGGGATTAGGAACCTCTAACTTGGAAAAAGTTTGTAGAGGTATTTCTTGCCACTTTTTTCCTGCATCGACAAAATAGGTAATGAGGAAAAAATTACTGCAGCTGCAATAAGGAGAACGGACTATTGATTCATATGCCACTGAGTTTGTGAGACTTAGTCATTTTGCCCTAGCTGATGAAGATGAGCGAGTGCATATGTTCCACAAAGGATTGAGGTATCATCTAAGGGACTGTCAGTGGGTCATAACTGCAAGGTCTACTTAGAGATATTCGAAGCAGCATGTTGTCTGGAGCAAGTAACCAAGGAAGGGAGACCAACGACATTAAAATGACCATTTAGTCAAGGGGAAAGTTCTTCCCAGAAGTTTGGAGGCCCCCCACTGATGCGACAAGTAGTGGCTAATAAAAGACGTCTTTTAGAGTGCAGTTTCTGCAATATGCTGGGGCATGCTCGGAAGGAGTGTAGAAGAGCTCTGGGACTGTATCTGAAATGCGGATCAGTGGATCATTAAGTAACTAATTATCCGAGAGCACAGTCAAGGCAATAACCAGCGGCCGAAGTTCTTTATCAGTAAGCATCAAGGCCAAATGCAATGGGACCACCGGTTCAGAGGATTAAAGGATCGAACCAGAAAAGATTTCTAGAGACGCAACAACAAGCCTATACCAGAGCCCAAGAGGGAGCAGGACAGAGGCAAAAGCATGTTAGACTGATGAATACTGAGAAAGTTAAGACCACTAGGAGAGTCATAGCATATATGATTTTAATTGGCAATACACCAATAACTGTTTTATTTGATTATGGAGCTTCACACTATTTTATCTCTATCACGTTTGTTTCCCGCAATTCTATTGATTTTTCAATCCTACCTGCAGGGTGGGATATTAAGACTGGGAATGATAGTATCATGACTAACAAGGAGTGTAGATTATGTTCCTTGGTGATTAATGGTGAAGAGTTTTATGCCAACTTGCTGTTACCAATGGAGGAGGATATGATATTATCTTAGACATGGATTGGTTGAGTACCTTTCATATAGTAATAGATTGTAAGAGAAGAAGAGTAATATTTTATATTTCTGATTGTTCAGAGTTTGAAATTGTTGGTGAAAACCAATCTCTAGAACTGGCTGAATCTAAGGTATCCCCAAAGAGAGGAGTTTTGAAAACTATAAAAGTGGGATAAGGAATGATTCCTGTAGTATCAGAATTCTTAGATATATTTCCTAAAAAGATACCTAAACTACTACCAGTAAGGGTGATAGAATTTACTATTGATATTATCTCCAGAGCTGAACCACTTTGTAGGCCACCTAATCAAATGAGAAATTAAGAATTAGAAGATGTTAAGAGACAAGTAGGTGAGTTATTAAAGTTGGGTTTTCTAAGACTTAGCGTTTCACCTAGGGGAGCTCTAGTATTATTAGCAGGAAAGAAAGATGGGAGTCAAAAATTATGTGTGGACTATAGGGATTTGAATGCAGTAACAATCAAAAATAAATATCCACTACTGATGATAACTGATCTGTTTGATCAACTGAGAGGAACAAATAAGTTCTCAAAGATAGATTTTCGTTCGGAATTCCATCAAGTAAGGGTCCAAACAGAAAATATTTTAAAATTTGCATTTAAAACCAGACATAGTCACTATGAATATTTGGTAATGCTATTTGGTGTGACTAATACTCCAACAGTATTTATAAATCTGGTGAACCATATTTTTGCTTTGTATCTAGATAAATTGTGGTGGTATTTATTGATGATATGCTAATCTACTCCAAGAATAGACAAGATCATGTTGAGCATCTAGGATAGTTTTGCATATTCTGAAAGAGCAAAAGTTATATGAAAAACTGAGTAAATATAAATTTTGGTTAGATAAAATTGCTTTTTTGGGTCATATAGTTTTTAGAGATAGTATATCAGTCGACCCTAAGAAGATAGTGTAGAACGAGAAAAAAATTAATCCCGCATTGATCCAAATTCAAACACAAAAAAAGAAAGAGGGACTGGACTTCGCCTCACGAGCGAGGCTGGCCACCCGCCTCGCGCGGCGAGGTCGGTCGTCCGCCTTGCACAACGAGGCCGTTTGCCTGCCTCGTGCAGTGCCGTTGGCCTCGGTCTCATGCGCACAATAAATTGGGCCCCACCCCAGATTATTTTTTGTATTCTACAAATTCTAATCAGACTCTAATTGATTTTGGGTGCAGGATCAGGAACAGATACAACGAATTTTGGAGCAAATCTAATCAAAAGGAAATTCAAATATCTTATTAAGATTATAATAAGATTCTGTTTTTATCTATAAGGAAACCCTCTCAACAACCTAGAACCTATAAATACCTCTCCAGAGACGCTCAAAAAGAACCTTTGGCTGGATCTCTCTCCCGCGCAAGAGTCCAAACTTCTTCTAAGATCAAAAGAGAAGAATGAGCACAATAAATCTCCACCGCCTCTAACCTTCGATGTCGGATCGTCAATGAAGAATGGATCAATTCTCATAACTGCCTCAATCCCACGATCTTCTGTAAATAGAGATTGATGTGGTCTATAAGTCATCTGGTCTATTTTTATTTTCTTAAATCTTTTCATTGTAATCAAAAGAAAAAGAGAAATTTCTATAATCTTCAATTTTTTCTCAATAGCAATGGAAAGATCCCCGATTTTCTCCGAAAACAGACTGGCAACCACAGTGGGAGAAATCTCTATACTGAAGAATAGATGGTGGTCTAATCTGATGTCAACAAAAATGGAGAGACAGTGGAGATGTTGGTGATCGAAATCGACCAATAAAAATACAAAGATTACATATCTTTGGACTCATCATCCATGCAACAAGAGATCCACACAGCAAGGACACAAAAAGATGATGAACTCAGAACATTCTAAATTACCTAAACAAAAAGATGACTTGATGGTCTTGGATAACAAGGAGGCGTTGATCTATCAATCGCCACTTGGATTTCCAAACTCTGATCCGTCAAAATAAATAGTGTCCCTTCCAATATTCAAGGAGCTTGCTATGTTCGATGTCAAAGGATAACCTATTGCAGTGCAAAGACACATCTGAATCCGCAACCAGAATTGGAGGGCATGCCGTAGGGCACTTAGAGCTCGTTTTATATGCTAGGCTCAAAATCAGCCTAGTGCAAACAAAGGAGGATGCCAGTCTCAAAATCTGCCTAGCGCAAATCAAGAAGGATGCCAGACTCAAAATTAGCTTAGCACAAACAAAGGAGGATGCCAGGCTTAAAATTTGTCAAGCACAAATCAAGAAGGATGTCAGGCTCAAAATCAGCCTAGCTTGAAGTAAGTAGGAAACCAGGCTAAAACTCAGCCTAGCACTCACTGCTCAGCCCAGCACCAATAAGCTTGACAAAAATCAGCCTGACACTTCTCAGCTTGCAAAAAGTCAGCCTAGCACTTCTTAACTTGGCAAAAATCAGCCTAGCACAAGACAGTCTAACAAAAATTAGCTTGTCAAAAGTCAGCCTAGCAGTTCTCAACCTGGCAAGAATCAACCTAGTACGAGACAACTTAGCAAAAATTAGCTTGGTAAAAATTAGCCAAGCACATCTCAGCCTAGTAAAAATTAGCCTAGTACTTCTCAGCATGGCAGATGTCAGCATAAAAGTAAAAAATCAATACGCCGGCTCATTCAGTGTGCGAGGCTCGTCTAGTACACGAGGATCGTCCAGCGGTTGAGGCTAGAGTTATGCTTCAGCCTTACATAAGAATAGAAGAATGTAAGGCTATCCAACAGTTTCATGCAAAACATCTCAAAACTAATGATGGACATCGAACTAATCTAGGGATTGACAAATATAACTTTTATGATTTCTCAGAGCCATCTGTCTAGACAAATAAACTTTGCTCAAGAAGCAGGCCCCATCCCCAAAAGATGGTTATATCAGCACTACAGGAAAAAACTCTGGATTTATAGAGGTATCTCTCGAACAAAAGGAGAGCTGCACAGCCCCATCAGTTATGCTGTTGCGAAGAATTAATCGTTGCAGCTTTGATTCACTATCACTGTGAAGCCCCAAGAGCATCTGTATTCAGCCGACTGTCAGCACTGGAATTTAGTATTCTGAAGAGAAGATGACTGCAGAGACAGAGCTTTGACTCAGATGAAGACCTACTAGTTTTCACATCAAATATGGTGAATAAAGGCAAGAAGCCAGTCTGTTGGAAGGTATGCCTCTAACACGGAGGCAAAAGGGGTGTATCATCACATGCGCCTTAGATCAGGCGTAATGGATCCCCGCGATTACAAAAGATGAGCAGGGGGTTTGGGTGATGAAGATGAAGAACTCAGTGACCATTCAGCCATAGCAACACTGCGGTCACATATTTCCTCTTGGTCTAAGAGAAAAACGACTCATATGGCCGAGTAGTTGGCCGAGATGAGTTAGAAGATAGAAGTGTAAGAATGCATCATCCAAGAGCAACAAAGGAGCATTGAAGACCTCAAAGCGATGCTCGTGAAGGTCATTGAAATACTCAAGACCACAGAACACGGAGTAGGCTGTTCTTCCTCCTTTGATAAGGCCAAGAAGGTTGAGATCGAATCCAACCGAGACATCGGAGGAAAAACAGTGAGGAAGAATATTTCATTGATCCTCACATAGGAAAAATGGAGAAACTCCAAAGTCAAATAGAAGTCTTAATGCATCAGAAAGGACTGCAAAAAATGAGGATTATGAGACCCTACCTGATATAGTGGGAGTCCGCCCTGTTTCCGGCAAAATATAAGCCTCTCAAGTTAGAGCCATATGATGGAAAGAGGTCGCCGAACTAGCATATGTACTATTTCCTTACTCAGACCGGCCATCTAATGGGAAATGTCCCAATGATGACAAAGATCTTCACGAGTATCTGCAAGGGCCTGTATTCACTTGGTTTATGCAGCTGCCCTTGGAAACTATCAATGCCTTGTCTGATGTGGAGAGTGAGTTCCTAACCTGCTTCTTTGAAGACGATACTGAAGATCCATTCACTCTCTTCTAGCAAACAAGCAAAAAGAAGACGAGATAGTTGAAAGCTTCATTGAGTGCTTTCACGAAATGTCAGTGCGATACCTACATGGCATGTCGCAGGAATATTGGTAGAGACTTGAAAACATAACCTTCAGACCAAGATATCGGTTAAAATGGGAGCTGTAGAATCTAAGAGCTGGAAAGAGCTAGTTAAGTAAGGCGAACTAGTAGAAGACCTCATCTACCGTTTGGGAGAGCAACGCTTCACAAGGATGGCCCTGGAAGGAAGGTAATACCCACAAAGCTCTTGTTAGAAAGGAAAAGAGGTTATGGCAGCGAAAATAATACCGCAACAGAAGCCCAAAGATTAGAAGGAGAAGGGCGTGTCCAAGCAATACCCCACACCCGTATACGATTTCAAAGATAAGCAAATAGTAACGTTGTTCAATATACTCAACAAGATGAGAATGCTCCAGTTTCCCTCCAATCTGAGACTAGAGGAAGCGGGAAAGACCAACGACCACAAGTACTGCCTCTATCATTAGAACTTGGGGCATACTATGGAGGACTGCTACATACTAAAAAGAAAGATTCAAGCACTAATTGATGCCAAAGTAATCCAACTTAAATTTGAACAGAAGAGGGTGATGGCTAACATGGTCACTCTAATGGTTGGAACCAATGAATTTACCGCAGGGGTGTCTCCTATACCTGTTGGAAAAATGGTGCTTGTTAACCATGACCCATATAACATGTGAGATAATGGACTCTCCCCAGTCATTACGAAGAAAGGTGAAATTATGTGGTTACATCTAGATCTTTTCATTGATGAACAATGGTCTTCAAAAAATAAACAGAAGTTGAGCAAAGGAAAAACTTGCCACGTAGTTTTTGCATTCATCGAGAAAGACCATGATGAGGCAAGTATGTTAACCGACTCAGAAACTAAGGCATCGGTTCTGACCACTTATCATGATGAGGCAGGCCCATCCAGAACTCGATCGGGAAAGAGTTATCTTAAAGACTACTCCAAAGCGCGGCCTGACAAATCCACCGCGATGAATGAAGAGCCACCCTTTAAATAGAAGGAGTCTCACTTCAAGAAAGGGACAAAGAAGTATAGTGAGGCAGCTGGTGCGTCATTTCAATTCGATGTACTTGCTCAGCTAGCCAACATCTCGACACAAATAACTCTTTACGAGCTGTTGCGATTGTCCAAGACAACCAAGGACGCGTTGAGAGAAGCTCTGGCTGACTCTGAAGCCTTTTTTGCTCAAGTTACAGAGCCATCTATAGACGCAGAGGAACCTTGCCCTCACTGTCATCGAGTGATGAGACAGGTCCCATGCATTACCTTCTCGCTGGATGACATGTAGGTCACAAACATTAAACATAAGACCCTTGTATTACACCGGATACATAGGCTCTCTTAAAGTAGATCAAATTCTCCTAGATCCGGTGTCCACCCTAAGCATCATCCCCAGGAGATTGATGCAAATACTTAGGATCTCGGTTAGCAGACTAACGCCCACCAACACCTCCATCTTTGGCTTCAACTCTAGTGGAAGCCATCCCTTGGGGAAGATCCGGTTTCGCTGCCAGATTGGAAGTCTAATGTTTCAGGCAACATATTATGTCATCAATATCGACACTTCCTACAATATACTTCTAGGATGTCCCTGGATTCACTCCAATATGGTGGTGCCCTCTACTCTCCACCAATGCATGACATACTGCGATGATCAGGGGACAGTCCACACATTGATCACTAATAAGCAACTCTTTAAGAGGGTTGAGAATTACTTCACGAATGCCATACTGTGCAGAGATACAACAAAGGCATTCACAGAATCAGCAAACAATACCAAAGAGGATTACGACAGCGACAACGAAGTAGGCACTTTGAGCCTGAACCAGCAGATGAAGAAGACTGCGAGTTTGAGATAAATCCTCTTGTAATCAATAATAATAATTTTGATGTACCCAACGCCGCTAATGAAGTGGATGAGTAGGTTTTTAATGAAAGTATAGGTTTTACTTATGTTCCTACTATTGCTTTGGATTCTACTCCATCTTGTACAGGCACAAAAGTGGATAGCATATCTGAATGGGACGCTCTAGCGGCATTCCATCTGCCAATACGGTCGTCATTTTCCATACAGACTAGAATACACAATACGGATGGGGCTACTTTTGAGGTGCTCGCTCAATAGCCAGACCAATAGCCGATAATATTGTCGAGTTAAGTCGCGGCCCGAGCCTAGCATAAATAGTGAAAGCGATGATCAAGCGGCATCTCAATTTGGCCATTACGAATCAGTTTTCCATCGAATGATGAAGAAAATGGATTACGATTTTTTTGATCGTAAATAAGGATTAAACTTTGGAGGAGGGCAACAAAACCTTTTTCGTTCATTCGTCCCACGAGGAAAGAATATCGATTATTACCATAAAACCTGCAAGGGGTTAGGATATGTTACTACTGCATCCTCAGAAAGAGAGTATGTAGACTCACCTAAATCAGAAAATCCTAAAGAAATAGTAGAATGGGTTTTTGATGTCGATACAAGTGTAGTATTTAAGGCCTTTGTTGCAACATGGTTTCGGCAAGCCATGAAGAACCAGATGATACCTGGGCACAACACATGGATATCCAATGGGATATCGGATTTGAGCAGCAAGAGCTGCCAATAGAAAACAAAATGATTCAGGTCAATATGGGGACTGAGGAAAATACGAAGCCCATCTTTATAAGCGAGAGTCTAACTCCTCAAGGGAAAGAGAATCTCATATCCCTCATAAGAGAATACATTAATGTCTTCGCATGGAAGTATGAAGACATGCCCAGCCTGGACCCGCAAGTTGCCATGCACTGGCTCAATATTAAGCCGGATGCTAAACCTGTAAAGTAACAACAAAGGCATTTCAATTCTGAATTGATGGAAGCCATATAGTTTGAACTAAAGAAGCTGATAGACTCATGATTCATCCACAAAGAGCAACACCTGGACTAGGTAGCAAATATCGTACCGGTGCCCAAGAAAAACAGTAAGATAAGGATATACATAGACTTTCGAAATCTCAATGCTGCATGCCCAAAAGATGAATTCCGGCTCCCCATCATGGATGTCATGATTGACAACACGTTGGACGTCCTTTATGGATAGCTTCTTAGGATACAATCAGATTAAAATGTATCCATAAGACAATAAACATATGGCATTTAGAACGTTGCTCGGAATATATTACTACATAGTAATGCCCTTCAGACTAAAGAATACCGGCACTACTTACCAACGAGCTATGAGCGTTATTTTTCAAGAGTACTTACGTAAAACCACCGAGTGTTATGTGGATGACCTTGCCGTTAAGAGTAAGAAGAAAGAAGATCACCTGCAAGACTTGAGAGTGATGTTCGATATCATGAGGAAGTATCAACTAAAGAAGAATCCAACCAAGTCCTTTCTAAGTGTGTCAAGTGGGAAGTTCTTGGAATTTATGGTGACTTCAAAAGGAATCCACCTTGACCTTGACAAGGACAAGGCAATAAATGAAATGCAACTACCATAGAGTCTGAGGGAACTCAGGGGGTTGCAAGGCAAGCTGGTGTATATCCAACAGTTCATAGAAAATCTATCAGGAAGGTGCCAGCCATTCTCGAAGTTAATAAAGAAGGAAATCTCATTCGTCTGGGATGAAGATTGTCAACGAGCTTTTGAGGACATTAAAAACTACCTTACAAAGTCGCTTGTGTTAATGGCACATGTTTCAGGGAAGCGTTTCCTGAACTATGTGTGAGCAATGGACCACGCCCTAGGGGTCCTATTCGCTCAACATAATGGTTAAGACCAGGAGCAGGCAATCTACTATTTGAGCCGGACAATGATTGGTGTAGAGTATCGGTACAGCCCAATCAAAAAAGAATGCCTGGCACTAATGTTCGCAGTCCAAAAGATGTGACATTACCTAGTTGGCTAGACTATACATGTCATTTCTCAGGTAAACCGGCTGAAATTACTCATGACTAAGTTAGGATCACTAAACGGCCGGCTCACCAATTAGGCGATATTATTATCACCCTACGACATGCATTTCGTGCCACAAAAAGTGAGAAAAGGCCAAGCCATAGTGGATTTTATCACCGAGCACCTTGTTCTAGAAAGCTCTAAACTCTAGGCTAACATTCCAGATAAAGTCACGGAAGTTAATGCACTCTAAGAAGAACAGATATGGCAACTATTCTTTGATAGGGAAGCAAGAAGGGATGCTGCTGGTGTGGGGTCGTTCTAGTATCTCCCCATAAGCACATGGTACCTCAAGGATACTCCCTAACCAGACCCTGCACAAATAATGTGGCAGAGTACAACACCCTTATCACTAGCCTCCAAATAGCTTGACAATTGGAGATAAGGCGCCTCGAAACATATGGCGACTCAAAACTAGTTGTTAACTAGAAGACCAGGGAATATGAGTTGAAGCAAAAAATCCTCATCCCGTATCATCAAGCACCAATGCGATTAACAAATAAGTTCGAAGGATTTTATATTGACCATGTGGCGAGATATGAGAACACATACGTTGATGCCCTTGCATCATTAACTGCGACGTTGGCCGTACTAAGCGGATCAACTAAACATATTACCATTGGAAGCTGCGAGTTCCTATATCCTGAAGCAATCACGGAAGTATACTAAGCGAACCGTTTGAATAAAATTTGAGCCACGAGACTGGCATTTTCAATTTGTGGACTATGCGTTGCATGGCATCCTCTCAGAGGACCCTAAAGAAACTGCTTCCATAAGAAACAAGGAAATAAGATTTTATTACAAGGCTATGCTCCAAACTCTGTATCAAAGATCTCATGGTGGTATCCTATTTCACCGCTTGTCAAAAAGTGAAGCCCAAGAAGGGGTTAAGGAAACCCATAACGGGACCTATGGGACCCACCAGCTTGGACCAAAACTCTGCAACCACATTAGGAGATTGGGATATTTATGGCCCAAGATGATCAATAATGCAGTGGTATATGCAAAACTTTGCCATGCCTGCCAGGTGCATGCTAATTTAATACACCAAACTCTAGAGTACTTGCATACGTCAACTTCTGGTTGGCCGTTCATGACATGGGGTATGGATATTATCGGGCCAATCACTCCGCCTTCTTCCAAAGGACATCGGTTCATATTGGCAATAACCGACTACTTCTCCCAATGGGCAGAAACCATCTCCATGAGGGAAGTAAAGACAGCAGATGTAGTCAAATTTATCAAACATCACATAATTTACCGCTTTGATATGCCCCGACAGATCATCCATGATAATGGACCTCAATTCATTAGTCAAGGCTTCGTGCGATTCTACAGCAAATGCAAAATTCAAGATGTGGCTTCAACGCCTTATAATCCAACAACCAACGGATTTGCCGAGGCCTTCAACAAGATTATTGTCAAGCTTCTACAAAAGTTTATTTTTTTGAGTCGCCGCGATTGGCATGAAATGTTAGGTGAGTGTTTGTGGGCTTACCGTACTATGGTGCGAACCCTGACCAAAGCTACACCCTTTTCTTTGGTGTATGGTTGCGAAGCCATGTTACCACTAGAAATTCAAATCCATCCCTACAAGAAGCACTGGCTACAAAGATGATGTCTGAAGAAAAATATCAAAGGTGGCTCCAAGAATTAGAAGCCATGGACGAGAAATGTCTAAATGCGAAGCAACAGATTAAGTTGTACCAAGCGTGCATCTCGAGAGTGTTTAATAAGAAAGTTAAACGAAAAACTTTCAAAGAAGGAGATTTAGTCCTAACTGTCAAAAGGCCGATGATCATGACCCATAAGACTAAGGGGAAGTTCGAATCCAAGTGGGAAGGACCTTTTGTAGTAGAAATTGTCTACTTAAATGGATCATATTGCCTGATCAATCAAGACAGCGACAGAATGATGATGCCTATCAATGGCAAGTTCTTGAAGATATACTACATCTAGCCACCTTTGAAAAAACCGAAAGGGAAAGCTAATGAATCAACAGCCAAATGCTATCAAAAGTAACAGGAACAGAGATCGAAAATTTCTCGCCGACCCTATTATTCTAGGGGTAGCAATAATCCATAGCCACTAAGGCAAAGGGAAGAGAGAACGTTTGGCATTTAAGACCAAATAAAATTCTCAATAACTTATCATGCTGAGGGGAATAGTATGGCTGCCCAATGCAAACGGCGATTGGTAAAGACACCTCAAATCTGTTAATAGCTGCTAAAAATCCCATGACAAACTTGTCACAATAAGTCCATAGCTACTAAGGCAAAGGGAAGAGAGAACATTTGGCATTTAAGACCAAACAAAACCCTCGGCAACTCATCGTGCTAAGGGGAATAGTATGGCTAGCTGATATGATAATTTAACTGCAAGCATATAGTGTCAATGTAGTACTATACAGGTCGTTCCACGGGGATCTAAGGTGTTTTGATATTCCTACTAATTCTACTATTCTATCGGGTTAACTACGAGTTCTAAGTGGGATTTTGGTTGTTCTAATTAGTCTAGGATATATAATCCACTAGTTTCCAACCATGAATTACTTCTATTATCTTCTTCCTATCATAAAAGTTATGATCTTTTAGTTTAGTTTCTACTTAAAGTATCCTAAGTATGGACTATCAAGTAGTGTGCAAGTATAATCCATCAAATAAACTACTTCTCATAAAAATAAACTAAATCATCAGATAAATTTATGACAAAGATGAAAATTAACAACCCCAACCCTAACTAAGTATAGGCTATCAAGAAATCTAATTCAAGTATAACATATCAAAGTATTAATCTATGAGTTGTTATATTTTTATCTTTTCATGGAAAAATCATATTTTTATTATTTTATTTTAGGAAGAAAACACTAGAGAGCAACTACATGGTGGATTCAAGTTTCATCTACATATGAAGATGAAGAACTCAGTGACCATTCAGTCAGAGCAACGCTGCGGTCACATATTTCCTCTCGGTCTAAGAGAAAAACAATTCATATGGCCGAGTAGTTGGCCGAGATGAGTCAGAAGATAGAAGCACAAGAATGCATCATCCAAGAGCAACAAAGGAGCATTGAAGACCTCAAGTGATGCTTGTGAAGGTCATTGAAATACTCAAAAGACCACAGAATACGGAGCAAGCAGTTCTTCCTCCTTTGATAAGGCCAAGAAGGATGAGATCGAATCCAACTGAGACATAGGGGGAAAAACAGTGAGGAAGAATATTTCATTGATCCTCACGTAGGAAAAATGGAGAAACTCCAATGTCAAATAGAAGCCTTAATGCATCAGAAAGGACTGCAAAAAATGGGGATTATGAGACCCTACCTGATATAGTGGGAGTCCGCCCTGTTTCCGGCAAAATATAAGGCTCTCAAGCTAGAGCCATATGATGGAAAGAGATCCCCGAACTAGCATATGTACTATTTCTTTTCTCAGACCGGCCATCTAATGGGAAATGTCCCAATGATAACAAAAATCTTTACGAGTATCTGCGAGGGCCTGCATTCACTTGGTTTATGTAGCTGCCCTCGGAAACTATCAATGCCTGGTCTGATGTGGAGAGTGAGTTCCTAACCTGCTTCTTTGAAAACGATACTGAAGTATCCATTAACTCTCTTCTAGCAAACAAGCAAAAAGAAGATGAGATAGTTAAAAGCTTCATTGAGTGCTTTCGCGAAATGTCAGTGCGATGCCCACATGGCATGTCGCATGAATATTGGTAGAGACTTGCAAACATAACCTTCAGACCAAGATATCGGTTAAAATGGGAGCTGTAGAATCTAAGAGCTGGAAAGAGCTAGTTAAGTAAGGCGAACTAGTAGAAGACCTCATCTACCGTTTGGGAGAGCAATGCTTCACAAGGATGGCCCTGGCAGGAAGGCAATACCCACAAAGCTCTTGTCAGAAAGGAAAAGAGGTTATGGTAGTGAAAATAATACCGCAACAGAAGTCCAAAGATTAGAAGGAGAAGGGTGTGTCCAAGCAATACCCCACACCCGTATACGATTTCAAAGATAAGCAAATAGTAACGCTGTTCAATTTGCTCAACAAGACGAGAATGCTCCAGTTTCCCTCCAATCTGAGACTAGAGGAAGCGGGGAAGACCAACGACCCCTAGTACTGCCTCTATCATTAGAACTTGGGGCATACTATGGAGGACTGCTACATACTAAAAAGAAAGATTCAAGCACTAATTGATGCCAAAGTAATCCAACTTAAATTTGAACAGAAGAGGGTGCTGGCTAACATGGTCACTCTAATGGTTGGAACCAATGAATTTACCGCAGGGGTGTCTCCTATACCTGTTGGAAAAATGGTGCTTGTTAACCATGACCCGCATAACATGAGAGATAATGGACTCTCCCCAGTCATTATGAAGAAAGGTGAAATTATATGGTTACATCTAGATCTTTTCATTGATGAACAATGGTCTTCAAAAAATAAACAGAAGTTGAGCAAAGGAAAAACTTGCCACGTAGTTTTTGCATTCATCGAGAAAGACCATGATGAGGCAAGTATGTTAACCGACTCAGAAACTAAGGCATCGTTTATGACCACTTATCATGATGAGGCAGGCCCGTCCAGAACTCGATCGGAAAAGAGTTATCTTAAAGACTACTCCAAAGCGTGGCCTGACAAATCCACCGCGATGAATGAAGAGCCACCCACTAAACAAAAGGAGCTTCACTTCAAGAAAGGGACAAAAAAGGACAGTGAGGTAGCTGGTGTGCCATTTCAATTCGATGAACTTGCTTAGCTAGCCAACATCTCAACACAAATAACTCTTTACGAGGTGTTGCGATTGTCCAAGACAACCAAGGACGCGTTGAGAGAAGCTCTGACTGACTATAAAGCCTTTTTGGCTCAAATTACAAAGCCATCTGTGGACGCAGAGGAACCTGGCCCTCACTGTCAGCGAATGATGAGGCAGGTCCCATGCATTACCTTCTCGCTGGAGGACATGTAGGTCACAAACATTAAACATAAGACCCTTGTATTACACCGGATACATCGGCTCTCTTAAAGTAGATCAAATTCTCCTAGATCTGGTGTCCACCCTAAGTATCATCCCCAAGAGATTTACTTGGGATCTCGGTTAGCCGACTAACGCCCACCAACACCTCCATCTTTGGCTTCAACTCTAGTGGAAGCCATCCCTTGGGGAAGATCCGGTTTCGCTGCCAGATTGGAAGTCTAAAGTTTCAGGCAACATATTATGTCATCAATATCGACACTTCCTACAATATACTTCTAGGATGTCCCTGGATTCACTCCAATATGGTGGTGCCCTCTACTCTCCACCAATGCATGAAATACTGCGATGATTAGGGGACAGTCCACACATTGATAACTAATAAGCAACTCTTTAAGAGGGTTGAGAATTACTTCACGAATGCCATACTATGTAGAGATACAACAAAGGCGTTCACAGAATCAGCAAACAATACCAAAGAGGATTACGACAGCGACAACGACGTAGGCACTTTGAGCCTGAACCAGTAGATGAAGAAGACTGCGAGTTTGAGATAAATCATATTGTAATCAATAATAATAATTTTGATGTAACCAATGCCGCTAATGAAGTGGATGAGTGGGCTTTTAATGAAAGTAAAGGTTTTACTTATGTTCCTACTATTGCTTTGGATTCTACTCCATCTTGTATAAGCACAAAAGTGGATAGCATATCTAAGTGGGATGCTCTAGCGGCATTCGATCTGCAAATACGGTCGTCATTTTCCATACAGACTAGAATACACAATGCGGATGGGGCTACTTTTGAGGTGCTCGCTCAATAGCCAGACCAACAGCAGATAATATTGTCGAGTTGAGTCGCGGCCTGAGCCTAGCATAAATAGTGAAAGCCATGATCAAGCGGCATCTCAATTTGGCCATTACGAATCAATTTTCCATCGAATGATGAAGAAAATGGATTACAATTTTGATCGTAAATAGGGATTAAACTTTGGAGGAGGGCAACGAAACCTCTTACGTTCGTTCGTCCCACGAAGAAAGAATCTCGATTATTACCATAAAACCTGCAAGGGGTTAGGATATGTTACTACTGCATCCTCAGAAAGAGAGAATGTAGACTCACCTGAATCAGAAAATCCAAAAGAAATAGTAGAATGGGTTTTTGATGTCGGTACAAGTGTAGTATTTAAGGCCTTTGTTGCAAACATGGTTTCGGCAAGCCATGAAGAATCAGATGATATATGGGCACAACACATGGATATCCAATGGGATATCAGATTTGAGCAGCAAGAGCTACCAATAGAAAACAAAATGATTCAGGTCAATATGGGGACTGAGGAAAATACGAAGCCCATCTTTATAAGCGAGAGTCTAACTCCTCAAGGGAAAGAGAATCTCATATCCCTCATAAGCGAATACATTGATGTCTTCGCATGGAACTACGAAGACATGCCCAGCCTGGACCCGCAAGTTGCCATGCACTGGCTCAATATTAAGCTAGATGCTAAGCCTGTAAAGCAACAACAAAGGCATTTCAATTCTGAATTGATGGAAGCCATATAGTTTGAACTAAAGAAGCTGATAGACTCATGATTCATCCACAAAGAGCAACACCCAGACTAGGTAGCAAATATCGTACCGGTGCCCAAGAAAAGCAGTAAGATAAGGACATTCATAGACTTTCGAGATCTCAATGCTGCATGCCCAAAAGATGAATTCTGGCTCCCCATCATGGATGTCATGATTGACAACACGTCGAACGTCCTTTATGGATAGTTTCTTAGGATACAATCAGATTAAAATGTATCCATAAGACGAGAAACATATGGCATTTAGAGCATTGTTCGGAATATATTACTACACAGTAATGCCCTTCAGACTAAAGAATGCCGGCGCTACTTACCAACAAGCTATGAGCGTTATTTTTCAAGAGTACTTACATAAAACCACCGAGTTTTATGTGGATGACCTCGCCGTTAAGAGTAAGAAGAAAGAAGATCACCTGCAAGACTTGAAAGTGAGGTTCGATATCATGAGGAAGTATCAACTAAAGATGAATCCAACCAAGTCTTTTCTCAGAGTATCAAGTGGGAAGTTCTTGGAATTTGTGGTGACTTCAAAAGGAATCCACCTTGACCTTGACACGGACAAGGCTATAAAAGAAATGCAACTACCATAGAGTCTGAGGGAACTCAGGGGGTTGCAAGGCAAGCTGGTGTATATCCAACAGTTCATAGCAAATCTATCAGGAAGGTGCTAGCCATTCTCGAAGTTAATAAAGAAGGAAATCTCATTCGTCTGGGATGAAGATTGTCAACGAGCTTTTGAGGACATTAAAAACTACCTTACAAAGTCGCTTGTGTTAATGGCACATGTTTCAGGGAAGCCTTTCCTGAACTATGTGTGAGGAATGGACCACGCCCTAGGGGTCCTATTGGCTCAACATAATGGTTAAGACCAGGAGCAGGCAATCTACTATTTGAGCCGGACAATGATTAGTGTAGAGTATCGGTACAGCCCAATCGAAAAAGAATGCGTGGCGCTAATGTTCGCGGTCCAAAAGATGTGCATTACCTAGTTGGCTAGACTATACATGTCATTTCTTAGGTAAACCCCACCCGCTGAAATTGCTCATGACTAAGTTAGGATCACTAAACGGCCGGCTCACCAATTAGGCGGTATTATTATCACCCTACGACATGCATTTCGTGCCTCAAAAAGTGACAAAAGGCCAAGCCATAGTGGATTTTATCACCGAGCACCTTGTTCTAGAAAGCTCTAAACTCTAGGCTAACATTCCAGATAAAATCACGGAAGTTAATGCACTCTCAGAAGAACAGATATGACAACTGTTCTTTGATAGGGAAGCAAGAAGGGATGCTGCTGGTGTGGGGTCGTTCTGGTATCTCCCCACAAGCACGTGGTGCCTCAAGGATACTCTCTAACCAGACCCTGCACAAATAATGTGGCAGAGTACAACACCCTTATCACTAGCCTCCAAATAGCTTGACAACTGGAGATAAGGCGCCTCGAAACATATGGCGACTCAAAACTAGTTGTTAACTAGAAGACCAGGGAATATGAGTTGAAGCATAAAATCCTCATATCGTATCATCAAACAGCAATGCGATTAACAAACAAGTTCGAAGGATTTCATATTGACCATGTGCCGAGATATGAGAACACATACGTTGATGCCCTTGCATCATTAACTGCGACGTTGGCCGTACTAAGCGGATAAACTAAACATATTACCATTGGAAGCTGCGAGTTCCTATATCCAGAAGCAATCACGGAAGTATACTAAGCGAACCGTTTGAATAAAATTTGAGCCACGAGACTGGCATTTTCAATTTGTGGACTATGCGTTGCATGGCATCCTCTCAGAGGACCCTAAAGAAACTGCTTCCATAAGAAACAAGGAAATAAGATTTTATTACAACGCTATACTCCGAACTCTGTATCAAAGATCTCATGCTGGTATCCTATTTCACCGCTTGTCAAAAAGTGAAGCCCAGGAAGGGGTTAAGGAAACCCATAACGGGACCTGTGGGGCCCACCAGTTAGGACCAAAACTCTGCAACCATATTAGGAGATTGGGATATTTATGGCCCAAGATGATCACAGATGCAGCGGTATATGCAAAACTTTGCCATGCCTACCAGGTGCATGCTAATTTCATACACCAAACTCTAGAGTACTTGCATACGTCAACTTCTGGTTGGCCGTTCATGACATGGGGTATGGATATTATCGGGCCAATCACTCCGCCTTCTTCCTAAGGACATCGGTTCATATTGGCAATAACCGACTACTTCTCCAAATGGGCAGAAGCCATCTCCATGAGGGAAGTAAAGGCAGCAGATGTAGTCAAATTTATCAAACATCACATAATTTACCGCTTTGATATGCCCCGACAGATCATCCATGATCATGGATCTCAATTCATTAGTCAAGGCTTCGTGCGATTCTATAGCAAATGCAAAATTCAAGATGTGGCTTCAACGCCTTATAGTCCAACAGCCAACAGATTGGCCGAGGCCTTCAACAAGATTATTGTCAAGCTTCTACAAAAGTTTATTTTTTCGAGTCGCCGCGATTGGCATGAAATGTTAGGTGAGTGTTTGTGGGCTTACCGTACTATGGTGCGAACCCTAACCAAAGCTCCACCCTTTTCTTTGGTGTATGGTTGCGAAGCCATGTTTCCACTAGAAATTCAAATCCCATCCCTACAAGAAGCACTGGCTACAAAGATGACGTCTGAAGAAAAATATCAAATGTGGCTCAAAGAATTAGAATTCATGGACGAGAAATGTCAAAATACGAAGCAACAGATTAAGTTGTACCAAACGTGCATCTCGAGAGTGTTTAACAAGAAAGTTAAACGAAGAACTTTTAAAGAAGGAGACTTGGTTTTAGCTGTCAAAAGGCTGATGATCATGACCCATAAGACTAAGGGGAAATTCGAATCCAAGTGGGAAGCACCTTTTGTAGTAGAAACTGTCTACTTAAATGGATCCTATCGCCTGATCAATCAAGACAGCGACAGAATGATGATGCCTATCAATGGCAAGTTCTTGAAGAAATACTACATCTAGCCACCTTTGAAAAAAACCGAAAGGGAAGGCTAATGAATCAACTGCCCAATGTTATCAAAAGTAACAGGAATAGAGATCGAAAATTTCTCGCCAACCCTATTATTCTAGGGGTAGCAATAAATCCATAGCCACTAAGGCAAAGGGAAGAGAGAGCGTTTGACATTTAAGACCAAATAAAATTCTCAATAACTTATCATGCTGAGGGGTTGTATGGCTGCCCAATACAAACGGCGATTGGTAAAGACGCCTCAAATCTGTTAATAGCTGCTAAAAATCCCATGACAAACTTGTCACAATAAACCCATAGCTACTAAGGCAAAGGGAAGAGAGAACATTTGGCATTTAAGACCAAACAAAACCCTCGACAATTCATCGTGCTAAGAGGAATAGTATGGCTAGCTGATGTGATAATTTAACTGCAAGCGTACAGTGTCAGTGTAGTGCTATACAGGTCGTTCCATAGGGATCTAAGGTGTTTTGATATTCCTACTAATTCTACTATTCTAGCAGGTTAACTATGAGTTCTAAGTGGGATTTTGGTTGTTCTAATTAGTCTAGGATATATAATCCACTAGTTTCCCACCATGAATTACTTCTATTATCTTCTTCCTGTCATAAAAGTTATGATCTTTTAGTTTAGTTTCTACTTAAAGTATCCTAAGTATGGACTATCAAGTAGTGTGCAAGTATAATCCAACAAATAAACTACTTCTCATAAAAATAAACTAAATCATTAGATAAATTTATGACAAAGATGAAAATTAACAACCCCAAACCCTAACTAAGTATAGGCTATTAAGAAATCTAATTTAAGTATAACCTATCAAAGCATTAATCTACTAGTTGTTATATTTTAATCTTTTCATAGAAAAATCATATCTTTATTACTTTATTTTAGGAAGAAAACACTAGAGAGCAACTACATGGTGGATTCAAGTTTCATCTACATCCTAGAGCTAAACTAAATTAGCTATTCATAGTTCTACTTGGCAAGATCATTTTTTTTTCTAGAAATCAATTAAAGATTATACTAGAAAGCAAGATAAATCTATCTAGAAAGCAATTAAAAGTAATTTACCTAAGAACAATTGAAAAACAATGAGAAATACCTCTGGAGTCCGGTATTATGGCCGTCACCCTTTCAGTAAAACCCTAATTTTATTAATCAAATCCAAGTACGATTTATCTCCTACTTTCACTATGGTTCTTCTCTACATTAACTACTACATAAAACTCTAGAATACAAGGATATGGCCAATATATAGGCTTCGGAAATCAAATCCTAATTCTAACAGAACTGAAAAACAGTAAAATTACATCGAAGCTCTCGAAGAAAACTCAGCCTCTGGAGCCCTCTTTGTACCGCCAATTGGCTGCAATAATATAATAAAATTGCTTGAATTTTCTTCCACATGAGTTTCGTGTCTTGTTCTTTTTATTCTCTTGACTATATTACACTTTGACTGTCTAAAGTATTTTAATTTTATAGTTTTGCTCTCTTTGAACTCTTTTATAGGATTTGTTTTCTAATCCGGCTCTGATTTCATGCCATCTCCTTATATGAATAGGATCACTTGAAAAACAACTATAAATACTAGAGTAGAATTATTTATATACAAAAATAAATAAAATATGGGAGACAAAATATAATATATGATACTAATCACACCCCTACACCTATCTTTTGCTAGTCCTCGAGCAAAACTTAACCCTAAAAAGAAAAATTCTAACTCACTTTCGCAGGAATCACGATTGTACTTAGCATGTGCAACAAGTCTTTAAACCCCTAGGTTACCCTAGTGGATGAGTATTGTCTCGTGAGGGTTTACAGTGAATATACACACAAAATTCGTGAAGAAAATAGATTAATGAATAAAGAAAAGAAAAATAAGGATAACTGAAAATCAAGAAAAATAAAAATTTTATACAACAAAAAGGAAAATCTTTTTTTTATATATTTTCTTCAATTAGAATCACTAATATACAAAGTCAAGAGCACATTTAGATTATCAATCTTCAAATCGAGTGTCATATCAGATACACTTATCATTTTAATTAAAAACTCAAATCCTATCTTTCAATACCTACTAACAGATAATCTATTGGCTCATATATATCTATGTGCACGTGTGATAGTCTATTTCGGCCTTGAACTCCAAAACTAACTCATGATTCATCTTCTCTCTCAAAATATATTTTTCTTTTTTTCTTTTTTTCTTTTTTTTAAGAATATTTCACCTTTCATGCGAATATTCATGCTTACTTAGGTGCAAAGTACTCGATTACTCGGATCATACTCCTTTTTTACTCTTAAGGCTATTACCTTAATACCAGGTGCACCCTATTATTTTATCACGCTCTAGGCTATTGCCTTAATACTAGGCGCACCCCATTTTTTTATTCTCACTTTTTATTAATTTTTTTCTTCTTTTTTTAGAGAGAAAAGACTTACTCGATCGTTATCATCTTTATCCTTAATCTAATAGACTATTGTGAAATGAAAAATAGATGTATATTTGCCTCAAAACTACTGTTAGTGGTATTTATTTTTTGGATTTTAATTTTTTTCATAAAACTCTGAGTGTATCATCCAATCTACTCTCTTAACCAATTTCAAATCTAAATTTATTCTTTTATCTGTAATTAGGTTGATCGGTTGATAAAAATATATAATTTTTTTAAGTTTTTATTATTTTTTAAAATTTGTTTTAGTTAGTTATCCTAAACCTACCCAAAGTGTAAAATAAAGAAACCCAAAAAAAATAAAATAAAAATCCTAAAAATAAAATAAAAATTTTAGAAAAAATATGAAGAAAATCTCTTAACTCACTCCTCCACACCTAAACTCGTGTATGCCCTCATACATGAACCAAGAGTGATAAAATAAACATAAAAACTATTATATAAATATTATACACTTATTAGAAAATTCAAACCGGTTACGACTTCTTAATCGCTTTCCACTCTCATAGTGTGTCCTTTTATGTTTTGATATGGATGAACTTAGCAATTTTGTCAATTTGCATTTAATCCCGCCATCTTATTTTTGATTTTTCTCAATTTATTTCTACCCTTCTTTCTTTTATTCAATAGTAAAATTCTGAAGTTGGAAATCGTACCTTTATCATCTATAATTGACCCAAAAGCATCTTTCATAGCAGTAAGTATTTTGGTTTTATCATCATGTAAATTAATATGCTCACTTTGATGTGGCTGAATCATGAGCTCGATTTTGTATTGCTCTTTCAAATCATTAGGTACCCTAATCTCTTCATTTTACAGTTC
Organism: Dracaena cambodiana; assembly: GCA_036321105.1. Lineage (NCBI taxonomy): Eukaryota > Viridiplantae > Streptophyta > Magnoliopsida > Asparagales > Asparagaceae > Dracaena > Dracaena cambodiana. Next base: position 26,006,429 of record JAYEPQ010000007.1, read on the forward strand.
CTTCCAATTTTCTAGTATTATGGGCTCGTCATGCAAATTTTCTTCAAACTTGTCATCAAAATTCTCAAAAGAAAATGTTATACTAGTGGACTTATCATTAGTCATGTTATTATAAAGGGATAAAAATTCTTCTTCACAAATTTCTTCACAACTTTTATCAAAAGAATCAAATGATAATATGTCACTAGTAAGCTCATCATGAGGCAAATCACCAAGCAAATTTTTTTCTTTATCACTAATTTCTTCATAATTATTTTCACAATGGGCTAAAATAGGTTAATCACAATGTTAAAGTATAGACTCATCATGCACAAAATTATTTAACTCATTTTGAATCATATCTGTTTTAAAAGATGACTGAAGTGATTGCTCGTTGGAGTAAGATATGTTCAAACAATTTGATGGTTGGTCTCCAAAAAATTTAGTATGATAAATTATTTTGAGAAGATCTTCCATACAAGATGTAGTTTGAGAGGATGATTTTATTTGAGAGGATGATTTTAGCAAATCTTTTATACCTTTCTCTATTGTACGTGCTCACTTCTCAGTTTCATGATTATAATTTTCCTTATTTTTCTCAAATGATTGCATCTCGAGATCATGAGTGAAATTTGAAAAATAATATAATGGATCCATGTACATATTTGATAACAAATATGAAGTGGTTGAAGGTACATTCTCATGACATGCATACATCGCTTCTAATTTTTTTAATCTTTCATCTAATATATTCAATTGAGTATCTTGTTCATGATTGAGTTTAGAATATGAAGATAAATAGCCCATAAAGAAAGGATCAGATGGAAGACTCTCTTGGTACGGCTCTTGATTATATGCAAAATTAGAATGATTCATTCATTCACAATTGTAATTTTGTGTATAGGAAGCGCTCGTAGGTTCATTATATATTGTGTGAATTTGATTATGATATAGTCCTAACGAACTTCCTATCCATGAACACTGATAATAATTATGATATGAATCATGATAATGATAGCAACTAGTTTGATTTTAAAATTTTTTTTTAATTTTTTTTGAAAAAGGTGGAGAGGGAAAGAGATGGAAAAAAATTAAAAAATTTTTAATTTTGTTTGTATTTTTTTAAATAACCAGAGAGCCAAAATACAGACGCAGAGAAATTTTGGGGGAGAAAATCAACAAAATTGCCGCTAAATAGCGGCAATTGCCGCTAAATAGCGGCAATTGCCGCTATTTGCAGCAATTGTGGCTATTTGCGGCAAAATCAGAGAGTTTGGCTCCCTGATTTTTTAAGTGCACTTTGGAGACTCTTTTCTTCCTTTTTTTCCTTCCTATATCTAAAGTTTTAGATCCCTACACACTCAACACACACTGTTAACCCGTAAAACGTTAGAAAAATAAGAAAAACACCATTGATCCACGACAACGACATCAAAAACTTGATGTGATATTTTAACTGCAAGCGTACAGTGTCAGTGTAGTACTATACAGGTCGTCCCACAGGGATCTAAGATGTTTTGATATTCCTACTAATTCTACTATTCTAGCGGGTTAACTACGAGTTCTAAATGGGATTTTGGTTGTTCTAATTAGTCTAAAATATAGAATCCACTAGTTTCAAACCATGATTACTTCTATTATCTTCTTCCTATCATAAAAGTTTGATCTTTTAGTTTAGTTTCTACTTAAACTATCCTAAGTATGGACTATCAAGTAATGTGCAAGTATAATCCGTCAAAAAAACTACTTCTCATAAAAATAAACTAAATCATTAGATAAATCTATGACACAGATGAAAAGTAATAACCCAAACCCTAACTAAGCATAGACTATTAAGAAATCTAATTCAAGTATAACATATCAAAGCATTAATCAACGAGTTGTTATATTTTAATCTTTTCATGAAAAAATCATATTTTTATTATTTTATTTTAGGAAGAAAACACTAGAGAGCAACTACATGGTGGATTCTAGTTTCATGTGCATACTAAAACTAAACTAAATTAGTTACTCATAGTTCTACTTAGCAAGATCATATTTTTTCTAGAAAGCAATTAAAGATTATACAAGAAAATAAGATAAATCTATCTAGAAAGCAATTAGAAGTAGATTATCTAAGAATAATTGAAATACAATACGAAATACCTCTAGAGTCTGTATTGTGCCCGTCACCCCTTCAACAAAATTAGAATTTTATTAATCAAATCTGAGCACAATTTATCTCCTACATTCACTATGGTTCTTCTCTATATTAACCACTATATAAAACCCTAGAATACAAGGATACGGCCAATATATAGGCTTCGGGAATCAAACCTTAATTCTAACAGAACTGAAAAACTATAAATTTATATCGAAGCTCTTGAAGAAAACAAAGCCTGTGGAGACTCATGTACATGATCATGAGAGTGAGCTTGGCAATAAGGCAAAAATCTTCCAAAAAATAGGTGTGAGCCTGATATTAAGGCAATGATCTTCTCAAAAAAAGGAAAAAAATAATATAGTACACACACACACATATATTGTGTGCGTGTGTGTGTGTCTATATATATATGTGTGTACATATATATATATATATATATATATATATATATATATATATATATATATATATATATATATATATATATATATATATATATATATATATATATATGTATGTATGTATGTATGTATGTATGTATGTGTGTGTGTGTGTGTATATATATCTATGTATATATATATATATATATATATATATATATATATATATATATATATATATATATATGTATGTATGTATGTATGTATGTATGTATATATATCTATATATGTATACATATATGTATGTATGTATGTATGTATATATATATATATATATATATATATATATATATATATATATATATATATATATATATATATGTATACATATATGTATATATATGTGTATATATATATGTGTGTGTGTGTGTGTATATATATATACACGTATGTATGTATGTATGTATGTATATATATATATATATATATATATATATATGGTGCTTTCGGTTTAGGAACAGGTTCTTCCAAATGAGCATTTGATAGTAATGGAGGTGATGGAGATAGATGTGGAGAAAGAGATAGAAAAGATGGTGTAGCCTGCGAAATAGTAGGAGTTAGATCAGGGGGCATGGCTATATTATTGTCCACTTGCTTGCCAAATCTAAACGTGTGAATGACATTGCATTGGTGAACATGTGATTAAACAGATTGAGATGAGTTAGAGTTGGTTCTTTATTGGTTGGCTCAGAAAGGTACCTGGCCCCTGCTCACTCAGCTGTTTGGCTAACTGTCCAACCTGCTGCTCTATATTCTTGATCAACTAAGAACTTGTAAGAAATTGTTGGTTGGTCCGTTGTATAAAATCAGTAGATACTTTCATTAAATTTTGCATTTGTGTGTTTAAATTGGATGTCATCTTGAAAAAGTTCTCCACATGCCTTTCAAGTGTCATTAGCCGTCTGTCATAATCATTGTTAGACCCCTACTATGGATATGATTGATTATGCACCGGTTGTCTATTCTAGTTGTTCTCTTGAGTTGAAGCATTTGGGTATTGATAAGCACCCACTTTTGGTCTTGGGAACTGACTATTGGCTGGAGACTGCATGTTAGGGTTGGGGGACTCCCTGATATTGCCCCTAACTCCATGAGAGATTTGAATGGATCCTTTAACCAGGATTGTATGTAGGAGCGTAAAGATTGTTCATGGATCATTGATACAAGGCATTAGCCTACTCAAGTGTGGGACCCAAGGGATTTATTAATTATAGACACTCCTCCATAATATGATTCGGAGTTCCGCAATTAAAGTATGTGAAAACTTGAATTTGATTTACTTGATCCACAGGTAGAGTGCTAGGAGTCTCCAATGCCTCAATTCTCCTTATAAGGGTTGCAATCTTAGCTTTGGCAGCTATAGAGCTGTCGACGCTATGAATTCCACTCTTATGCACAGAAGTCGATGCATTGGGTTTCTCAGCAGAACTCTCCCACAGCATGGTTTATCACGATAGGTCCTTAAGAAAGTCCCATACTTCATCCTCATTCTTTCTCATAAACACCCCTTGACACATGGACTCAAGAAGATTTTTTGATGTGTAATCGAGTCCTTCGTACACGATTTGATACAACCGCTACTTTTCTATCGCATGGTGAGGGCACTGAGCTAATAGATTCTTGAACAATTCTAACTATTTCCAGAAGGGTTCTCCCGGCACTTGATGGAATTGATTAATTTGATTTTGAATTTTTTTTGTCTTGTGCATGGGATAATACTTCTTGAGAAACACCATAACGAATTCATCCCAAGTAGTGATTGAATCAGTAGGCATACTGTACAACCACTTTTTGGCATTATCTTTGAGAGCGAATGGGATGAAGCGGAGTTTAATTGCGTCCTCTGATAAGTGCTGCAGTTTAATCATCATGCACACTTCTTAAAATTCACTGATAAAGAGATGTGCATCCTCAGAATCAAAACCAGTGAATTTAGAAAGTATGCTGATATACTGCAGCTTCAATTCATAGTAATTACCTGCTGTGTGTGGAAGTTTCATGCATGATGGTAGTGATGTGCGTAATGGATAATATCGATCCTGAAAGATCGGGATCGGTTGGTCCATCTTGTCTCCCATGAACAAATCTGATCTCACGAGTCGACCGTATTGATCACGAGTCTAATGTGGCATGAACCAGCGACCATGAGTGGATGCGTGAATTTCCTAAACTAATGCAAGAAGTTGGGTGTGGTGAAGATAAAACGGTGGAAGAAATATGATAAAAAAAATGTGATGTCCTATAAGTACTAATTTTTTATTTTCATCTTTTTGTATTTATTTTATAGATCTAGAGGCCCAAAATATAGAATTAGAGAGAAAATGGAGGAGAGACTCACTAAAAGTGCCGCTAAATGGCGGCAATTGCAGCTATTTAGTGGCAAAATCAGAGAGTTTTGCTCTCTCATTTTTGCAGTGTACTTTTAAACTTTTCTCGTACCTTTTTTTTTTCTTCCTGTATCTGAACTTTAAGATCTCTGCACACTCAACACATACTGTTAACCCGTAAAATGTTAGAAAAAAAATAAGAAAAATACCGTCGATCCCTGGCAACGGCACCAAAAACTTGATGTGATAAATCTACTGCAAGCACACAGTGTTGGTGTAGCACTGTACAGGTCGTTCCCACAGAGATCTAAGGTGTTTTGCTATTCTCAATAATTCTTTAGTCCTAGCGGATTAACTGCGGATTTTAAGTTGAATTTGAGTTATTCTAATTAGCTTAGGATATAGAATCCACTAGTTTCCAGTTATGTATTACTTCTATTATCTTCTTCCTATCATAAAAATTGATCGTTTAGTTTTAATCTTTACTTAACGTTTTCTAAGCATGTGTTATCATGTGGTGTGCAAGCATAACGCATCAAAGAAACAACTTTTTATAGAGATAAACTAAATCGTTAGATAACTCTATGACAAAGATAAAAAGTAACAACCCCAAATCCTAAGTAAGTATAAGTTATCAAGAAATCTAATTAAGTATAACCTATCAAAGTATTAATCTACGAGTTGTTATATTTTAATCTTTTCATTGAAAAATCTTATCTTTATTATTTTATTAAGGAAGAAAACACTAGAGAGCAACTACATGGTGGATTTCTAGTTTTATTTATATCCTAGAGCTAAACTAAATTAGTTACAAATAATTCTAGTTAGCAAGATCATATTTTTATTCATGAAAGCAAGAGAATCTAATATAGAAAGCAACATTAATCTAAACTAGAAAGCAATTAGAAGAAAATTAGTTAAGAAAAATTGATGAACAGCAAAGGATACCTCTGGAGTCGGTATGGCGGCCGTCACCCCTTCAGCAAAAGCCTAATTTTATTTATAATTACGAGTACAAAATTGTATCTTATATGAATCCCTAGATTACAAGGATACGGCCAATATATAGGCTTCGGAGAATCAAACCCTAATTTGAGTACAAGTGAAAAACTACAAAATTACATCGAAACCCCCGGAGAAAAATCACCCAGAGTGCCCCACTTTGCCTCCAATCGGCGGCTAATGATGCCAAATAGTGGCAAAACCTTGGGTTTTTCTTCTGTATGAGTCTCTTGTCTTGTTCTTTTGATTATGATGACTGTATTAAATTTTGACTCTCTGCAGCATCTTAGTCTTGTAGTTTTGTTTATATTTAACTCTTTTCTGGACTTGGTTTCCTAATCCGGCTCTGAGTTTATACCATCTCCTTATAGGAATAGGTTTACCTGAAAAGCACACTAAAAATACTCGAGTAGCATTATTTAAATACAAAAATAGATAATATGGAGGCTATAAATATGCAACATATGGTACTCGTCATGTTGTTGTCCTTCTCCATTATTCTGGTATCTTTGATACTAGTGGGATCCTATGTTTTCCTAGCGCATCTGCTCGTCCTCACTGAGATTGGCATCCTCACCAGTTATATGCTTGTACATACTAGTTAGGAGCTAGAGGTTACATTCTTGACGTCGTTCGAGACTGGTTTGTCATGTCTCGATAACATTTAGTCTTGTGCTGAAAGCATTGGACATATTTGTGATCGACTCGTGTGGGCTTGCAAGTGTTATTTCTAATGGCTGGGCTACCTGAGCTACTAATTCTCCTAGATCTTGATCCTACCTTTCATGACCAATTGGTGGGGCATCTTCTTCTGCTTATTCTTGCTGTTCTTACTGCTTTTGTCAGTCTTGTTGGTCTTGTCTAGTACTCTTACTCCTTGCTGTGGTATCCGTGAAGGGCATCACACAATGGACGATCGTGTCAGTTAATGACAAATCAACTTGGTTGTTGAAGCAAATTTTCGTGATAAGACACAGTAGGACTAAGACTGGCTTTGCCACTCTTGGGTGCTAGATACACTCATAGGCTTATGCCATACACTGGATTACCATGAAGTTCATGATGGAGGCAAGATTGAATTGGTGCCTCTCCAAGATCATATTTAATAATATAAGGTCCCTTGGATGACACAATATTGTATTTGATAGATAGATTCACCAATATGAACGGTCTTCGTAGGTAGCCAACTTTCAGAAAGCTTTTATTGAAGCCGTTCGAGCAAAGCTCTGGGAATCTTGGGGAGTCGCTCAGTATTTTGTTGACTCTATCCACAAATGATGGTTCTTTTTAGGCACATCAGGGATGAGGATAGATTTTAAGATGTCAGATCTTGTGAAGGTTATCTCCTTACCCCTAGCAATCGAGAATGCGGGCTGGTTGTCCACTGCTGGTTGAAGATGTGTGTAGAATTCTCGCACCATCTCATTGAATAGTAGCATGTGCTCATATAATGTATACTCTTTCAAGCCCGCTTCATGCATATAATACTTGAAGGATGGCTTTTCATTTATCTTGTGAGAGTTGATTTGCCTTTCAAGACATATATAGCCGGAATTCTTTGTACTTTTCTATTAATTTTTTAGTTATTGGCTTCACTTTTCGTTGCTTTTTAGGAGAGGATGAACTCGAGGGTCTTCCTTGTGGCCTATTTGAAACTGTCAACATTTTTTGTCCCATCATGAAAATAACATCAAAATATATCTTTTAGCACACAATTTTGTCATAGTTATAATCTTTATTTTCAAAATTTATTTTTATTTTTTTTTTCAAGATGATTTCTAATTTATCATACAAATTACCCCAACATATTAAATCGTTATTTTGATCTTACTTTTAGAGCATGAATTTGATATATGGTGTGTATTCTAACAACCTATGAATTTCTATGCTAAAAGATTTTGATTTTATTCAATTTTTACTCTAGCATATTCCATTAAATAATTAGGGAAATCCGTCCAAAATTCACAAAAATTGGCCAAACTACCCCCACTCTACTACAAAGTTAATTTCCATCTTCAATCTACTCCAATTACTTCACATAATTTGAAGATCTATTTAAGATAAAAATCTACTTTTTATGGAAAATAATCCATGAAAAATTAATAAAAAGAAGACTTACTTGTTTAGAGATTTGTTAAAATTTGTAACAAACTATGAGGGATTGTGGTTTGCTATCGAAAGGAGATGAATCTCCTTTGGGCTGCTGTTGAAAGAGGGAGGCTAGGATTTGTTTTGAGACAAATAGCTCTTGAGGCTATTTATACTTAAGGGTTACTATCAACCGCTGTCGACAACCACATCAACAGCGGCTTTGACAACCGCTTTGGGTAAGAAAATTCTTGCCCTACAGTAGATGGCTGTCGACAACCACTTTGAAAGTGGCTTCAAGAGCCACTCTCGGGTAGAGAGCTATTAAGCCAAAGTTTTCAATTTTTTATTTTTATTAGTTATAATAGTTTCTAGCACTAATGTTATTTCTAAAACTTATTATTCCTAATTCTAAAGTTAGTAACCAAAATTAAGGTTAGCAAATTTTTTTGAAAAATAAATTTGAAATATTTTGGAAGAGAAACTTAAATAATTAGAAATTTTGAAAACCTCATGGGTATTAGAACTTAAGTTAATTCCATAAGCATCCTCCAACTTAAATACACATTGTCCTCAATAAGTTGATTTTTTTAAATCCATTAAAAACAAGTAAAAAATCAAGAAAGAGAGTGCTTAAATATTACCTCGGTTCGCTACTCATGAAGTACCAACTACAAAACAAAAAATATTAGTTTAATAATATACATAATATACAATGTGTCATCATTAAGCTCTTATCGTAGAGATGTCAAATGATCCACTAATTCATGTGATTCATCTGTGCGCTCAGGAAATTCTATGTAGTATTTCAATCCTTTTTCGTTCATTTTGATTATGCAACCATTCTTAGGGTTTTTAATGACAATAGTCCCATAAGGATACACAGTTTTGACATTGAAATCATGAATCATACAAGAGCACTTTATCAGATGGACGAATGATACTATGTGAGATATGTCGATGTTCCATATTTTTATCTTTTCCATAAAAATGAGTGAATTTTCAAGTGCATCATGTCTTAACTCTTCCAGTTCATTCATTTGTAATTTTTGTAGTGGGTCTGCAGAGTTTATGTCCAAGTTAACCATTTTAATCACCCAATATACTTTATCCCGAATTTCCACAAGTAGATGACAAGCTTTTCCCTAAACTATTTAACTTGGAGACATGCCTAAGGATGTCTTGTATGCTATATGGTAAGCACATAAAGCATCAACGAGTCGAAATGACCAATCATTGCTAGATGGATTAACCGTTTTCTCTAAGATTTGTTTAATTTTTCTATTATCTAGATCAACTTGTCCATTTGATTGTGGATGATATGGCATGGAAATTTTATTTGTGATATGATACTTTTTTTAATCAAATGCTCAAAAGCTTTATTACAAAAATGGGAACCCCCATCACTTATTATAGATTTAGGAACTACAAATATAGACAATATATATTCTTTGAGAAATTTAATTACTGTTTGTTGATCGTTATTTTTCATGCAGCATTTCCACCCATTTAGAACATAATCAACTGCTATGAGTTTATATTTATATCCATTAGAAATAGGGAATGGCCTCATTAAGTCAATGCCCAAGCAATCAAATACTTCAATAGTACGAATATGTGTCATAGGCATATCATTCTTCTAGATTAATACACCTAATTTCTAACATGAATATTTACAATATTTACGAATCTCTTAACATCATGAGCCAGTGAAATTCACATTGGAGAATTTTGGCCACTGTCTTTTTAGACAAAAAAATCCCAACACAAGCTTCTTTGTGATAGAAAGCAATAATACTCTGGATCTCATCATTGGACACGCAACGCCTAATGATTTAATTCGGAGAATACTTGAACAAGTAGGGATCATCATAAAAGAAGTGGGGTATCTAATGTAAAAATTGCCGCTTATCTTACATACTCCAATGACTTGGCATTTCACCTGCAACAAGTAAATTAATGATCTTTGCATACCATGAAGTTGTTTTAATAAAAAATAGTTGCTCATCAAGGACTATGTCCCTAATAGGTAGCTTATCATGGTCAACTATTAGATGAGAGAGGTGGTCGGTAATCACATTCTTTATTTCCCTTTTGTCTCGAATTTAGAAATTGAGCTCTTGAAGTAGTAGTATTCATCGGATCAATCGTAGCTTTGCATCATTCTTTGATAAGAGATATTTGAATGCTTAATGATATGTAAAAGCAACCACATCTAAGCCCAAAATATACGAACGAAATTTATCAAGATCAAAAACTACAACTAAAAGCTCCTTATCTGTTGTCTTGTAATTCGTTTGTGCATCATTGAGAGTCTTGCTAGAGTAGTAAACCATGGAGGGAGTCTTATCTCTTCCATGCCCAAGAACTGCTCGATTATGAGTGAAAAGTGTAGTTATTTTAGTTTATTTAGTGCACTCAAAATCCAATTTTGGTACTAATATAAAAAAATTAGTGGTAAATTATTTTTATTTATCAAACTCTCCACTTTAATATTGTTTAGTGTTTTATAGTATTTTTGCAAAGATCTATGTAGAAGGAAATTGAAAAATCAAAATGTATCCCAAATATCAGCTCAGAATTGTAATTTTACAGGTCCAGCTGTCGACAACCATATGTCGCCTATCGACAGCCGTTGACTGAAACAGAACCCGAGAGCTGCCATTGATAGGGCTGTAGATGGAGCTTTGGACAGCTATGACCGCAGAAACTAGTATTTAAGGGTTTTGAGAGAAAAGAGAGTTTTCCTGTAAATTGATTTCTTCCTAATGTTTTAAAGAGACTATAAATACTCAATGTATAATTGAGAGTTTTGTGAGATATATGAGATATATGCTATATTAGAGAGTTTTATGTTTTTAGTTTTGTACTCTTTTATAGTTATTAATAAAATAATTTTCTTTATTCATATATTGATGAGTTTGATGAGTATGAGCAGTTAAATTTTTGATTGGTTCAGATAAAGTAACAAACCCACGATAGAAATTTACTAGTTTGTGCTTTATTTGCTTATCATGCTTGATTTATTTACGTAAAATTATTTTTGATTCCCTATTATCTTGTTAGGTTTTAAGTATGAATTTTGAGTCTTTGATGATATATAGTTTTATGTTATATTCATTACTTAGTTTTTGATATGCTATGGACTATTCAGGTATGATGCATGCTTAGACTTTAAATATTTAATTTTATTATTCATATGTAAAGTTTAAATAAACTCAAAATACATATAGGTTTAATTGAGGGATGTTATCCAAATTATCAAGCTTACAATTTTATTTAATTTTGTGCTTTAAAAAAATATTTTTTAGTTGTAGGAAGACCACGTAATTTATGCAACTGAGATAAAAAAGTATAAGCATATACAATAAATTATTCTAAGGGGAGTTAACTTATCTAACCAATATTTTCTCATAAGTATTTTAAATCATTTAATATTTACTTTTAGTTATTTAAAAAATCAATCTTTCTTTTTTACTATAATTTATTTCTTTAAGTTTCTAACATAATAATTAAAATGATCCTTAAGAGAATGATCTTGGGTTACCACCTTTTACTACTTGTCGATCTCTTACACATTGGGAGTGTACGATTTAAATTGCAGTTAAGTTTTTGGCGCCATTGTCGGGAATTAATACTATTGTGTTAACTACATTTTAGTATAGATTATGGTTCCTATGTCATTAATTTATAAGATTTTGAATTTGCATGACAAGTTGGAGTAGAACTTCTAACAGTAAACTCATTTGATCGTACTTAGATCCACAAATACTTCCAGTCCACCAATTACCATATTATATGAGCATTAATAACAACAACAATATAAATCATGGTAATAACAACGGATTCGCAGAAAACAACACATACGATAACAACAATCATCATGGAGGTAATGGAAGATCCTTACTCAATTATCTACAACCTGATAGAACTATCCAACCTTCATGTATAATATTTTCTTTGAATATGGGACACTTCAAGATTAAATCTGGAATAGTTCAACTTTTGCCTAAATATCTTGGGATGGAAACAAAAAGCTCTTATTTACACCTTCGAGAATTTGAAGAGGTCTGCTCTACGATTAATCTTCTAAATATTACTATAAAGAAAGTAAAACTTAAGCTCTTTCTGTTCTCCCTAAAGGGTAAAGCAAATATATCGCTACACTCATTACATCCCAATTCAATAGGAATATGAGATGAGATGCAAAAAGAATTCTTAAAGAAATTTTTTCCTTCACTTCGAACAAATTACATGTGAAAGCGAATTCTCAACCTTCCTCAGAAAGAAGATGAATGTTTGTTCGAGTATTGGGATAGATTTAAAGGTTTGCTACTCTCATGCCCACATCATGGCTTCAAGATATAGAGGACTGTAAGTATCTCCTATCAAAGGCTAAACACTCAGTCAGGCAATTTATGGAAACTATGAAACACTCAGTAAGGCAATTTATGGAAACTATGTGTAATGGTAAATTTTTCTAGCAAGGACGCTAGCATTGGAATATTTTGACTCACTTGCTGAGAATTTTCAAGTCTGGAAGACTGAAGATACTTCAAAGAGAAACCAATTAGTAGAGAAGTCTCATAATAGAAGTGGACCTATTAAATTGGGGAAAACCGAAGATATACTTGCATGATTAATTACGATCAAAAAGAAATTTGAAGATTTACTTACTAAAAAAATAGAAACTATTAAGGCAATAAAAGAAGTTCTAGAATTATATGGCATTTGTTAATTACAAGAACACGTAACTCACAATTGCCAAACTCTTCCAGATTTTAAGAAAGTATTAAATAAACAAGCTAATACGCTTCGCAGTATTCCACAACTAGCAAATAACTCTTATTCACAAATTTATAACCTAAGTTGGAGGAACTAGCCAAATCTTTAATGGAAGCAGAATTCTCAACTGCAGTTTAATCATCAAAATAAGCCATCCAACAACAATACGTCCAACATTCTAATCAACTCTCCGTGTACCAACTATTACAAAGGCGAAATCTTAAGGATAATATTATGCAAAAATAGCAAAGAATGGAACAAATGAACTAAGCCCAATAGCAGTTCATTTAGTGGCAACAAACAATCAACAGTTAGAATGCAACAACATTCATTGATATACGATCTCAGATAAGCCACCTTAGTTTTGCCCTGCCAATGAAAGAAAAAAGTAAGCAACCATCTCTGCCAGGAGCTAGTACTATCGGTAAAGTCAATGGTATAAATGATATTACTTCTTCAATTGATAACGATATACTTGAGATATCTACTGCAATCAGTTTGCAAAGTGGAAAGTACTTGATGAATCCATTTCAAAAAGAGATATTGAAGAGAAAGAAGCAATGATTTAGTTCAATAACCTAAAGACAACAATCTTAAAGAATTTACTTCCACAACTTACAAGCCACCTATAACGTTTCCCCAATGATTGAAAGCTAAAAATACTAACGCATCTTATGTTGATAGTTTAGAAATTTTCAAGTAGGTACGGATCAATGTTCGAAGCAATCAAACAAGTTCCCACAGATGCATAACTCTTGAAGGACTTCTGTACAATTAAAAGATGCCATAACGTACAAATGAAGGCATTTCTCACAAAATTGGTAAGTGTATTATTTTGCTCTTAAATGCCTCTTAAATATAAGGATCCTGAATGTCCAACTATTTCAAGCGTGATAAGTCAACACAACATCGAAAAAGCTCTACAAGATTTAGGAACTAGTATAAATCTTTTACCATACTCCGTTTACAAGCAATGGCGTCTAGAAGAACTTAAACCTATACATATCACACTACAATTAGCTAATAGATCAGCAATGTATCCTAAAGACATTGTGGAAGATGTCTTAGTACGTATTGAAAATTCTTCTAATCGGTAGATTTTATAGTTATAGAGACTACACCTGTAAAGAATTCACGTTTTCACATTCCTGTCATCCTCGGATGCCATTCATAACTACGGCTAATGCAGTTATCAATTGTAAGAATAGTGTGGTGAAGCTATCATTTTGTAATATGACCCCTGAGCTCAATGTTCTTTAATATTTACAAATTACCAAAAATCAACAATGATGAATTGCAGGACATTAACTACATTGCAAAAATTTGTGAAGAAGGAGACATTGTATCACTGCGCATCTCTGATCCTTTGGAACTTGCATTGACAATGGATGATAGTTTTCTTGAGTGGTTCAAATCCAAACATACCATTAACATCATAAAATATTGATGCTCATTGTTCAAAAGTTGTAGGATGGATTCCAAAAACGGAAGTATGTGAAGAGTTAGCTCAAAGTACAAAGAAACTAATACCATCCGGTATTCAAACACCAACACTTGAGCTAAAACTGCTACTCGAGGATCTCAAGGATGCATTTTTTGGACCTAAGGAAACTTTTTCTTTGGTCATCTCAGCGCGTCCTGACAAGAATTAGGAAGAGCGACTATACTCGATATTGCGAAAGTATAAGGTAGCTCTTAGATGGAATATGCCGGACATCAAAGGTATGGACCCCATTATTTGCACATATCATATCACTTTGGAAGATGGAGCCAAGCCAATAAAGCAAATGCAATAAAGGCTTAAACCTGTAATGAGGAAGTGGTTGAAGCCGAAGTGCAAAAACTTCTTGATGCTGGCATCTTCTGTCCAATTGTTGATAGTAAGTTGGGTAAGTTCAATCCAAGTTGTTCCAAAGAGAGATGGGATAGCAATTGTTAAAATTGAGGATGGAGAGATGATACCCACTCGCACAACTATAAGATGACGTATGTGCACTGATTATAGAAAATTAAACTAAGTAACATGAAAAGATCACTTTTCGTTACTATTTCTTGACCAGGTACTTGAGAGAGTTACAGGGCACAAATTTTATTGCTTTCTCAATGGTTATTCTGGCTATTATCAAATTAAAATTGTTTTAGAGGATCAGAAAAAAGATCACTTTTACTTGCCCCTCTGGCTTACATTTAGAAGAATGCCATTTGGATTATGCAATTCACATGCAATATTTCAAAGGTGTTTGTAAGTATCTTTAGTGACATGATTGAACTATCTAGAGGTATTCATGGATATTTCTCTATGTTTGAAAATAATTTTGAATCATGTTTGACTAATCTATGAGCTATATTTGAAAGATGCCAATAGAAAAATTTACTTCTAAATTGGAAAAATATACCACTTTATGGTTACAATGTGTATTATATTAGGTCACATAGTTTTATCTAAAGATAAGGAAGTAGATAAAACTAAAGTTGAGTCTGCTTCTAAAATACCAATACCTAAAACCGTAAATAATATATGTTCGTTCTTAGGACATGCAGACATTTATAGAAGGTTTATAAAGAATTTTGGTACTATTGCTAGATCTCTTTCTCACCTTCTTGTACAAGATGTGCAGTTCGAATAGATGCAAGCATGCTAAATAGCTTTCGACATACTCGAAGAGATGCTCATCACAATACCAATAATGCAACTATATTAGAAATTATGTGTGATACAAGTGACTATGCAATTGGAGCAATACTGGGGTAACGAAGAGACAAAAAAGACCTATGTGGTTTACTATGCTAGCAAGACCCTCAATAATGCACAAACAAATTATATGACAATAGAGAAGGAGCTTTTAGATGTAGTTTTTGCTCTTAATAAATTTCTTCCATATATTTTTGGCTCACATGTGATTGCTTTCATAGATCATTCGGCACTCAAATATCTTTTGTCAAAGAAAGATGCAAATCCATGTTTAATCTGATGGATACTGTTACTCTAAGAATTTGATCTCTAAATTAGAGATAAAAAGAGAGTAGAGAATGTAGTTGCTGACCATCTCTCTCCTTTGACAATTGATAATGGCAAGCTACCTATTAGGGACTCGTTCCTTGATAAGTAGCTATTTTCAATCAAAACAATTCTTTGGTATGCTAATATTATTAACTTTCTTGTTGCAGGTGAAATGCCAAACTACTAGAGTGCGCATGATAAATGATGATTCCTTTATGAGGTACATCATTTCTTTTATGACGATCTTTACTTATATAAGTATTATTTGGATCGAATTATTGTGTGCTCGATGATGAGATCCAGAGCTTAATTGCTTTCTATCATACAAAAGCATGTGGGGCTATTTTTCGTCCAAAAAAATGGTAGCCAAAATACTCCAATGTGGATTTCACTGGCCTATTATATTTAGAGATACACATGAATATTGTAAATATTGCGAGTCATGTTAGAAACTAGGAGCGCTAACCCAGAAAAATAATATGCATCCTATTCTTACAATTGAAATATTATTTTTGGGACATTGACTTCATAAGACCGTTTCCTTTTTTTAATGGATAAATTTATATCATCGTAGCGGTCAATTACGTCTCTAAATGGGGGGAAGCCGCTACATATAGAAATAATGATCAACAAACTGTTATCAAATTTTTCAAGGAACATATATTGTCTAGATTTGGAGTTATTAAAACCATAATAAGCGATGAGGGTCAAAAAGTTCTCATTTCTGCAACAAAGTATTTGGAATTTGAAGAAGAAATATATCATCACACACAAAATTTCTACACCTTACCAACCATAGTCAAATAGATAAATCGAACTAGCCAATCGGAAAATTAAGCAAATTTTAGAGAAAATAGTTAATCCGTCTTGAAAAAATTGGCCATTTAGACTCATCGATGTTTTATTGCTTACCATAATGCATTTATGACACCCTAAGGCATGTTACCATATAGAATAGTTTATAGAAAAATTTACCATTTACTTGTGGAGATCGAGCATAAGACATATTGGGCAATTAGAATAGTTAATTTAGACCTCAATTCTGTGGATCCATTACCAAAATTATACATAAATGAATTGGAAGATTTAACATATAATGCGTATGACAATTCATGCATTTTAAAAGAAAAGATGAATATACGGCATGATCACCATATCACATGCCGTGTTTTTCATTCATCCAGCAAACTGCTTCTCTATGATTCATGCCTTCAACTATTTCAAGGGAAATTTCATTCACGATGGACCAGACTATTTATTAATAAAACTATATATCCACATGGCGCAATTGATATTGAAAGCCTTAAAAATGGTCACACATTTAAGGTGAACGGAAAGCATCTAAAACACTAATTGGAATTCTCAAAGCACACAGAGGAATCTCATAATTTAACGGATCCCCTGGCATCTAAATAATACAAGCATAATAACACACATTGTATATTATTGTGTATTATTCTACATTATGTACTAACAATTTTTGTTTTGTAGTTGCTACACCATGAGTAGTGCACTAAGATATTATCTAAACATTCTTTCTTAATTTTTGTTTGTTCTTAATATATTTAATAGAAATATAAATTCATTAAGCATAATGTGTATTTTAAGTTGAAGGGATTGCTTATGAAGTTAACCTTAGCGATGCCCACGATGTTTTCAACAAATTTTTTGAAAGTTTTCAAAAATCATAATTGCTCATTTTTAGTTTTATTTTTAATTATCTTCTATAAAAACAAAAATATTTTCTAGCTATAGTTTAGTTACTAATTTTAGAATTAGAAACGAATAATTAGGTTTTAGAAATAACATTAGTTTAGAAACTGACACTTCTAAAAACTATATGAATTTTTTTTTTTGAATTGACAATTCTCTACAGAAAACAACTGTCGAAGCGGCTGTCGATAACCGTCGACTATAGGGTAAGATTTTTCTTGCCCGAGAGTGGCTTTCGAAACTGCTGTCAAAGTGGTTGTCGACAGTGGTCAACAGCCACCCTAGTTATAGATAGCCCCAAGAGTTTTCTTCTCAAAAACCAAACCCTAGCCCCCCTTTCTAAAGCACCCAAAAGGAATTTCGTCTCCTTTCGACAACCAAAATCATTCCTGTCAGTTTTTCTTCTAATTTCCAACATCACTAAGGAAGCAAGATTTCTTCTCTCTAATTTTTCATAGGATATTTTTCGTGAAAACTATATTTTTCTCTTAAAACTTAGAATTACAAATAGGGGTGAGTATCAGTCGGTTCAGTTTGAGTTTGGGTGGAAAAAACCCAATCAAAAACTGAACCAAAATATATTACCCGAAACTAAAACTTACTGAACCGCAAAGACAAATGAAATTGAAATCAAAATTGAATTTTCAGTTCGAGTCAGGTCGGTCGTTTTTCGGTTATCTAGGCCTGTGGCCCACAACCCAATTATCTAAAGAAAAAAAGAAACAAGCAACTCGGCTTAGAGCTGAACACTAGGCCTGTGGCTATGCTGAATAGGGGGAAAAAAAAATCAGTTAACCTTATTCTCAGTCCTGTGACTCTGTCCAAAAGCTTGTAATACATGAATTGTTTAAAATAATTACATAACTAAGAACAAAACAATAAAATTGCATAATAAGCCAATATCTTTCACAACAAGATGAGCCACAAAAATAATCAAATTACAAATCGAGTAGTCTGCACATAATGATATGGAGTTCTAAATACTGTAGTGTAGCAGATTACAAGCAACAATTACATACAATAGTGTAATATATATAAGTTAAATTACATGACATGGTCACAGTCTAAAAGTAACACATTGATTTTCAAATCAAATACAAATAGTACAAGCACCCACACATGTTAACTGAGATGTTTGCAATGAAAAGGCCCTTAAAGTGTTCGACCATGCACCAAAGACGTGAAGTTGTGCAAGTGTCAACAAGCTGTTGCACATATCTGCTTGACATGAAAAATGAAATTAGTTTTTTCTTGATTATGTAAAATTTATAATGGGAGCTCAGTTTTTGTTATTTTACTTCGGAAGTTCACAGAATGTAATCTTTTCACTTACCATTTTATAATAGAAACAACAAAAACTAATACTAGTTACAGAATTATATTTCATATGTGAACAAAGGAACTGCAACTTGTGATATTATTTAGGTGGTCAGTTATTGTATGGAGAAGCAAGAAATCTGTTTCATTTTGTTCTTTCATTATATCAGTGCTTAAACTCCATGCAATATCTCATACATTGTATTCTATCACTTTTTTTATGTAATTAATGGTTGCTTTTCTAATACATGTTTTTGCTTGGACAAAATGATTACAGGTGAATAGTGGAATACCAGTTACTTCGGATGAAAGCTTGGTATGAACATACTTGGGATTGACTTTGCTTAAATCATAACCCTAAAAATACTATTTTCAGTGATACACCATATTTTTGTGTATAGATGAATGCTAAGATTAAATCACAAATGCATGCTAAGAATAATGCATGTATTAAATAAAAAAAAAAATGCTACGTATGTACAAATTCATAAACAAAATGTCAAGAACAAAACTAAGCTACACACATTTTTTACTTATCCTCCATGACATATGCATCAAAGTTCAGTTACTGTTGACTCTGAAGATATTAGATCCAAATCTCAAGGATAAATAATTTGAAAACAAACACAAAAAACATACTAATCAGATATTACCTTTATCAAAATTCTCAAAGATGCACAAATCCTCTTCAATGCTCATTATTGAAACCCTAGTTGCCCTCGAAACCAATCCTGCATACATACGAGACTTTGGACTGATCTAACAGAGAATGAACTTCAAATCGGATCTAAACTCTCCCACCAGTGCTAAACACTGCCTCTTGGTTAACTGTGGATATTGTAATTGCCAACACATCCCGAGCCATTCTAGATAAAACTAGAAATCTCCGACAATTAACCTTCCAGAAATCAAAAACAGAAAAAGTTGACACATCCTCACCAATGATTGACTCCTCCTTGGCCTCATTCAAATACTTCTCCAATTCACTCTAGGTAGCAATTAGATATGTGAATGTATAGCATGCATGGGGCGATATGGGCAATAAAACTCAAGCTGCATGCAATTTTGGACACTTTAAATCATGAAATTCAGTAAATAATACAACTGACATCATATAAAAAGAAATTATATAAAAAAACTACAAGTTTGAAGAGGTTTGAAAGTGTATTCTTAGCTCTTGTTGAACCAAAATCGGATATAAACCGATATTGATGCGATTGCTCATTAAAAGTGGAGAAATTCCCAAAGAATCATACTAAAGATTAAGGACAGAGGCTGCAGAAGGTTTTCCACATTAGTGGAGAAGTTTAGAATTGGTTTGAAGTAGCAAAACTCAAGAACAAAGCTCAAAGAGCAATTTAATGGATTTTCAGCCTACTCTCTGACTGAATATTTGGCAATTTATTTTAAAAAATAGAGAGGGAATTAGGTTTTGAGGTCTAAAGAGAAAATTAAGAGAGGAATGAGAGGAATAAGCTTGATTTGTTTTAGATTTTTCTAAATTTATTTTGGGGTCAAACAGGTGGTGTAAAATATGTATTCAGCCATGTTAAAAACCCTTAAATTTCATCTTATTTATAAATTTGTCATTGGGTCAATTTCAACTCAAACTTGGTCAACGAAGGCTGCAAGGATTCTAGAGATAATTTTAGAGTAGGTGGAAGGGTAAAATTGAAATTTTTTTATTTAATTTGATTATTAATAGGGTATTTGATCGAAAATCAACCAATTAGGAATAATTCATGAAAAATATGAAAAAAATCTAAAATAATGATATAAGAAATCTCCTCTCTACGGAATTTAAAATTGAAAATTAGATTGAATGATATAATTCAATTTACTCAATATCTGCTTATATTAGTATATGGTCTCCCGAGCTAATACAGATGATGTGGAATAAACCGATACAAAGGTTTAAGAATTAGGGTCATTATACATGGTTCTAAGTTTAGAATTCTCTTGTGGAGGTTCCAATCATTTCTATTCCAATGCACAGTAAGACACATGTAATTAATTTTTTGAATTGAAGTCCATGTGTCAGTAATGACACAAACATATTGGGATGTCATGTTCAGATACTTTTTAAAACTATATTTTCGTCTAGTGGAGTTGATAGATATCTCTTCCAATCGTCCACCCAGACAGAATCGAAAATTTGGGACACATAGTTGCCATAATCGTGTAAATCAACACTTTTTACAAACTTAAAGAGCAGTTCATCTAGAGTCATCATCTTAGATAACACCAATCTAACTGCCTTCTCATCATATTTCCAAGTATTTAGGGTTCCTACCATACCATCTTCTCTAGTTTGTTGAAAGCTTAACTCTGCTTGGTGCGTGTCCTTATTGTCATAAATTTCTTTGCAATAATGAGTATGATTTCTTAGTGAAGACTGCCATTTTTTGGTATTGTAACCATAAATCTTTCTACAATACCTACATCAGTATTCATCCTCATCAAATGGCTAATCTCCTTTTCAAATACCATCAATCTTCAGATCCTAGTTGATGAAATGGTCCCACACATCATATATTGATAATATCACCTTTATTTTCTTTGCTTCAGAAAATCCAATTGTGTTTGCCCCGTTGGATTTGTTTGTGTGGTTATATTGTCAGTGGTTGTATTTATAACAGCATCATTGATATTCACTCTTTCATTAGGGTTTGTCTCACCAACGCAACTTTCAGCCATCTAAAAAATAATTAAGAAAGTTCACATATGCAAAAAATAATTATGGAAGTCCATCTAGTTAGGAACTAATAATACATTGAAAAGATAGTGTTATGACTTGCCCATAATAAGCATTTTGCCAAATTTTGTTTTAAGATTTGTGTTTGACTTGCTGCAATATAGTGAGACTATAACATATCAACCCGCAAAATTGTGCATTTGGTTGCAATTAAAAAAGTAGTTTACAGTTAATATTTTTCCCAAAACGTTTTCAGGTAGTTAATAATTGATCAAACCAAAACATATATTGGTTGCTTGAGAACTTTTGATGAATGGTAAGCTCAAGAATTATGGACTAATTTCTCTTAATAATTTATAAAGTATGCTAATTTAAGGGTAATAACAAATAAAAATCACGACTTTTTAGCATAGAAATTTGTAGGTTGATAGATTGAATAATGTATATCAAATTCATGTACTAAAAGTAAAATTAAAATGATATTTGATATATTTTGGGGAGGAATTGGAAATTATAAATTATTAATAAATAAAAATAAATAAAAAGGAAAAACTAATAACCATGAAAGATTTTAAGAAATATTGATATTTTGCTTAGAAATATATTTTGCTATTATTTTCAGGATGAGACCAAGGAAACAAATTGTTTGTAAAAGGTCAAGAGTAGGATTTTCGAGCCAATCTCCTCCACAAAGACGAAGAGCTGTTAAGGCAGCAAATAATAGGGAAGTATGAGAATTTCTGGCTTTGACCTGAATGAGTAGCTGACTATGCACAAATATATGATAATTATTCATTTAGAGCATTGACGCAAGGTGAAGGTTTAGAGGAAAATACGAAGCATAAGCACACGTCACCCAACAATGAAATTGTGGGTGAATTCTATGCAAATATACAATTAGCAATGGACAACCAACTTGCATACTCTATAGTCAATGATAGGGAGGTACCATTCACAAGAGAGAAAATCTTGCGAGCTATCCATATCCCTGACATGCCTGCAAAAGAACCAGTCAACGAAATACGAAGTGGCTCCCAAGTATTTAGAGAGCATATTACACCAAAATCAATGATCATGCTTTCAATGAAAGCTATTTGAAAGTTGGCTACTTCATGAAGGAGTTCATTTTGGTGAGCCTTTTTATCAAATATAAT